>JAJKFL010000003.1:56423629-56898629 GCA_021186555.1 Reticulitermes speratus
CAGTCCCTGCCACACACAAACATGTCCGTCTGGAAACTGTTCTTACTGACAGTCACGGTTTTGTACAGTCCTTCCAGTAAAACAGTCAACATAATGCCTCGAAACAAGACATTACCATATTCAGGAAAAGGTCGTCCGGTATATATGGACTGCTTAATCCTGAAGATGGAGGCACTACACTAATTCGAAACGTCTGGAACAACTCAACTACACGGCGTCACGTGCCACAAGACATGAATCCTCAAGCAGGGCCTCTGTTAGAACAACAAAAAGTAATTTGCTGAACATTTGTCAAGGGTAAAGATATTCGGTCGCTTGCTGGGATTGCGGGTTCGAATCCCGCCGGAGGCATGGATGTCTGCCTGTTGTGAGTGTTGTGTGTTGTCAGGTAGAGGTCTCTGCGTCGGGCTGATCACTCGTCCAGAGGATTCCTACCGAGTGTGGTATGTCTAAAAGTGTGTGATCGTGAAGCGTCGAAAAATGAGGCGGTCTAGGCCCCCAAGGGGCTGTCCAGCCATTCGGGGGGGGGATTTCGGTATGCACGGTCTGGAGAGAACAAACTGAGATGTTTCATACGAAGAACTGCCTTTCCGTAAATCCTGTTTTCCGGATAATTTCACAGATGCGAGCAAACATAGCAGAATTGTTACTCTTTACCCACATTTCCTAACTTGTTCAAAAAAAAAAAAAAAAAAAAAAGAAATGCGTCTTTGAACTGTAACTGAACCTTCACGCAAATATCATTGTCCTGCAGGGGGGGGGGGGCTTTGCCCCCTCGTTCCTATTGCCGTGACAGGATATCGACTGACTTCGTTTGCTCGCTACTGTGAACATTCAATTGTGCCTCCCTTGCTTTATCACGCCTTCGCACACATCACAGTTTTATGTAAGCGCAATTTAAGTGGATTGCGACGTGAATGTCGCTTGCTGTTCCTAGCAATTCCAGCGCGGCTCCCCAAAGACCGATCGACAATTTAAAGGCGTGTTTATTTAAACAGACGAATTTGTTGTTACTGCTACTTTGCTAAATAATTGGGAACGCATTTTATTAACTAACTAACTAACTAACTAACTAGGTAACTAACTCGCTGGAGCGCAGTCCTTCTTGTGTTTCGTTCACTACTCAAGAAATTCCCCACA
Organism: Reticulitermes speratus; assembly: GCA_021186555.1. Taxonomy (NCBI): domain Eukaryota; kingdom Metazoa; phylum Arthropoda; class Insecta; order Blattodea; family Rhinotermitidae; genus Reticulitermes; species Reticulitermes speratus. The sequence goes on from JAJKFL010000003.1 coordinate 56,424,770, forward strand.
TGAACATAAATACGAAGTTGCACTCCCGCCTTCACAAGAACTCACCACTCGGCCCCATACTGAATCAGGTGAGTACCTCTCCACGACATACCTTCCCATTTATTTAAAATCCATTTTGATATTATTCTCCCATCTATATCTAGATCTTCCAATTGCTCCATTTTCTTCAAATTTCCGTAATAAATCCCGGTATGAATTTCTATTTTCTCCCACGCTACACATCCCCGAATAACACGTGGTGAGAAGCACAAAATATTTTTTTCCGAAATCATAAAGGTAAAGGTAAAGGTCACCCTACAACAGGCCACGAAGGCCCAGAGGGGGAGTAGAGGTATAGCTCTACTCTTTCTTTAACCTCGGCGCTAGATGTAGGTGGGTGGTCAACGCCACGCCCCGGCCGCTTTATCCCCGGGAATGACCCGGTACCCATTGTATAGGAGGCTGGGTAGGCCCCAGGGCCGGTCTGGACAGGTGCTGAAAATCTCGCCCCCACCGGGATTCGATCCCCGGACCGTCCAGCTCGTAGCGAGTCGCTATACCGACTGAGCTATCGCGGCCCACATTTCCGAAATCGTATAAAATATGATTATACTTTGCACAGGTAGCTCAATGTTTGCTGCTTTTTGCGCTAATTAAAGGTTTGCATCTAACATAAACATCTAACATAAACATCTAACATAAACATCTAACATAAACATCTAACATAAACATCTAACATAAACATCTAACATAAGTACCACCTGCCGTAACATAAAGACCTCCCTTTCTCACGCGGTGTGTTTATGTGTTTTGTGTGAGTCTTACAATAAATAAGGACTACTTGACTGCACAATACCAACTTCCACGTGAAGAGGCTGAAAGTAAACACGTAACAGACCGTCACGTGACATCCAAAACCAGAACGTCCTCTCAAAAGCACGTAGGGTCACGTAGCGTCATCATCATATATTTGTATTACCATTTGTGTGTGACTGTACTGTGGTACATCCTAACACAACTGTATGTAAGCAGTGCTGTTGTGATTACCGCAGGAGCCATTGTATAGGAACATTATTTTATCTGACAATTGTCGGTAGTCACTTCCCGTCGGCTCGCTTAACTCATGAAACGCGTAACGAACAACGTGTTAGACGTGACACGTGTCTGCAGCAGCAGCAATATAAATGTGGTTAGCAGAAGCACAGTGTTGCCTGTAATACGTCGAATTGAAAAGCGTCGGCACTGACTGCGGCCAAACTGAAACAGCGGCGAGCGCCGCGCTGTCTGCTGACACACAAAACGGTCTGAGCAAAGCAGTGATGCGAGTTGTCAGATAAAATAATGTACATGTATTTTATATGGCATGTACCACGTTCACTTCACGTTGTGTTCACCGTGCATCGTGACATCAATTTTCAGTTTTTTACCAACGAATGCACTTTTTCATTTCCGTATTTCTGTTCAATTCACCCTACACATGTTTCGGCCGTGACTCGGCCTTCTTCAGGGGTACATTGATAAGTTCACTTCACTGTTCAATTGTGTAACGGTTCTGTGATAATACCAAATTGACCAGTGAACAGTAAAGTGAACTTATCAATGTACCCCTGAAGATGGCCGAGTCACGGCCGAAACATGTGTAGGGTGAATTGAACGGAAATACGAAAATGAAAAAGTGCATTCGTTGGTAAAAAACTGAAAATTAATGTACCACGTGACTGGTAACGAACATCGCAAATACTGTAGGCACATATTTCATTTTTGCCTTGTCACATGATATTAGCTTTGTGGTAATTTTAAGACACTGTCAGTAACTTTGTGGTAATTTTAAGACACTGTCAGTAACTTTGTGGTAATTTTAAGACACTGTCAGTAACTTTGTGGTAATTTTAAGACACTGTCAGTAACTTTGTGGTAATATTAAGACACTGTCAGTAACTTTGTGGTAATTTTAAGACACTGTCAGTAACTTTGTGGTAATTTTAAGACACTGTCAGTAACTTTGTGGTAATTTTAAGACACTGTCAGTAACTTTGGCTAGTGGTAAGATGATAGATGAGTTACTGCAGCCTCAAATACTGGTATCATCAGAAGATGACCGGAACATATCCAGTTACGTGCGGCGTTTTTGAACATTACAGTCGCCTGAGCTGTTACCGTCTTTATTGGACAAGTATATATCGACGTTTCGAAGGGTCTTCGTGTCTCCATCTTCAGGTTCAAGCAGTCCGATGGTAGGGCTTCACCCTGAAGATGGAGGCATCGTGATCATTCGAAACGTCGGTAACTTCACGCAGCGTCACAATGCGACATCGAGGATGTCTATATATGTCATTTATTTGACACTGTGTGATAAGGTGGAGGCGAACCACCGTGGCAGACCTGAGAGCCAAAGTGACCGTTGTGTCCTGTAAGTAGAAGCACTGACAGCCTTACCTCCCCAACAGGAATGGCCGTAACTCAGGCACGATCCTGCAAAACAGAGAACAAAAGTGTTAAACAGAATGTGATTTCAGGTTAACATGGCGGTTACATAAAACACGGACATTTACAGTAGACCCTCTATTTAACGGAGTAATTGGGGGGGGGGGGGTGTCCGCTATTGCCGAAAGTCCGTTAAATCGAATGTATTTTAAAAATCGTATATTAATAACGAACTTACAATATACAGGGTGTATTAAAATGTTATTATAATGTACATTCAGTAATTTATACACGTCACTAAAACATGTTACAAATGCAAATATGAATTTACGACAGCAACCAAACTTTGTTTTAATCAAACACGTCAAAACCTGTACAATGTAACTAGTGGAGTCTTTCCACCAATTTTTTTATTTATTTTTTTCTTAAAGCTCACACAAAGTTAAAAAAAAAAATTTCTAAATTTTTCCTTTAGGACAGAAATTTTTTGTCCGTTAAATCCGAAGTTCGTTAAATCGGGCTCCGTTAAATCAATGGCATACTGTATTGAGTTACTGATAAAGTTCTAACTTGTCAGGAAGATATTTGAAATTAGAAGTGTACCGCTTGCAGTCTAATTTACAGGCAGTGCTGCTTAGATATGCCGACACTGTACAGTCCTAGCAATAAACACTTCCTTCTCCTATCTCTGGAAATAAGGTTTTTACTTTCCAAATATCAGGTATCCGTACAGACTGTCTTGACGTCACGGAAGTTGAACAACTGACGTCCTTGGAACAAACAAAAATAAAATACACTGCCTTTATTGCTACTTCCTTGTGTAGGTTAGCACTGCGGTACCGATAATTACATCTACGCGTGCTGTAAATCACCATGTTGCGTGATATGTGTTCTACAGGGTCGTTATTGCATAATGTAACTGTCGTATATCAGTTCCTGCCGCCACGCAGCCGGGCAGTGGGCTGTAGGTTGAGTAGTCTACGTTAATAAGATAAAAGGACCGACAGGAAGTGACAATCGATAGTTGTCAGTTAAAATAATGACCCGTTATTTATTTATAGCTTAAGAAGCTTACGTAAAGCTAAAGTATATTGCTAACGTAATGATTGTCTGTGCGTGTGCTTTTGTCTGAACCTACTGAACACCTTTAGACACTGGCAGTGCACATTGTAGTGTTTGTCTGTGCGTGTGCTTTTGTCTGAACCTACTGAACACATTTAGACACTGGCAGTGCACATTGTAGTGTTTGTCTGTGCGTGTGCTTTTGTCTGAACCTACTGAACACCTTTAGACACTGGCAGTGCACATTGTAGTGTTTGTCTGTGCGTGTGCTTTTGTCTGAACCTACTGAACACCTTTAGACACTGGCAGTGCACATTGTAGTGTTTGTCTGTGCGTGTGCTTTTGTCTGAACCTACTGAACACATTTAGACACTGGCAGTGCACATTGTAGTGTTTGTCTGTGCGTGTGCTTTTGTCTGAACCTACTGAACACCTTTAGACACTGGCAGTGCACATTAAACACTGTCGATTCTTCTGTTATTTAACGACAGAGTATGACGTCGAGTGGTTGGGTCAGTAGAATGAATATTGGACCGGAGTGGAAGTGGCTGGGACCTGAGAAAAATCACGAAAACCTCTCACCACTTCCCGTGTCCGGGCCAAGATGTGAACCACAGGCTTCCTGGATAGGGGGCATAAGTACGACAGCGCGTATTCTAGCCAAATGTTCGCTAAATATGCTGCTTCCTTCTTCAGGGTCGAAGTGACTGAGCAAGTGACATTTTAGTGATTACTGGGAATAACGAGAGAGGGAGAGAGAGAATAGAGCGCTGTATAAATTGAGCGCATCATCACTCCAAACACTTCGGCCCTGAAGATTGAAGATGCACTTTCTTCCGAAACGTCGACATGGCCAGTCAATTTTACATGACAACATCATCCCAAAAAAAGGTCACAATTTAATTACTGAATTGTCGTTCAAAGTGACGTCATTTAACTGACGTCAGTGATCACATTTTAATTACTGTTTGACTTTTCATTTCAAAATTAAGTAATATGCCGCGAGGTGTGATTCATTTTAGGAACACGAAACGAATCAACCCGAATTGTCCGTCATACAACATATACAGATCTGCGATGTAATAACCATATTTTAGTATCAGACAGACAGACAGAGAGACAGACAGACAGACATCTGTATTACGTGCCATGTTTGTATTGAATTTTGAGTTGGCAGTTGTCTGTTATCATTATTATTGTGCTGAACGTGATGATATCACGTGTGATTGATTGATTGATTGATTAGCAGTGATGACCTTATAGAGGCAGTTTTAAATTTTTTTTATAATTTCCTTTTAGTTACAGTTGTAGATTTATTACCGTCTACTAAATCAATAGTATTGGTTCTATCATTTCAATTTCAAAATGTACATTTGCATATCGTGACACTTCGACAACAAATACATGCATTAAAACAGTCGAAACTTACTGAGACCAGCAAATTTATGTGAGAGTTTTAAACCAGCGGTATTCAAAATTTTTTGTTCGCGTACCCCCACATATAATTTCTCTTCAACTTTGTACCCCCAAAGTTGTTGGTACATAATTCAAGTTATACATATTCTATAATTTACGTCTAAAATAGTGGGCCGCGATAGCTCAGTAGGTATAGCGACTCGCTACGGGCTGGACGGTCCGGGGATCGAATCCCGGTGGAGGCGAGATTTTTCGCATACGTCCAGACCGGCCCTGGGGCCTACCCAGCCTCCTATACAGTGGGTACCGGGTCATTCCCGGGGGTAAAGCGGCCGGGGCGTGGAGCTGACCACCCACCCCCAACTAGCGCCGGGGTCAAGAATGAGTAGAGCTATACCTCTACTCCCCCTCTGGGCCTTCGTGGCCTGTTCTAGGGAGACCTTTACCTTTTTACATCTAAAATAAGTTAAATAAATTACATCCAAAATAATGTATTAAATAATAAGTTTTAAATGAGAAAAAGGAGAGTCAAGCTGTTAAATAACAAATATATTATTGTCTATCGTATAAAAATTAATAAAGGAACAAATGTATTTTAGCAAAGCAAATATATATGCACTATGTGGAATAAAATGAAACTAGCCGCCCAGATAAGAATCGCATAAAGGAGAGAGAGAGAGAGAGAGAGAGAGAGACATAAATGGCGCTCCCAAATCGCATGTCCTTACGTCCGGTCTCTTGTGGCTAACCGTAAATCTGACCCTGATTATTCAGTGTTTATCATGAAATAATATATTTTTTTTTTTAATTTTACGTACCCCCTAAGATATCTTCGCATACCCCCGGGGGTACGCGTACCCCAGGTTAAATACCACTGTATTAAACAACTGTCATTTTGCCCCGCTATCTTTTGTGGATCCGTTCAAATTTTAGTGGCCGTTTTAAAGACAGTAATTGCCAACCAGACAATCTGTACGGCGTCGCGCTACAAATTAGGAAAGTCTAATTAAGAGCGTCAAACATTTAACAAACGAACAAACACAAAGTTGGTGCAACTCACACAGACAGTTAGTCGCCGGCCGCTCGCATTTAAGGCCGGAGCTGTATCATAGAACAGAACAAGTGGCGCTGTGACGTAGTGTTTCTCCTTTCTTGTGACTATCATTTCGCCAATTCTCCACACTCATTAACTCACGTCATATAATGTTAACAATTAAGAGCGTCATTCAATAAGCACTTAAAAAAGTGATATATGGGGAAGTTTAAATGCATTTCCAACTCCCTACGAAATCAACACTCTAAATTCTGTACATTTTTACCTTTTAACAGAACAGTCTGCGATCGGCATTTGCAGTCAGAGACAAGCAAAGAGAAAAATACTAAATGTAGGTAAGAGGCAGAAATATTTTCGCTGTCACTCCATTTTACTAATTAGTTCCAGAGGTGCGTATTTTAAATTTTAATAAAGCAGCACATTTAATTATCCAAACATGTCTGTGTGATTACAGTGTCCTGTATTGATCCTTGTCCACGATGCCTTTAACACACAAACAGGCTGCAACAGCCGGGATATTCCGTGGCTGTTGTCTCAGGAACACGACTAAACAGTCTCTGTATGCACCTGCAGACTTACGTGTGTAAGGGAGGGAGCTTAGTTAGGTTATTTTGAACAGCACTGTACTTCGATAACTTCCGAGTGTTTGGAAGGACCGTTGGTGGTTGTTGAGTTCACAAATTATAAAACGTAAGATCACAAATTTTGTAACCAACAAACTGCACACTGTTTATTACACCATACAACTTCTTTCTACAATAAAATTAATCCAACATGTTTCGGTTCTCCAATGGAACCATCATCAGGGATTTAAACCTTGATTTTACACATTTATAACATAACAAAGAGTTGGCGCATGTTAAAAGTTAAAGGTGTAAAATGTGGATTTTGTGTGTTGTTATAAGTGGGTCTGCTGTGTGTTGTTATAAGTGGGTCTGCTGTGTGTTGTTATAAGTGGGTCTGCTGTGTGTTGTTATAAGTGGGTCTGCTGTGTGTTGTTATAAGTGGGTCTGCTGTGTGTTGTTATAAGTGGGTCTGCTGTGTGTTGTTATAAGTGGGTCTGCTGAAAGTTAAAATTAGAAATGAAGTTAAAATTAGAAATGAAGTTAAAATTAGATAAAATCTATTCATATAATTTTGTATAGACATATAAGATAGTCGTTAAGGCAGAACGGCCGTTGAAATGGCAACACTGTACATACCTGCTTATCATGGGTATATGAATAGATTTTTTATCTAATTTTAACTTAATTTCTAATTTTAACTTTCAGCAGACCCACTTATAAAAACACACAGCAGACCCACTTATAACAACACACAGCAGACCCACTTATAACAACACACAGCAGACCCACTTATAACAACACACAGCAGACCCACTTATAACAACACACAGCAGACCCACTTATAACAACACACAGCAGACCCACTTATAACAACACACAGCAGACCCACTTATAACAACACACAGCAGACCCACTTATAACAACACACAGCAGACCCACTTATAACAACACACAGCAGACCCACTTATAACAACACACAGCAGACCCACTTATAACAACACACAAAATCCACATTTTACACCTTTAACTTTTAACATGTGCCAACTGTTTGTTATGTTATAAATATGTGTAAAATCAAGGTTTAAATCCCTGACGATGGTTCCATTGGAGAACCGAAACATGTTGCATTAATTTTATTGTAGAAAGAAGTTGTATGGTGTAATAAACAGTGTGCATTTTGTTGGTTGCAACACGTGTGATCAGATGGACATGCACGGTGTGAACACTACAAACTTTCTGAGCAACACGTGTGATCAGATGGACATGCACGGTGTGAACACTACAAACTTTATGAGCAACATGTGTGATCAGATGGACATGCACGGTGTGAACACTACAAACTTTATGAGCAACACGTGTGATCAGATGGACATGCACGGTGTGAACACTACAAACTTTATGAGCAACATGTGTGATCAGATGGACATGCACGGTGTGAACACTACAAACTTTATGAGCAACATGTGTGATCAGATGGACATGCACGGTGTGAACACTACAAACTTTATGAGCAACACGTGTGATCAGATGGACATGCACGGTGTGAACACTACAAACTTTATGAGCAACATGTGTGATCTAGATGGACATGCACGGTGTGAACACTACAAACTTTATGAGCAACACGTGTGATCAGATGGACATGCACGGTGTGAACACTACAAACTTTATGAGCAACACGTGTGATCAGATGGACATGCACGGTGTGAACACTACAAACTTTATGAGCAACACGTGTGATCAGATGGACATGCACGGTGTGAACACTACAAACTTTATGAGCAACATGTGTGATCAGATGGACATGCACGGTGTGAACACTACAAACTTTATGAGCAACACGTGTGATCAGATGGACATGCACGGTGTGTGAACACTACAATGAGCTTACTGTGGGCGTTCAGTCTGTTTTTTCAATTATTCTGGATGTTAAGAACAGTTTTGTTGAGTTATTCTCGGCGTCAAGTCTGTTTTATTTAATTTTATCCTTCGTACGAAATAGTACCGCTGTCTTTAATAAAATTCTTGTTTCTACTCATGCCCTCCATCATTCATGACTTTCGTTGAATCACGTGCGGTGCTAATCAAAACCTACACTTAATACAGCATTGTTCAAGCACCTACACTTAATGCAGCATTGTTCAAGCACCTACACTTAATACAGCATTGTTCAAGCACCTACACTTAATACAGCATTGTTCAAGCACCTACACTTAATAGAGCATTGTTCAAGCACCTACACTTAATACAGCATTGTTCAAGCACCTACACTTAATACAGCATTGTTCAAGCACCTACACTTAACACAGCATTGTTCAAGCACCTACACTTAATACAGCATTGTTCAAGCACCTACACTTAATACAGCATTGTTCAAGCACCTACACTTAATACAGCATTGTTCAAGCACCTACACTTAATACAGCATTGTTCAAGCACCTACACTTAACACAGCATTGTTCAAGCACCTACACTTAATACAGCATTGTTCAAGCACCTATACTTAATACAGCATTGTTCAAGCACCTACACTTAATACAGCATTGTTCAAGCACCTACACTTAACACAGCATTGTTCAAGCACCTACACTTAATACAGCATTGTTCAAGCACCTACACTTAATACAGCATTGTTCAAGCACCTACACTTAATACAGCATTGTTCAAGCACCTACACTTAATACAGCATTGTTCAAGCACCTACACTTAATACAGCATTGTTCAAGCACCTACACTTAATACAGCGTTGTTCAAGCACCTACACTTAATACAGCATTGTTCAAGCACCTACACTTAATACAGCATTGTTCAAGCACCTACACTTAATACAGCATTGTTCAAGCACCTACACTTAATACAGCATTGTTCAAGCACCTACACTTAATACAGCATTGTTCAAGCACCTACACTTAATACAGCGTTGTTCAAGCACCTACACTTAATACAGCATTGTTCAAGCACCTACACTTAATACAGCATTGTTCAAGCACCTACACTTAATACAGCATTGTTCAAGCACCTACACTTAATACAGCGTTGTTCAAGCACCTACACTTAATACAGCATTGTTCAAGCACCTACACTTAATACAGCATTGTTCAAGCACCTACACTTAATACAGCGTTGTTCAAGCACCTACACTTAATACAGCGTTGTTCAAGCACCTACACTTAATACAGCGTTGTTCAAGCACCTACACTTAATACAGCATTGTTCAAGCACCTACACTTAATACAGCGTTGTTCAAGCACCTACACTTAATACAGCATTGTTCAAGCACCTACACTTAATACAGCATTGTTCAAGCATTTACACTTAATACAGCATTGTTCAAGCACCTACACTTAATACAGCATTGTTCAAGCACCTACACTTAATACAGCGTTGTTCAAGCACCTACACTTAATACAGCATTGTTCAAGCACCTACACTTAATACAGCATTGTTCAAGCACCTACACTTAATACAGCATTGTTCAAGCACCTACACTTAATACAGCGTTGTTCAAGCACCTACACTTAATACAGCATTGTTCAAGCACCTACACTTAATACAGCATTGTTCAAGCACCTACACTTAATACAGCGTTGTTCAAGCACCTACACTTAATACAGCGTTGTTCAAGCACCTACACTTAATACAGCGTTGTTCAAGCACCTACACTTAATACAGCATTGTTCAAGCACCTACACTTAATACAGCGTTGTTCAAGCACCTACACTTAATACAGCATTGTTCAAGCACCTACACTTAATACAGCATTGTTCAAGCACCTACACTTAATACAGCATTGTTCAAGCACCATACACTTTAATACAGCATTGTTCAAGCACCTACACTTAATACAGCGTTGTTCAAGCACCTACACTTAATACAGCATTGTTCAAGCACCTACACTTAATACAGCATTGTTCAAGCACCTACACTTAATACAGCATTGTTCAAGCACCTACACTTAATACAGCATTGTTCAAGCACCTACACTTAATACAGCATTGTTCAAGCACCTACACTTAATACAGCATTGTTCAAGCACCTACACTTAATACAGCGTTGTTCAAGCACCTACACTTAATACAGCATTGTTCAAGCACCTACACTTAATACAGCGTTGTTCAAGCACCTACACTTAATACAGCATTGTTCAAGCACCTACACTTAACACAGCATTGTTCAAGCACCTACACTTAATACAGCGTTGTTCAAGCACCTACACTTAATACAGCATTGTTCAAGCACCTACACTTAATACAGCATTGTTCAAGCACCTACACTCCAACAGCCAGAAATGATTGTATAAAAGTTTTCTTTGGTGTTTTTTGTATATATAGGCAACACTCTTGCAAGTTTTTTGCACAAATTAGATAAAGGCGATACAGTTGTTCTTCCAACGTCTGTTTTTTGATATAAAGGTACTTCAGTTCTTGGCTTATTCTGTATTTGATGGCTGTTTTTAGTGTGTTCTGGCTTTGTCGGTTGTGTCCGTTCAATTTTATTGCGATATATTGTGGTGTGAGTTGTAGTTGTAGTTGTAGTTGTCGACATAATTGTAATATAAATTTAACATAAAGTTAGACTGAAATTATATTAACTTCGGATCTCCATTATATTCCTTGCCAGTGTAAATTAAATTACTGTAAGCTCCTACTGTTAATTTTCATCGTTTAATACTGTGAAAAGCTTTATGCTCACGAGATTAAAAGGCCTTCAGCCAAAAACCTCTGATATGATGCGTCAGCAATCCGTCACTGTCTTGCTCAAAGCGTTTCCAGAAACCAAATGTTGCTCTGGACATTTGTAATGCAATTCGCTGTTTTGAAAAACACAGAGACCGATGTTAGTTACAGGCTGCGTCAGTTTATATTTCAGGCCACTGCGTAAGTGAATTTTAATTTTGGTGATTCCTAACATCATAACACCGATCTAACTGTCTGGCATGTCACGAGCCAACACGGTTTATCTCAACACAATTTATTTATAAATTCAGTAATGAAAATAATCCAAACGGCTTGATGCCAGTGTAGGTTGCTAAAGACGACAGGCGTCCAGCGACACCGCAGGGCCAATGGACACCAATATTTTTATTACTGTTGTAAAAACAAAAATCAAAATAGGAAGAACGTCAAACGTGGCCCTTCAGCCAGTGCCTGCAGCAGAACTGTGCTTCCTGTTTGCTATTTGTAGCTATTATTGCTGTCATACGGGAAAACGTGTTTCATTAGATAGTGCTACAGTGATGTAAATGTCAGTTATGGGAGACACACGGCACTTGGCTGTACACGTGTGTAGCTGTTAGAGACACACGGCACTTGGCTGTACACGTGTGTAGCTGTTAGAGACACACGGCACTTGGCTGTACACGTGTTTAGCTGTTAGAGACACACGGCACTTGGCTGTACACGTGTGTAGCTGTTAGAGACACACGGCACTTGGCTGTACACGTGTGTAGCTGTTAGAGACACACGGCACTTGGCTGTACACGTGTGTAGCTGTTAGAGACACACGGCACTTGGCTGTACACGTGTTTAGCTGTTAGAGACACACGGCACTTGGCTCTACACGTGTGTAGCTGTTAGAGACACACGGCACTTGGCTGTACACGTGTGTAGCTGTTAGAGACACACGGCACTTGGCTGTACACGTGTTTAGCTGTTAGAGACACACGGCACTTGGCTCTACACGTGTGTAGCTGTTAGAGACACACGGCACTTGGCTGTACACGTGTGTAGCTGTTAGAGACACACGGCACTTGGCTGTAAACGTGTGTAGCTGTTAGAGACACACGGCACTTGGCTGTAAACGTGTGTAGCTGTTAGAGACACACGGCACTTGGCTGTACACGTGTTTAGCTGTTAGAGACACACGGCACTTGGCTCTACACGTGTGTAGCTGTTAGAGACACACGGCACTTGGCTGTACACGTGTGTAGCTGTTAGAGACACACGGCACTTGGCTGTACACGTGTGTAGCTGTTAGAGACACACGGCACTTGGCTGTACACGTGTGTAGCTGTTAGAGACACACGGCACTTGGCTGTAAACGTGTGTAGCTGTTAGAGACACACGGCACTTGGCTGTACACGTGTTTAGCTGTTAGAGACACACGGCACTTGGCTCTACACGTGTGTGTAGCTGTTAGAGACACACGGCACTTGGCTGTACACGTGTGTAGCTGTTAGAGACACACGGCACTTGGCTGTAAACGTGTGTAGCTGTTAGAGACACACGGCACTTGGCTGTACACGTGTGTAGCTGTTAGAGACACACGGCACTTGGCTGTACACGTGTTTAGCTGTTAGAGACACACGGCACTTGGCTCTACACGTGTGTAGCTGTTAGAGACACACGGCACTTGGCTGTACACGTGTGTAGCTGTTAGAGACACACGGCACTTGGCTGTAAACGTGTGTAGCTGTTAGAGACACACGGCACTTGGCTGTACACGTGTTTAGCTGTTAGAGACACACGGCACTTGGCTCTACACGTGTGTAGCTATTAGAGACACACGGAACTTGGCTGTAAAAGTGTGTAGCTGTTAGAGACACACGGCACTTGGCTGTACACGTGTGTAGTTGTTTGAGACACACGGCACTTGGCTGTACACGTGTGTAGCTGTTAGAGACACACGGAACTTGGCTGTACACGTGTGTAGCTGTTAGAGACACACGGCACTTGGCTGTACACGTGCGTAGCTGTTAGAGACACACGGCACTTGGCTGTACACGTGTGTAGTTGTTTGAGACACACGGCACTTGGCTGTACACGTGTCGTGTGTCTCTAACAGCTACGTCAGACACGTGACTACTGTTGGTCTTACACCTGAACTGTAAGTTAAGAAACTTTAGATTATAATTCCGTGTAATTATAGGCAAAGGTAAAGGTAAAGCAATCCCATTACAGGCCTGGACAGACCCTTAGGGTTCCAGGAGGTTGAGGCTCCCAGATTTATAGACAATCGGCACATGAAGGTGGTAAGGTTGTCAGCCCTACGCACCGGCCGCCTTTACCCCCAGGAAATACTCCTGGTACTCATTTCTGTTAGAGGCTGAGTCGACCCCAGGGCCATAGTGCGACCGGAAATATTATGTCAATGAAAAATTCCAATGACACCATCGGGAATCGAACCCGCGACCTTACGGCTTGTAGCGCAGTGCCTCAACCAACTGCGTGCCACCGTGTTTATAGTTAGACATTTTAATACCCATTTCATGAATTCCATGACCATCGTCGTGCAAGATATCACTGATGTGTGTTTGGGCTTTTCCCATCGTCACTGATTACACAAACACGACGTTTCGAAAGCAGGCTGTTTTTGTCTTCAGGTACACTACAATCTTGAAAATAAGTAACAATCTAGAAGAACCAAAAAAAAACGTACAAATTCATAAGTGAGAGACAAAAAGATCGAAACCTCTAATTGTAAAGAGAGTTTATACAGAACTCAATCTACAAATTGTAATAAAATTAAATTAATTATGCCTTATTGATACCTCGCGTGTTACATCATTATCTAAGAATTATAGTGTAAAATCTACCTACAAGTCCAGCACGCCAATCGGTGTGAAAAATTAATTTTTATGTTGGATTATTAATTTACGTCATACTGAAACATTATCTGTAGTAACCTGCCTCTGTGAAATAAGGAACTAGGCTGTATGGATTCTGCCCGTAACTGCTTGCTCTTCTCCCCACACGTGACAGGACACGGGACCACACCTATGGAGGTATGGGAATAACGACAGTCACGTGACAGGAGCTTTGATGTGTGTAAAATTTCAACAAGCCGGAACACTGTGATATCACACGTTGTCACATGCCGGTCAGTCACCTTTTTCTTCACATTACCAGCTCCTGTTTTAGGTGGCGCTACTCGGCAGCAGTCAGATAGTCTAAATTAATTTCTACCCTGCAGATGGAAGCATCAGGACGAACAGGATAAACTGCTTAATGTGGCAGAGTTCGTGGTATTATGCGTTGTCATCTGCCCTGCGTTACGCATTCAGATACACACAGAAAAACGGAAAGTTTGTAGGAAAATTTATGGCTCTGAGCCGAAAGTTAGCTCTAGAGTTAGCTCTAGAGTTACCTCTAGAATTCGACAGAATTGCAGAATATCGACCGGACTGAGATGTGAATAATATTCTTTGGTGATGAGGATTTATGGACTTCAAAATCATGCGGGGCTGTTTTGAATTTGCGTGCCTGTGGTGAGATCCAGAGAGGCAGGACTTGTTATAGGAGACAGTAGGTTGTGCAAAATACAGTCTGGCACACGATACAGCAGTCCCTCTGTCTACAATACAGTCTGGCACACGATACAGCTCTGCGGCCGCTCGCTTACTGGGGTTGTGGGTTCGAATCCCGCCTAGGGCATGGATGTCTGTCTCTTGTGAATGTTGTGTGTTGTCAGGTAGAGGTCTGTGTGGCGAGCTGATCACTTGTCCAGAGGAGTCCTACCGAGTGTCGTGTGCTTGAGTGTGATCGTGAAGCCTTGAAAAATGAGGAGGCCTAGGCCCCCAAGGGGCTGTCGAGCCATTGGAAAAAATAGGATACAGCAGTCCCTCTGTCTACAATACAGTCTGGCACACGATACAGCAGTCCCTCTTTCTACAATACAGTCTGGCACACGATACAGCAGTCCCTCTGTCTACAATACAGTCTTGCACACGATACAGCAGTCCCTCTTTCTACAATACAGTCTGGCACACGATACAGCAGTCCCTCTGTCTACAATACAGTCTGGCACACGATACAGCAGTCCCTCTGTCTACAATACAGTCTGGCACACGATACAGCAGTCCCTCTGTCTACAATACAGTCTGGCACACGATACAGCAGTCCCTCTTTCTACAATACAGTCTGGCACACGATGCAGCAGTCCCTCTATCTACAATACAGTCTGGCACACGATACAGCAGTCCCTCTGTCTACAATACAGTCTGGCACACGATACAGCAGTCCCTCTATCTACAATACAGTCTGGCACACGATACAGCAGTCCCTCTGTCTAAAATACAGTCTGGCACACGATACAGCAGTCCCTCTGTCTACAATACAGTCTGGCACACGATACAGCAGTCCCTCTGTCTACAATACAGTCTGGCACACGATACAGCAGTCCCTCTGTCTACAATAGAGTCTGGCACACGATACAGCAGTCCCTCTGTCTACAATAGTCTGGCACAGGATACAGCAGTCCCTCTGTCTACAATACAGTCTGGCACACGATACAGCAGTCCCTCTGTCTACAATACAGTCTGGCACACGATACAGCAGTCCCTCTGTCAACAATAGAGTCTGGCACACGATACAGCAGTCCCTCTGTCTACAATAGTCTGGCACACGATACAGCAGTCTCTCTGTCTACAATACAGTCTGGCACACGATACAGCAGTCCCTTTGTCTACAATACAGTCTGGCACACGATACAGCAGTCCCTTTGTCTACAATACAGTCTGGCACACGATACAGCAGTCCCTCTGTCTACAATACAGTCTGGCACACGATACAGCAGTCCCTCTATCTACAATACAGTCTGGCACACGATACAGCAGTCCCTCTATCTACAATACAGTCTGGCACACAATACAGCAGTCCCTCTGTCTACAAGCTTAATTCCCTTTCTAAAAATGCGCGTGAGGTGAAAATCCTAAAAAAAGATTGATGCTGTATTACATTATGAAACAGGCTACGTTTATTCTACAGCCTTGTGTTACGTCACAAAATTGAATGCCTGTATTCTACAGCTGGGCAAGTCTTGGGATTACAAAGCAATCGGTGTTTTAAATTTGTAACTTCAAGCTTTTTACTGCCACGTGCTTGAGACTTTCGTCTTTATGGGATACACGTTGCCTGTCTTGCTGATATTTAACCCACATTTCGAACTGTCGAAAAGCTCGTGAAGAATTTTTCTACGACCTCCAGACGCTTCAAGAAGAAAGAACTACGTTCCTTCGAAACGTCGGGACCCGATTATCCAGCGACGCCATGTCATATCCCAAAAGAACGCAATAATTAATTCCGTATTTATCACGATAATTTATTACGACCTTCACACACTATCATCATAATCATAATCATCAAGCCTGACCTCCGTATATTCACTAACACACCCAAATCCAGCCTCCACTAGTACAAGAAACTTGTAGCTTGTTGCTTGTATTCAATAAATTCAGATCACGTTTCCATTTCTGTTTCCAGCTGACCCATCTGTCTGTCTGTCCGTCATGATTTGTCTCCTCTTGATCGCGCCATATTCCATCCTTCCCCAGCTATTACGTGTGAACCATTGTACTTTTTAGTCGCATTCACTAAGCGTTGCTTGCAATTAGTTTCGTGCAAGCACAACTGATGGTGACGTAAGTTTCACATTTGGTATTTGCAGTCACAACGTAATTGCCTTTATTACGTAATGTCTTAGGGGGCGTTTGTAAGTTACAGCAGTCACTGTTACAGCAGTCACTGTTACAACGGTCACTGTTACAGCAGTCACTAGTTAGAGCAGTCACTGTTACAGCAGTCACTAGTTACAGCAGTCACTGTTACAGCAGGCACTAGTTACAGCACTCACTGTTACAGCAGGCACTAGTTACAGCAGTCACTGTTACAACAGTCACTGTTACAGCAGTCACTAGTTACAGCAGTCACTGTTACAGCAGGCACTAGTTCTCTGCAGAAGTAACAGGCATTTCCTACAAACACCATTAAAGGTTACTGCCACGTTGTACAGGTTTCAGGTAGCTCAGTTGCTATAGTGACTAGGCTACGGCCTGGACAACAGATGACACAGAGGTTTTAAGTAGCTCAGTTGCTATAGTGACTGGGCTAAGACCTGGACAACAGATGACACAGAGGTTTTAAGTAGCTCAGTTGCTATAGTGACTGGGCTAAGACCTGGACAACAGATGACACAGAGGTTTTATGTAGCTCAGTTGTTATAGTGACTATACTATGGCATGAACAATGCAGGAATCTGAATTCGAGTCCTGGCAAGAAAAAACAATTTATCTCTTTTCCAAGATATTCACTGAAGGTCTTTGTTATTACTGATTGCAGGAGATACAAAATTAAAAATTTGATCGCCCTCGCATTAAATTTCGTGGAAATCTGTTACTGATTTTAAAACTGAAAGGGAATAAGACAAAGGGCATTGTGTTACGATATGTGTAAGAAAGGGCATTGTGTTACGATATGTGTAAGAAAGGGCATTGTGTTACGATATGTGTAAGAAAGGGCATTGTGTTACGATATGTGTAAGAAAGGGTGACCGGATAAATGCGCACACGACGAAAGCCCACACGACAATTGCGCACAGATAAAACCCCACAGTCATGAATGCTCACAGGACAAATACCCACACCGATAAATGCTCACACGGATGAATGCTCACACGGGCGAATTGTCACACAGGACAGTACGCACATACAAGAATTAGGTTAGGTTAGCGTTCAGGCTATGTCTCTGTTCTGTATATGAAGGGAATGGCCACTGGACACAAAGTTAGGTTAGCGTTCAGGCTATGTCTCTGTTCTGTATATGAAGGGAATGGTCACTGGGCACAAACTTAGGTTAGCGTTCAGGCTATGTCTCTGTTTTGTATATGAAGGGAATGGTCACTGGACACAAACTTAGGTTAGCGTTCAGGCTATGTCTCTGTTCTGTATATGAAGGGAATGGTCACTGGGCACAAACTTAGGTTAGCGTTCAGGCTATGTCTCTGTTTTGTATATGAAGGGAATGGTCACTGGACACAAACTTAGGTTAGCGTTCAGGCTAAGTCTCTGTTCTGTATATGAAGGGAATGGTCACTGGACACAAACTTAGGTTAGCGTTCAGGCTATGTCTCTGTTCTGTATATGAAGGGAATGGTCACTGGACACAAACTTAGGTTAGCGTTCAGGCTATGTCTCTGTTCTGTATATGAAGGGAATGGTCACTGGACACAAACTTAGGTTAGCGTTCAGGCTATGTCTCTGTTCTGTATATGAAGGGAATGGTCACTGGACACAAACTTAGGTTAGCGTTCAGGCTATGTCTCTGTTCTGTATATGAAGGGAATGGTCACTGGACACAAACTTAGGTTAGCGTTCAGGCTATGTCTCTGTTCTGTATATGAAGGGAATGGTCACTGGACACAAAATTAGGTTAGCGTTCAGGCTATGTCTCTGTTCTGTATATGAAGGGAATGGTCACTGGACACAAACTTAGGTTAGCGTTCAGGCTATGTCTCTGTTCTGTATATGAAGGGAATGGTCACTGGACACAAACTTAGGTTAGCGTGTAGGCAATGTCTCTGTTTTGTATATGAAGGGAATGGTCACTGGACACAAACTTAGGTTAGCGTTCAGGCTATGTCTCTGTTCTGTATATGAAGGGAATGGTCACTGGACACAAACTTAGGTTAGCGTTCAGGCTATGTCTCTGTTCTGTATATGAAGGGAATGGTCACTGGACACAAAATTAGGTTAGCGTTCAGGCTATGTCTCTGTTCTGTATATGAAGGGAATGGTCACTGGACACAAACTTAGGTTAGCGTTCAGGCTATGTCTCTGTTCTGTATATGAAGGGAATGGTCACTGGACACAAACTTAGGTTAGCGTGTAGGCAATGTCTCTGTTTTGTATATGAAGGGAATGGTCACTGGACACAAACTTAGGTTAGCGTGTAGGCTATGTCTCTGTTTTGTATATTAAGTGAATGGCCACTTGACACAAACTTAGGTTAGCGTTCAGGCTATGTCTCTGTTTTGTATATTAAGTGAATGGCCACTTGACACAAACTTAGGTTAGCGTTCAGGCTATGTCTCTGTTTTGTATATTAAGTGAATGGCCACTTGACACAAACTTAGGTTAGCGTTCAGGCTATGTCTCTGTTTTGTATATTAAGTGAATGGCCACTGACACAAACTTAGGTTAGCGTTCAGGCTATGTCTCTGTTTTGTATATATAAGTGAATGGCCACTTGACACAAACTTAGGTTAGCGTTCAGGCTATGTCTCTGTTTTGTATATTAAGTGAATGGCCACTTGACACAAACTTAGGTTAGCGTTCAGGCTATGTCTCTGTTTTGTATATTAAGTGAATGGCCACTTGACACAAACTTAGGTTAGCGTTCAGGCTATGTCTCTGTTTTGTATATTAGTGAATGGCCACTTGACACAAACTTAGGTTAGCGTTCAGGCTATGTCTCTGTTTTGTATATTAAGTGAATGGCCACTTGACACAAACTTAGGTTAGCGTTCAGGCTATGTCTCTGTTTTGTATATTAAGTGAATGGCCACTGACACAAACTTAGGTTAGCGTTCAGGCTATGTCTCTGTTTTGTATATTAAGTGAATGGCCACTGGACACAAACTTAGGTTAGCGTTCAGGCTATGTCTCTGTTTTGTATATTAAGTGAATGGCCACTGGACACAAACTTAGGTTAGCGTTCAGGCTATGTCTTGTTTTGTATATTAAGTGAATGGCCACTTGGACACAAACTTAGGTTAGCGTTCAGGCTATGTCTCTGTTTTGTATATTAAGTGAATGGCCACTGGACACAAACTTAGGTTAGCGTTCAGGCTATGTCTCTGTTTTGTATATTAAGTGAATGGCCACTGGACACAAACTTAGGTTAGCGTTCAGGCTATGTCTCTGTTTTGTATATTAAGTGAATGGCCACTGGACACAAACTTAGGTTAGCGTGTCAGGCTATGTCTCTGTTTTGTATATTAAGTGAATGGCCACTTGGGACACAAACTTAGGTTAGCGTTCAGGCTATGTCTCTGTTTTGTATATTAAGTGAATGGCCACTTGACACAAACTTAGGTTAGCGTTCAGGCTATGTCTCTGTTTTGTATATTAAGTGAATGGCCACTGACACAAACTTAGGTTAGCGTTCAGGCTATGTCTCTGTTTTGTATATAAGTGAATGGCCACTTGACACAAACTTAGGTTAGCGTTCAGGCTATGTCTCTGTTTTGTATATTAAGTGAATGGCCACTGGACACAAACTTAGGTTAGCGTTCAGGCTATGTCTCTGTTTTGTATATTAAGTGAATGGCCACTGGACACAAACTTAGGTTAGCGTTCAGGCTATGTCTCTGTTTTGTATATTAAGTGAATGGCCACTGGACACAAACTTAGGTTAGCGTTCAGGCTATGTCTCTGTTTTGTATATTAAGTGAATGGCCACTGGACACAAACTTAGGTTAGCGTTCAGGCTATGTCTCTGTTTTGTATATTAAGTGAATGGCCACTGGACACAAACTTAGGTTAGCGTTCAGGCTATGTCTCTGTTTTGTATATTAAGTGAATGGCCACTGGACACAAACTTAGGTTAGCGTTCAGGCTATGTCTCTGTTTTGTATATTAAGTGAATGGCCACTGGACACAAACTTAGGTTAGCGTGTAGGCTATGTCTCTGTTTTGTATATTAAGTGAATGGCCACTGGACACAAACTTAGGTTAGCGTGTAGGCTATGTCTCTGTTTTGTATATTAAGTGAATGGCCACTTGACACAAACTTAGGTTAGCGTGTAGGCTATGTCTCTGTTTTGTATATAAGTGAATGGCCACTGGACACAAACTTAGGTTAGCGTGTAGGCTATGTCTCTGTTTTGTATATTAAGTGAATGGCCACTGGACACAAACTTAGGTTAGCGTGTAGGCTATGTCTCTGTTTTGTATATGAAGTGAATGGCCACTGGACACAAACTTAGGTTAGCGTGTAGGCTATGTCCTGTTTTGTATATGAAGTGAATGGCCACTGGACACAAACTTAGGTTAGCGTGTAGGCTATGTCTCTGTTTTGTATATGAAGTGAATGGCCACTGACACAAACTTAGGTTAGCGTGTAGGCTATGTCTCTGTTTTGTATATGAAGTGAATGGCCACTGGACACAAACTTAGGTTAGCGTGTCAGGCTATGTCTCTGTTTTGTATATAAGTGAATGGCCACTGGACACAAACTTAGGTTAGCGTGTAGGCTATGTCTCTGTTTTGTATATGAAGTGAATGGCCACTGGACACAAACTTAGGTTAGCGTTCAGGCTATGTCTCTGTTCTGTATATTAAGTGAATGGCCACTGGACACAAACTTAGGTTAGCGTTCAGGCTATGTCTCTGTTTTGTATATTAAGTGAATGGCCACTGGACACAAACTTAGGTTAGCGTTAGGCTATGTCTCTGTTTTGTATATGAAGTGAATGGCCACTGGACACAAACTTAGGTTAGCGTGTAGGCTATGTCTCTGTTTTGTATATAAGTGAATGGCCACTGGACACAAACTTAGGTTAGCGTTCAGGCTATGTCTCTGTTTTGTATATTAAGTGAATGGCCACTGGACACAAACTTAGGTTAGCGTGTAGGCTATGTCTCGTTTGTTTACAGTAAGCCACTGGACAAACTTAGTACTCTATGTCTCCCCTCATTTACACTACCATTACTATCCTTGGACAATTCGCCGTGTGAGCATTATCTGTCATTTGTCCTGTGAGCATTCATCACAGTGGGTTTATCTGTTCGCAATTGTCGTGTGGGCTTTTGTGCATGAACCGTGAAGGGCATTGTGTTCGATATGTGTAAGAAAGGCATTGTGTTACGATATTGTGTAGAAGAAGGGCATTGTGTTACGATATTGTAAGAAAGGGCATTGTGTTACGATATGTGTAAGAAAGGGCATTGTGTTACGATATGTGTAAGAAAGGGCATTGTGTTACGATATGTGTAAGAAAGGGCATTGTGTTACGATATGTGTAAGAAAGGGCATTGTGTTACGATATGTGTAAGAAAGGGCATTGTGTTACGATATGTGTAAGAAAGGGCTTTGTGTTACGATATGTGTAAGAAAGGGCTTTGTGTTAGGATATGTGTAAGAAAGGGCATTGTGTTACGATATGTGTAAGAAAGGGCATTGTGTTACGATATGTGTAAGAAAGGGCTTGTGTTACGATATGTGTAAGAAAGGGCATTGTGTTACGATATGTGTAAGAAAGGGCATTTGTGTTACGATATGTGTAAGAAAGGGCTTGTGTTACGATATGTGTAAGAAAGGGCATTGTGTTACGATATGTGTAAGAAAGGGCATTGTGTTACGATATGTGTAAGAAAGGGCATTGTGTTACGATATGTGTAAGAAAGGGCATTGTGTTACGATATGTGTAAGAAAGGGCTTGTGTTACGATATGTGTAAGAAAGGGCTTGTGTTACGATATGTGTAAGAAAGGGCATTGTGTTACGATATGTGTAAGAAAGGGCTTTGTGTTACGATATGTGTAAGAAAGGGCTTTGTGTTTACGATATGTGTAAGAAAGGGCTTTGTGTTACGATATGTGTAAGAAAGGGCTTTGTGTTACGATATGTGTAAGAAAGGGCTTTGTGTTACGATATGTGTAAGAAAGGGCATTGTGTTACGATATG
The DNA here is from genome assembly GCA_021186555.1 of Reticulitermes speratus. Lineage (NCBI taxonomy): Eukaryota > Metazoa > Arthropoda > Insecta > Blattodea > Rhinotermitidae > Reticulitermes > Reticulitermes speratus. The sequence goes on from JAJKFL010000003.1 coordinate 56,447,670, forward strand.
TGTAAGAAAGGGCTTTGTGTTACGATATGTGTAAGAAAGGGCATTGTGTTACGATATGTGTAAGAAAGGGCTTTGTGTTACGATATGTGTAAGAAAGGGCATTGTGTTACGATATGTGTGAAGAAAGGGCATTGTTTACGATATGTGTAAGAAAGGGCATTGTGTTACGATATGTAGAAAGGCTTTTGTTACGATATGTAGAAGGGCATTGTGTTACGATATGTGTAAGAAAGGGCTTTGTGTTACGATATGTGTAAGAAAGGGCATTGTGTTACGATATGTGTAAGAAAGGGCTTTGTGTTAGGATATGTGTAAGAAAGGGCATTGTGTTACGATATGTGTAAGAAAGGGCATTGTGTTACGATAGTGTAAGAAAGGGCTTTGTGTTACGATATGTGTAAGAAAGGGCATTGTGTTACGATATGTGTAAGAAAGGGCTTTGTGTTACGATATGTGTAAGAAAGGGTTTTGTGTTATGAGATGTGTAAGAAAGGGCATTGTGTTACGATATGTGTAAGAAAGGGCTTTGTGTTACGATATGTGTAAGAAAGGGCTTTGTGTTACGATATGTGTAAGAAAGGGCTTTGTGTTACGAGATGTGTAAGAAAGGACAGTGGTTTACGAAGTGATGTGCGTCAACAAAATGTGAGATGTTAGGAAGTGCAGCAGAACAGTACAATGTGCGTGCCCACGCAGCTCCACACACACACACCTCTGCACATTGTGACATGCACACCTGCAGCTTTATTTTACACATAGGCTTTCCGTCTTACACTCTTTTACTTTATAACTCTTGATGATACTTCTTAGTCACCCTGTCACCGAATATGCATGCTGTGTCACTGTTACGGCAAAGGTCTAGACTGTAATTGCGAATGAAGCATAGACGCCCCTCAGTGCCGTCTATAATATATATATATATATATATATATATATATAGCTGCTGGTTTTCCAAGCGGAATTTTCTTCATTATACTTTCTGCCCTAATGTGATTGTGTTGATCTCACTTCTCAGTTCTACTTCCTGCCGAACAGTGCAGTATTGCTTGCTGTAGAAGTCCATATAAGCTCTCTAAAGACTAATATTAACCCGAATTATACTTAAATACTCAGTTCGTACCGCGCAGTAAACACACTCCGTCTCAGTTATACAAACCAGTCAGCTAATGTTGTACAGTGAAATAATCGCTGTTTGTTCTGAGATCCACACAAAACACATAAATACAGTCCGTACCGCGCAGTAAACACACTCCGTCTCAGTTATACAAACCAGTCAGTTAATGTTGTACAGTGAAATAATGGCTGTTTGTTCTGAGATCCACACAAAACACATAAATACAGTCCGTACCGCGCAGTAAACACACTCCGTCTCAGTTATACAAACCAGTCAGTTAATGTTGTACAGTGAAATAATCGCTGTTTGTTCTGAGATCCACACAAAACACATAAATACAGTCCGTACCGCGCAGTAAACACACTCCGTCTCAGTTATACAAACCAGTCAGTTAATGCTGTACAGTGAAATAATCGCTGTTTGTTCTGAGATCCACACAAAACACATAAATACAGTCCGTACCGCGCAGTAAACACACTCCGTCTCAGTTATACAAACCAGTCAGTTAATGCTGTACAGTGAAATAATCGCTGTTTGTTCTGAGATCCACACAAAACACATAAATACAGTCCGTACCGCGCAGTAAACACACTCCGTCTCAGTTATACAAACCAGTCAGTTAATGCTGTACAGTGAAATAATCGCTGTTTGTTCTGAGATCCACACAAAACACATAAATACACAGTGTGGGCAGAAAGTAGAATTTGTGAATGTTAAACTGGTGGTACATATAGTAACCACTGGGTTTTGGAGGGTTAATAAGCGTAATTTTCCAATCATATCCTCGTAATCCAGTAAAACTTTAGAAAACTGAAACGTAAAATCATAATTTAAGCTTCTTCCTCGGCGTCCTTCTTGTTCTTCGTCATTCTCTTCTTCTTTCTCTCAAGGTGTGAGTCAAAATGTCTGTCCAAATTTGACCGCAAGTTATTGACAAGTTACATCTGTAAGCGGAGGTACGTAGACACACGATCTATGTTGGACCTGCTAAGCCTACTTTACTTGTTAAGAAAGGACAGTAAATCTAATTATATGGCACGAACTGAGCAGAATTGAAAACGAGTTGTTTGTTTCTTTAATATAAAACCTTTTAACGGATTCACTAAATATTTATGAATACAGTCTTTGTCTGAAACAACAAGATACATTGTTTTTGTTTCTTTATCACAGTAACTTCCGTTCTTATAAACACTTGACAGCCTCAAGGGAAAGCTTCCGCATAAATAAATAAAATAATATTAAAAATGCACTTTCACTTGGCTTAAGATGTAGCAAGGCGGAGTGCTTTGTGTTCTATAATGGTCAGACAAACGACTTTTAGCTTCACGTAAAGGACTGTACTCCTGGGTTTAATTTCGGATTCCATGAGCTAATATCGAAGGCGCTGCTGTAAATAGCGCTTATTGCGCCTACAAGGAAAGAGGAAAGATTGAATTTGATGATGCGTTATTATGTAATTCGTAGTAGCTAAGTGTAAACATGTAAAGTTCGCGAAAAGAGATGAAAAATAGAGCGTGATTATTACAAGAGGAAGCGAAGAAGCATAAAATTTGGGTGAGATTAAAAATGGAACCGCAGTAGAAGGATGTGAGGGCACCTTGTGAGTGTGTTTTGTGTTTGAGTGTGAACTGAGGGGCGGAGCCTCTTTATTGAGACCTCTTAATATCACAGCTCAGATGTTACATAACGGCTCAGGTCCAAACACCGAGATTATGCAATCGTGTTACGGAAGAAGACTGTTGAAAATGACTGGCACATTGTTCAAACTGCTACATGTTCTTCACATTGCTACATGTTCTTCACACTGCTACATGTTCTTCACACTGCTACATGTTCTTCACACTGCTACATGTTCTTCACACTGCTACATGTTCTTCACACTGCTACATGTTCTTCACACTGCTACATGTTCTTCACACTGCTACATGTTTCTTCACACTGCTACATGTTCTTCACACTGCTACATGTTCTTCACACTGCTACATGTTCTTCACACTGCTACATGTTCTTCACACTGCTACATGTTCTTCACACTGCTACATGTTCTTCACGCTGCTACATGTTCTTCACGCTGCTACATGTTCTTCACACTGCTACATGTTCTTCACACTGCTACATGTTCTTCACACTGCTACATGTTCTTCACACTGCTACATGTTCTTCACACTGCTACATGTTCTTCACACTGCTACATGTTCTTCACACTGCTACATGTTCTTCATACTGCTGCATGTTCTTCACACTGCTACATGTTCTTCACACTGCTACATGTTCTTCACACTGCTACATGTTCTTCATACTGCTGCATGTTCTTCACACATGCTACATGTTCTTCACACTGCTACATGTTCTTCACACTGCTACATGTTATTCACACTGCTACATGTTCTTCATACTGCTGCATGTTCTTCACACTGCTACATGTTCTTCACACTGCTACATGTTCTTCACACTGCTACGTGTTCTTCACACTGCTACATGTTCTTCACACTGCTACGTGTTCTTCACACTGCTACATGTTCTTCACATTGCTACATCTTCTTCACACTGCTACATGTTCTTCACACTGCTACATGTTCTTCACACTGCTACATGTTCTTCACAATTGCTACATGTTCTTTACACTGCTACATGTTCTTCACACTGCTACATGTTCTTCACACTGCTACATATTCTTCACACTGCTACGTGTTCTTCACACATGCTACATGTTCTTCACACTGCTACGTGTTCTTCACACTGCTACATGTTCTTCACACTGCTACGTGTTCTTCACACTGCTAAATGTTCTTCACACTGCTACGTGTTCTTCACACTGCTACGTGTTTTTCACACTGCTACAATGTTCTTCACACTGCTACATGTTCTTCACACACTGCTAAATGTTCTTCACACTGCTACGTGTTCTTCACACTGCTACATGTTCTTCACACTGCTACATGTTCTTCACACTGCTACGTGTTCTTCACACTGCTACGTGTTCTTCACACTGCTACATGTTCTTCACACTGCTACATGTTCTTCACACTGCTACATGTTCTTCACACTGCTACATGTTCTTCACATTGCTACATGTTCTTCACACTGCTACATGTTCTTCACACTGCTACGTGTTCTTCACACTGCTACATGTTCTTCACACTGCTACATGTTCTTCACACTGCTACATGTTCTTCACACCTGCTACGTGTTCTTCACACTGCTAAATGTTCTTCACACATGCTACGTGTTTCTTCACACTGCTACATGTTCTTCACACTGCTACATGTTCTTCACACTGCTACATGTTCTTCACACTGCTACGTGTTCTTCACACTGCTACATGTTCTTCACACTGCTACATGTTCTTTACACTGCTACATGTTCTTCACACTGCTACGTGTTCTTCACACTGCTACGTGTTCTTCACACACTGCTACGTGTTCTTCACAATGTTACGTGTTCTTCACACTGCTACGTGTTCTTCACACTGCTACATGTTCTTCACACTGCTACATGTTCTTCACACTGCTACATGTTCTTCACAGTATTACATGTTCATCACACTGCTACGTGTTCTTCACACTGCTACGTGTTTTTCACACTGCTACATGTTCTTCACACTGCTATGTGTTCTTCACACTGCTACGTGTTCTTCACAGTATTACATGTTCTTCACACTGCTACGTGTTCTTCACACTGCTACGTGTTTTTCACACTGCTACATGTTCTTCACACTGCTACATGTTCTTCACACTGCTACGTGTTCTTCACACTGCTACATGTTCTTCACACTGCTACATGTTCTTCACACTGCTACATGTTCTTCACACTGCTACATGTTCTTCACAGTATTACATGTTCTTCACACTGCTACGTGTTCTTCACACTGCTACGTGTTTTTCACACTGCTACATGTTCTTCACACTGCTACATGTTCTTCACATTGCTACATGTTCTTTACACTGCTACATGTTCTTCACACTGCTACATGTTCTTCACAGTATTACATGTTCTTCACACTGCTACATGTTCTTCACACTGCTACATGTTCTTCACACTGCTACATGTTCTTCACACTGCTACATGTTCTTCACACTGCTACATGTTCTTCACACTGCTACATGTTCTTCACACTGCTACATGTTCTTCACACTGCTACATGTTCTTCACGCTGCTACATGTTCTTCACGCTGCTACAATGTTCTTCACACTGCTACATGTTCTTCACACTGCTACATGTTCTTCACATTGCTACATGTTCTTCACACTGCTACATGTTCTTCACACTGCTACATGTTCTTCACACTGCTACATATTCTTCACACTGCTACGTGTTCTTCACACTGCTACATGTTCTTCACACTGCTACGTGTTCTTCACACTGCTACATGTTCTTCACACTGCTACGTGTTCTTCACACTGCTAAATGTTCTTCACACTGCTACGTGTTCTTCACACTGCTACGTGTTTTTCACACTGCTACATGTTCTTCACACTGCTACATGTTCTTCACACTGCTAAATGTTCTTCACACTGCTACGTGTTCTTCACACTGCTACATGTTCTTCACACTGCTACATGTTCTTCACACTGCTACGTGTTCTTCACACTGCTATGTGTTCTTCACACTGCTACATGTTCTTCACACTGCTACATGTTCTTCACACTGCTACATGTTCTTCACACTGCTACATGTTCTTCACATTGCTACATGTTCTTCACACTGCTACATGTTCTTCACACTGCTACGTGTTCTTCACACTGCTACGTGTTCTTCACACTGCTACATGTTCTTCACACTGCTACATGTTCTTCACACTGCTACATGTTCTTCACACTGCTACGTGTTCTTCACACTGCTAAATGTTCTTCACACTGCTACGTGTTCTTCACACTGCTACATGTTCTTCACACTGCTACATGTTCTTCACACTGCTACGTGTTCTTCACACTGCTATGTGTTCTTCACACTGCTACATGTTCTTCACACTGCTACATGTTCTTCACACTGCTACATGTTCTTCACACTGCTACATGTTCTTCACATTGCTACATGTTCTTCACACTGCTACATGTTCTTCACACTGCTACGTGTTCTTCACACTGCTACGTGTTCTTCACACTGCTACATGTTCTTCACACTGCTACATGTTCTTCACACTGCTACATGTTCTTCACACTGCTACGTGTTCTTCACACTGCTACATGTTCTTCACACTGCTACATGTTCTTTACACTGCTACATGTTCTTCACACTGCTACGTGTTCTTCACACTGCTACGTGTTCTTCACACTGCTACGTGTTCTTCACAATGTTACGTGTTCTTCACACTGCTACGTGTTCTTCACACTGCTACATGTTCTTCACACTGCTACATGTTCTTCACACTGCTACATGTTCTTCACAGTATTACATGTTCTTCACACTGCTACGTGTTCTTCACACTGCTACGTGTTTTTCACACTGCTACATGTTCTTCACACTGCTATGTGTTCTTCACACTGCTACGTGTTCTTCACAGTATTACATGTTCTTCACACTGCTACGTGTTCTTCACACTGCTACGTGTTTTTCACACTGCTACATGTTCTTCACACTGCTACATGTTCTTCACACTGCTACGTGTTCTTCACACTGCTACATGTTCTTCACACTGCTACATGTTCTTCACACTGCTACATGTTCTTCACACTGCTACATGTTCTTCACAGTATTACATGTTCTTCACACTGCTACGTGTTCTTCACACTGCTACGTGTTTTTCACACTGCTACATGTTCTTCACACTGCTACATGTTCTTCACATTGCTACATGTTCTTTACACTGCTACATGTTCTTCACACTGCTACATGTTCTTCACAGTATTACATGTTCTTCACACTGCTACGTGTTCTTCACACTGCTACGTGTTTTTCACACTGCTACATGTTCTTCACACTGCTACGTGTTCTTCACATTGCTACATTTTCTTCACACTGCTACGTGTTCTTCACACTGCTACATTTTCTTCACACTGCTACATGTTCTTCACACTGCTACATGTTCTTCACATTGCTACATGTTCTTCACACTGCTACATGTTCTTCACACTGCTACGTGTTCTTCACACTGCTACGTGTTCTTCACACTGCTATGTGTTCTTCACAATGTTACGTGTTCTTCACACTGCTACATGTTCTTCACACTGCTACGTGTTCTTCACACTGCTACATGTTCTTCACACTGCTACATGTTCTTCACACTGCTACATGTTCTTCACACTGCTACATGTTCTTCACAGTATTACATGTTCTTCACACTGCTACGTGTTCTTCACACTGCTACGTGTTTTTCACACTGCTACATGTTCTTCACACTGCTATGTGTTCTTCACACTGCTACGTGTTCTTCACACTGCTACATGTTCTTCACATTGCTACATTTTCTTCACACTGCTACGTGTTCTTCACACTGCTACATGTTCTTCACACTGCTACATGTTCTTCACACTGCTACGTGTTCTTCACACTGCTACATGTTCTTCACACTGCTACATGTTCTTCACACTGCTCCACGTTTTTCAGAATGCCCTATATTCTGTAATTCTGTGAATACTGCCAAGTGACCAAATTGCAATATGTGCTATCTTACTCGTATTTCCTTCTCTCGCATTATTACGCCCCACAATATCTCAGCAGCCCACACCGTAGCTATAATTCCGTCACACGTGACTTGTGTGTTGCTGCTGCTATGTAACAGACAGACATACGGAAGGACAGGCTTGCTTTACTTCACATCGTAAAGAAGGCCTAGATGGCAGGACTATGTGTTGGCTCGGACAAAATACCGTCATGCCAATGTGAAGCTGATTGTTGTAAAGACGTCCTGTATGTATCTGTGAGTGCTTGAAGCCTTTTGCTTCTGCTCTGCATTTAATGCCACAGTCAGAATCGCCCGAAATAACAGTCGTGTGACCGCCGCTCGCTCTCACTGTGGCCGCAGCTGATGGCCGCTAATTATAACGTTGACAGGTCTGCGGCTCCTTAAACTCCTTGACACTGCCCAATGACATATTTTAGCCTGCTAGCAACACTCGCGGTCTGCTAGACACAGTCATGTCCTCACAAAGTGCACGTTAAGTGTCTGTCTGTCTGTCTGTACCGAAGAGAAGTATTTGAGAGCCGCTGAGCGGATGTCAGTTAAATTTGGTTTTAAGAAACTTTGCTACCATTTTACACATTACATATATATATATATATATATATATTTTAATTGGCCAAATGACAGACAAATTATACAAATATCTCAACGCATTGTGGCGCCTATTTTGAGTGCAACTTTCTAAATATTTGTCATGAAGAAACATGTTTCGAACCAAAGTTTTTGAGAAAAATAATGCTTATAGTTTATTGTGAACCGCTTGTTTGTTGGACTTTGTGCATCGTCTTTATTGTGAATAAAATATAAAATATAAAATGTAAAAAATATAATATATAAAAATCTAAAATTCACGACGTTTCGGAAGATGGCTCTTCTTCCGTCTTCAGGCTTACCCAGGTGGGTCCTGCTGATTGAGCTAGTCTCAATCACTGGACTTAGGTCCAGTGATTGAGACTTAGATCCAGTGATTGAGACTAGCTCAATCAACAGGACCCACCTGGGTAGGCCTGAAGATGGAAGAAGAGCCATCTTCCGAAACGTCGTAAATTTTAAATTTTTATTTATACTTTTTATATTTTAAATTTTATATTTTATTCACAATAAAGACGATGCACAAAGCCCAACAAACAAACAAACAAACAAGCGGTCCACAATGGTATATACCATCGTTAAAAACTTTTAGAATTCAACTTATATTTTGTATTTGGAATTTGTCCTGCAAATGTCGGGCATTTTGAGATAAATACGTGACAGCACAATCGCACACACAACGTTACCGTGTGCGGCAGAAGACTACGTGACGCTAAACGTGTTCTGCGAGATTTAACTGATGTTGAAGCTGTCAGCTTTACGTAGGAATAAAAGTGCTGCGAAGAACAGAAGTCTCGACATGACGTCATCTGCCTAAATCTATAACTAGAGATCTGTCATTTATTGTAAGTAATGTCCTTGTTCACATTCAATCATTTGTGTTTCAAAATTCCGATGTGCATTTTGTAGTTTATGTATAGCTCAAAAATATGTTTGCAATAGTCTTTATGCCGATCGCAGTGGCCGCGCGGTCTAAGGCGTGGGTCTGCGGCCGCTCGCTTACTGGGATTGCGGGTTCGAATCCCGCCTAGGGCATGGATGTCTGTCTCTTGTGAGTGTTGTGTGTTGTCAGGTAGAGGTCTCTGCGACGGGCTGATCACTCGTCCAGAGGAGTCCTACCGAGTGTGGTGTGTCTAAAGTGTGATCGTGAAGCCTCGAAAACTGAGACGGCCTAGGCCCCCAAGGGGCTGTCGAGCCATTGGAAAAAAAATAGGCAACACTCTTTCACGTTTCTGAAAGTTGGAAGGAAATTGAAAAAGAAAACACTTTTAGGGGCAGAGTGTTAAAATGATGAGGTCTGGTGCCCCGTGGCAGTAACTTCAGACGACGTCGCCTTACAGGGCGTCACGACAGGGCGTCTGTAGAAATTTATCGATACTTCGCAGCAAGATGTGCATAAAGACAGCTTTATCTGCAACATCGGTGAATTTCGACCATATCACAGGGATAAAACAGCATTAAACGAACTTCGTGATTGGCACTCCTCACAGAATAGCATTCGGGTGATCGATTCACGGAGAAGGCTATAAGCTGGTCACGTGTCACGTATGGGGATAAGAGAAATTTATAGAGGTTTTGGTGAGCACAAGACACCACTTGAAATAACTTGACTTAGATGGAATAATAATATTAAAATGGACCTAGAAGAAGTAGGATTGGAGGAGGGTGAAGTGGATTCGTCTGGCTCAGGATAAGGACAATAGTCGGGCTGTCGTGAACTGAGAGGTGAAACTTCGGCTGCTGTGAGGTGCGGGGAATTCCATGACTGACTGATGACCTCTGCTCTGTGGGGTCAGTTCACACGTCATCACAACCCAGAAGGTGGCGTCCTTCATGTTAGCGTCGTCCGTGACAGCTCGTGCTTTTTTGTGTGCGGATTTTGAAAACGTTTAGAAACGTGTAGCTGACTGAAGGCAAAGTTTGTAGTTTGTGTAAAACATGCCGAGTGTAAGAGGATTGCTGTAGCTGACGGCGGGGAGTCGTGACGTTATACAGCGTAGATGGGGTGACTGCAGGCAGAACTTTTTGGTGCTTAAATTTCGTCTACGTTATACGTGAAAGGAAGCGTAAATATGTAGCGTAAATATGTTGTATTCTTTAACGTAACAATCACTCTTTGTTCTTATAATCATACTAACCCTATAAATACTGTAATTGAAACATGTCAACCCTCTAAAGCCCAGTGGTTACTATATGTACCGCCATGTTTAACATTCAACAATTCTACGTTCTGCCCACACAGTGTATTTATGTGTTTTGTGTGGATCTCAGAACAAACAGCGATTATTTCACTGTACAACATTAACTGACTGGTTTGTATAACTGAGACGGAGTGTGTTTACTGCGCGGTACGGACTGCATTTATGTGTTTTGTGTGGATCTCAGAACAAACAGCGATTATTTCACTGTACAACATTAACTGACTGGTTTGTATAACTGAGACGGAGTGTGTTTACTGCGCGGTACGGACTGCATTTATGTGTTTTGTGTGGATCTCAGAACAAACAGCGATTATTTCACTGTACAACATTAACTGACTGGTTTGTATAACTGAGACGGAGTGTGTTTACTGCGCGGTACGGACTGCATTTATGTGTTTTGTGTGGATCTCAGAACAAACAGCGATTATTTCACTGTACAACATTAACTGACTGGTTTGTATAACTGAGACGGAGTGTGTTTACTGCGCGGTACGGACTGCATTTATGTGTTTTGTGTGGATCTCAGAACAAACAGCGATTATTTCACTCTACAACATTAACTGTTTGTGTAACTGAGACGGAGTGTGTTTACTGCGCGGTACGGACTGAATTTATGTGTTTTGTGTGGATCTCAGAACAAACAGCGATTATTTCACTGTACAGCATTAACTGACTGGTTTGTATAACTGAGACGGAGTGTGTTTACTGCGCGGTACGGACTGTATTTATGTGTTTTGTGTGGATCTCAGAACAAACAGCGATTATTTCACTGTACAACATTAACTGACTGGTTTGTATAACTGAGACGGAGTGTGTTTACTGCGCGGTACGGACTGTATTTATGTGTTTTGTGTGGATCTCAGAACAAACAGCGATTATTTCACTGTACAACATTAACTGACTGGTTTGTATAACTGAGACGGAGTGTGTTTACTGCGCGGTACGGACTGTATTTATGTGTTTTGTGTGGATCTCAGAACAAACAGCGATTATTTCACTGTACAACATTAACTGACTGGTTTGTATAACTGAGACGGAGTGTGTTTACTGCGCGGTACGGACTGTATTTATGTGTTTTGTGTGGATCTCAGAACAAACAGCGATTATTTCACTCTACAACATTAAATGACTGGTTTGTATAACTGAGACGGAGTGTGTTTACTGCGCGGTACGGACTGTATTTATGTGTTTTGTGTGGATCTCAGAACAAACAGCGATTATTTCACTGTACAGCATTAACTGACTGGTTTGTATAACTGAGACGGAGTGTGTTTACTGCGCGGTACGGACTGTATTTATGTGTTTTGTGTGGATCTCAGAACAAACAGCGATTATTTCACTCTACAACATTAAATGACTGGTTTGTATAACTGAGACGGAGTGTGTTTACTGCGCGGTACGGACTGTATTTATGTGTTTTGTGTGGATCTCAGAACAAACAGCGATTATTTCACTGTACAGCATTAACTGACTGGTTTGTATAACTGAGACGGAGTGTGTTTACTGCGCGGTACGGACTGTATTTATGTGTTTTGTGTGGATCTCAGAACAAACAGCGATTATTTCACTGTACAACATTAACTGACTGGTTTGTATAACTGAGACGGAGTGTTTTTACTGCGCGGTACGGACTGTGTCTTTAAATATAACCCTCTAAAGCCCAGTGGTTACTATATGTACCACCATGTTTAACATTCAACAATTCTACGTTCTGCCCACACAGTGTATTTATGTGTTTTGTGTGGATCTCAGAACAAACAGCGATTATTTCACTGTACAGCATTAACTGACTGGTTTGTATAACTGAGACGGAGTGTGTTTACTGCGCGGTACGGACTGTATTTATGTGTTTTGTGTGGATCTCAGAACAAACAGCGATTATTTCACTGTACAACATTAACTGACTGGTTTGTATAACTGAGACGGAGTGTGTTTACTGCGCGGTACGGACTGTATTTATGTGTTTTGTGTGGATCTCAGAACAAACAGCGATTATTTCACTGTACAACATTAACTGACTGATTTGTATAACTGAGACGGAGTGTGTTTACTGCGCGGTACGGACTGAAGTACTTATATATAATTCAGATTTATCTCGGTGTTTAAAGGATAGTAAAGCAGATGGTAAATATAATAAGCACCGTCTTTTAAAGGGTTACGATTCTCGCAGTCTGGGTGTGAAACTCACCCCTAGTGTTCTCCCCTTCCCTTCCAATTTGGCAGTGTTGTCCCCCGGAAACGTGGCCTGTTTCCCATTTGATATTGCTACTGAGTCATTACGGACACACTTGAGGGGTCGTTACGCTGCATATCATGACGGTTACATGCATTACATTTAACAAGGGAGCTTTACGCAATACAAGGACTGATAGAGCCTGCACGAACTTTCGCTCTAAAGCTCAGGTCAAAGCAGTGCCTGACATTTGCCTAGTCAGAACAGAGATTTCAACTGTAGCTCAGCCAGTCTGAATAATTTTAACTCTACTGAAATTACGAAAGAAATGTATTAACTTTACTCGAGTTAACACAATCATGCATCATCATCTTTATCTTCCCTTCAACGTTAGGCCTTTGGCCTGTTCCGACTTTACAACGTCCATCTCTTTCTTGGACGTCCCACATTTCTTCCGCCTTTGGGATCATATTTGAAGGCAATCTTCGGAATTCGTGATCAATCCATACGTTCATCCGAATAAATCTATTTGTGTATTTCACCTCTAATATATTTTTCTGTCGTAATATAATTACTACCAAGAGAAAGGTGTGTGGGAATCGACCGGAAAATATTAACATGTCAGTAATTTGTTACAGCCTATCTAATTTCACGTAAAATGAAACTTGGAATTAAACAATTTAGGTAAAAATAAATTTGTCCGTGAGGAGGCTGTCAAGATATACGCGCGAAACAGATTCATAGCTCCACTCAGTCTTAACCTCGGCACAAGCTGCAGGACAGTCACCAGTTTCAAGCTCCCGGTGTCTTTATCCCTGGGAAAAGAGGCCCCAGTACTCATTGAATAGGAGTTATGGCGGGCTTCGGAGCCATTTTGGACTTTTGGAAAGGGGAAATGTCTCTTAATTTTAAGTAAATGTAAATTTGTACCTATGCACAGCATTTAAGCGTCTGCCGGGAGTAGAGGTATAGTCCACTCATTCTTAACCTGCGTACTAGATTGAGTTAAGTGATGAGATTCACGCTCCGGCCGACGTATCCCTGTGGAAAGAGCTCCCGGTGCCCATTGAATATGAGTCCGGCCGAGTCCCAGACCTCATCTGGAATCTTTCAGAGAGAACAAATTTGTTCTCCTTTCCGTTTCTTCTGTTGTCAGGCCTGTGGCCTGGTCACTACGCAGGCCTGTGGCCTGGTCACTACGCAGGCCTGTGGCCTGGTCACTACGCAGGCCTGTGGCCTGGTCACTACGCAGGCCTGTGACCTGGTCACTACGCAGGCCTGTGACCTGGTCACTACGCAGTCCTGTGGCTAGTCACTACGCAGGCCTGTGGCCTGGTCACTACGCAGACCTGTGGCCTGGTCACTACGCAGGCCTGTTACCTGGTCACTACGCAGGCCTGTGGTCTGGTCACTACGCAGACCTGTGGCCTGGTCACTACGCAGGCCTGTGGTCTGGTCACTACGCAGGCCTGTTACCTGGTCACTACGCAGGCCTGTTACCTGGTCAATACGCAGGCCTGTGGTCTGGTCACTACGCAGACCTGTGGCCTGGTCACTACGCAGGCCTGTGGCCTGGTCACTACGCAGTCCTGTGGCTAGTCACTACGCAGGCCTGTGGCTTGGTCACTAAGCAGGCCTGTGGCCTGGTCACTACGCAGGCCTGTGGCCTGGTCACTACGCAGGCCTGTGGCCTTGTCACTACGCAGGCCTGTTACCTGTTCACTACGCAGGCCTGTGGCCTGGTCACTACGCAGGCCTGTGATCTGGTCACTACGCAGGCCTGTTACCTGGTCACTACGCAGGCCTGTTACCTGGTCACTACGCAGGCCTGTGGTCTGGTCACTACGCAGACCTGTGGCCTGGTCACTACGCAGGCCTGTGGCCTGGTCACTACGCAGGCCTGTGGCCTGGTCACTACGCAGACCTGTGACCTGGTCACTACGCAGTCCTGTGGCTAGTCACTACGCAGGCCTGTGGCCTGGTCACTACGCAGACCTGTGACCTGGTCACTACGCAGTCCTGTGGCTAGTCACTACGCAGGCCTGTTACCTGGTCACTACGCAGGCCTGTGGTCTGGTCACTACGCAGACCTGTGGCCTGGTCACTACGCAGGCCTGTGGTCTGGTCACTACGCAGGCCTGTTACCTGGTCACTACGCAGGCCTGTTACCTGGTCAATACGCATGCCTGTGGTCTGGTCACTACGCAGACCTGTGGTCTGGTCACTACGCAGGCCTGTTACCTGGTCAATACGCAGGCCTGTGGTCTGGTCACTACGCAGACCTGTGGCCTGGTCACTACGCAGGCCTGTGGCCTGGTCACTACGCAGTCCTGTGGCTAGTCACTACGCAGGCCTGTGGCTTGGTCACTACGCAGGCCTGTGGCCTGGTCACTACGCAGGCCTGTGGCCTGGTCACTACGCAGGCATGTTACCTGGTCACTACGCAGGCCTGTGGCCTGGTCACTACGCAGGCCTGTGGTCTGGTCACTACGCAGGCCTGTTACCTGGCCACTACGCAGGCCTGTTACCTGGTCACTACGCAGGCCTGTGGTCTGGTCACTACGCAGACCTGTGGCCTGGTCACTACGCAGGCCTGTGGCCTGGTCACTACGCAGGCCTGTGGCCTGGTCACAACGCAGACCTGTGACCTGGTCACTACGCAGGCCTGTGGCCTGGTCACTACGCAGTCCTGTGGCTAGTCACTACGCAGGCCTGTGGCCTGGTCACTACGCAGGCCTGTGGCCTGGTCACTACGCAGGCCACACTATCCCTGCTGCCAATGTCTTGCCTATACCGCGTGGAATTATGTAGACTGTTTTGTCTCTTGAATAGTCAGGCAGGAACATTTTTGTTGAACCTGAGTGTCCTGTAAGTACAGTCTGACCAATTAAGGAAGTATCTGGAGAGAACGTGCCCTAAAAATGCGGTAATAAAGAAGTTTTTAGATAATAATGGCGACCCTAACCGTCTAGATCAGCGGTCAGCAGGCAGTGTATGCTTACGTAACATTAACTGTGCAAATTAGAACTTTTAATGTGGAAAATTGATGAAGGTGTTTTTTGCACATGGGTGCGTAAGGTAAAGACGGCCATTATGTGAAGTTCTGAGGTCACTGCTTTTGGTTACGTTTTAAAATTTATTTTTGTAGGGTGATGCCCTTTGTGTGTTGTTAATAGTATGTCAAACGTGAATTGTTGAGGTCTTAGGGAACTACAAAATGGAGGACGAAATTTTTAAATAAAAATGTAGTTCGCTATGAACGAGGAGTTAGCTTACAAGAAAACGTTAAATGTAAAATTAAAGTCTTAATTGTAGAACTTGCTACATGTTTGGGCAAAGTTAAATAAAAGTGGTTTAATAAGTTAAAGGTTTATAAGTGTTGCACATGAAGGGATTATAGCCGTGACTGTACCGGGAATATCTGTAGATAGACACAGGAGAAGTAGGATAATTGGATTAAATATATTATTATTATTATTATTATTATATATTAACTTTATTTTTCTGTCAAAAGTTCAACATCCTTCCGCTTTGTGATAATTTTATGTTCTTATAAAACACGCGGACACGCGGTGGCGCAGTTGGTTGAGGCACTGCTCTACAAGCCGGAAGGTCGCGGGTTCGATTCCCGATGGTGTCATTGGAATTTTTCATTGACATAATCCTTCCGGTCGCACTATGGCCCTGGGGTCGACTCAGCCTCTAACAGAAATGAGTACCAGGAATATTTCCTGGAGGGTAAAGGCGGCCGGTGCTTAGGGCTGACAACCTTACCACCTTTATGTGCCGATTGTCTATAAATCTGAAAGCCTCAACCTCCTGGAACCCTAAGGGCAAGTCCAGGCGTGTATAGAGACACCTTTACCTTTACCTTCATAAAACAGGTCGTATAATTTAGGCTATCTTGTACTGTCGGTATAAACTGTAGTTCTGTCTCGTGTTTGAGCACTGAGGTGTTGACAAGCGCTCGTCTAAACTAATAATGACACTTAAATAGCTCCCACAATTCAGACGGTGCAAGGCTGATGTCTCAGTCAGCAGGTGGCTACCAGTGCTCAGTGCTCAGTGTTCAGTGTTCAGTGTTCAGTGTTCAGTGTTCAGTGTTCAGTGCTCAGTGCTCAGTGCTCAGTGTTCAGTGTTCAGTGTTCAGTGTTCAGTGTTCAGTGCTCAGTGTTCAGTGTTCAGTGTTCAGTGCTCAGTGTTCAGTGCTCAGTGTTCAGTGCTCAGTGTTCAGTGTTCAGTGTTCAGTGCTCAGTGTTCAGTGCTCAGTGTTCAGTGCTCAGTGTTCAGTGTTCAGTGTTCAGTGTTCAGTGCTCAGTGCTCAGTGTTCAGTGTTCAGTGCTCAGTGTTCAGTGCTCAGTGTTCAGTGTTCAGTGCTCAGTGTTCAGTGCTCAGTGCTCAGTGTTCAGTGTTCAGTGCTCAGTGCTCAGTGTTCAGTGTTCAGTGCTCAGTGCTCAGTGTTCAGTGCTCAGTGCTCAGTGCTCAGTGTTCAGTGTTCAGTGTTCAGTGCTCAGTGCTCAGTGCTCAGTGTTCAGTGTTCAGTGCTCAGTGCTCAGTGTTCAGTGCTCAGTGTTCAGTGCTCAGTGTTCAGTGTTCAGTGCTCAGTGTTCAGTGTTCAGTGTTCAGTGCTCAGTGTTCAGTGTTCAGTGCTCAGTGTTCAGTGCTCAGTGTTCAGTGCTCAGTGTTCAGTGTTCAGTGTTCAGTGTTCAGTGCTCAGTGTTCAGTGTTCAGTGTTCAGTGTTCAGTGCTCAGTGCTCAGTGTTCAGTGCTCAGTGTTCAGTGCTCAGTGCTCAGTGTTCAGTGTTCAGTGTTCAGTGTTCAGTGACTTGGAAGACGCCAGATTGACATAAAGCAGTGGAACGTGGAAGCACGTATAACGATTGTGATTGAAGACTTCCTCCTTGGTTGTAGTGTTACGTGAAATAGTTTGGGTTTTTACATGGCGTCGTTTCTTTGATAAGAAACCAACGTTTCAGGACTGTCCCATCTTCAGGGTTTCTAGGTGAACGAGGGCCTAGAGACCCTGAAGATGGGACAGACAAGCTGTCCCGAAACATTGGTTTCTTACTAAAAAATCGACTCCATGTAAAAACCCAAAAGATACTATACAATACGTATAACGACGGTCGATAGCCTACGTGCAGTTTGCATTCTGCATTTGTACACAGTCAGTAGTTTTTCGCCCTGCACAACCCCCGTGTCTATTGGTAATTCAAACTATCCGTAATATCAACAAATACCAAACTATACCACAACACTATTTAAGTACCTTTACTGACATTTCGTGTAAATCTGCCCTTAATACACATCTGACGGTCTAACGTAATGTCGTACGAAATTGGTACTTAACAATTACATTTGTGTAAGGTGGGGTCAGGATCCGTACACATTGGTAAAGCGTGGCTGCGCAGAGTATAACAGGACGGTGTTAATCAATTATTTATTTCATTCCAACAAATACACTACACTATTTTAGTGTTTTCTTGTCCCTACTTATGTTTCGACATTCCCTGTGCCATCATCAGGGGTGTCGTCGACAGTTCACAGTTTTCAAACACATCCAATTCACTTTCACAACATAAATTCACTATCACTTAATATCACTTATTTTCCTGTTCATGGCGGTCAGCTTGTTTTGTTTGGTGTTTTATTAAAACTAAATAACTAAAACTTTATAAATAAAGACAGTCGCAGTGTAAAATGTTAAAAGTTTTTAAGACTTTGTTCGACAATTATTATTCAGTGTCAATAAAACACCAAACAAAACAAGCTGACCGTCATGAACAGGAAGGTAAGTGATATTAAGTGATAGTGAATTTATGTTGTGACAGTGAATTGGATGTGTTTGAAAACTGTGAACTGTCGACGACACCCCTGATGATGGCACAGGGAATGTCGAAACATAAGTAGGGACAAGAAAACACTAAAATAGTGTAGTGCATTTGTTGGAATGAAATAATTAATTGTTAGAATGCACGGTATATATAATATAACATAAAGTTATGGTGTTAGTTGCTATTTAAACCATAAATCCGAATTAGTGGGCTGTTTATTTTAGTTATAGGATGTAGGTGCACTGCAGACGGAACGTGATGCACCTAATAAATGTAGCAATTTTGCCGATGTCGGTGTCCGCGCGGTCTAAGGCCTATGTCTGCGGCCGCTCGCTTCCTGGGATTGCGGGTTCGAATCCCGCTAATGGCATGGATGTTGGTTTCTTGTGTTTGTTGTGTGTTGTGTAGGTTGCGGCCTGTGCGACGTACTGAGTGTGTGTTTGTGTCATTGAGTGTGATTTTGAAGCCTCAGAAATGAGGCGTCCTGGGGCCTCCGCTGGGCTGTTGCGCCACAAGAAAAAAAGTAGATTGAAGAACTTGAAAAATTTTCGGTTGATCGAACATTACATGACACACGTCCTCTGCAGAAAGTGCGTAGAGACACGCACAGTGTTAGTTGTTATTGTGCCTTAAACTTTTGAGGCCTTTTGGGCTCCAGACGGGCGCTCGTGTTTCATGCGTAAGCACGCGTAACAACGTGAAGTGTTACGCACTACGAAACACAGCTACAGTGAAACAGAACTTTTTCCATCCGAGAAACTGGGAAACTGTGTTCAATGTGCAACAGGTATCCGACTTGGGCCAGCAGACGTTGGTGGAACAACGGGGTCGGTTGGCGTCGCTGCTGACTGCTAAGTTTCGACTTGAATTGCAGAGCGAGACGTTTCGGTAGGTCTTGATCTACTCAACAGTTATCACATATCACATCTTTTTAGTCACCAAACTAAGAACCTCTAAATTAGCTTTGCTTCGGTGCTTGTTAATTAAAGTTACATGGGGAACAATTCACTGGCTTCGTTTTTCGCTACTTCTAACAAAACTTTTTTTCACTTTGCGTATTCATTTCACGTAAGTAAACTTAAAAGAAGAGAAATTATGTAATTTATCTACAGTTGTATTTTATTGTCTATGACAATAAATATTACAAATATATTCGCTTGAGACATGCTCTACGTACCCGCTGAACATTCGGGAAACCCAAAATTTTTTAGCGTAGACACGTATCTACTGAACATTCGGAAAACCCAAAATTTGTTAGCGTAGACACGTGTCTACTGAACATTTGGGAAACCCAAAATTTGTTAGCGTAGACACGTATCTGCTGAACATTCGGGAAACCCAAAATTTGTTAGCGTAGACACGTATCTACTGAACATTCGGGAAACCCAAAATTTGTTAGCGTAGACACGTATCTACTGAACATTTGGGAAACCCAAAATTTGTTAGCGTAGACACGTATCTACTGAACATTCGGGAAACTCAAAATTTGTTAACGTAGACACGTATCTACTGAACATTCGGGAAACCCAAAATTTGTTAACGTAGACACGTATCTACTGAACATTCGGGAAACCCAAAATTTGTTAGCGTAGACACGTATCTACTGAACATTTGGGAAACCCAAAATTTGTTAGCGTAGACACGTATCTACTGAACATTCGGGAAACTCAAAATTTGTTAACGTAGACACGTATCTACTGAACATTTGGGAAACCCAAAATTTGTTAGCGTAGACACGTATCTACTGAACATTCGGGAAACTCAAAATTTGTTAACGTAGACACGTATCTACTGAACATTCGGGAAACTCAAAATTTGTTAACGTAGACACGTATCTGCTGAACATTCGGGAAACCCAAAATTTATTAGCGTAGACACGTATCTACTGAACATTCGGGAAACTCAAAATTTGTTAGCGTAGACACGTATCTACTGAACATTCGGGAAATCCAAAATTTGTTATCGTAGACACGTATCTACTGAACATTCGGGAAACCCAAAATTTATTAGCGTAGACACGTATCTGCTGAACATGCGGGAAACCCAAAATTTATTAGCGTAGACACGTATCTGCTGAACATTCGGGAAACCCAAAATTTATTAGCGTAGACACGTATCTACTGAACATTCGGGAAACTCAAAATTTATTAGCGTAGACACGTATCTGCTGAACATTCGGGAAACCCAAAATTTATTAGCGTAGACACGTATCTGCTGAACATTCGGGAAACCCAAAATTTATTAGCGTAGACACGTATCTACTGAACATTCGGGAAACTCAAAATTTGTTAACGTAGACACGTATCTACTGAACATTCGGGAAACTCAAAATTTGTTAACGTAGACACGTATCTGCTGAACATTCGGGAAACCCAAAATTTATTAGCGTAGACACGTATCTACTGAACATTCGGGAAACTCAAAATTTGTTAGCGTAGACACGTATCTACTGAACATTCGGGAAATCCAAAATTTGTTAGCGTAGACACGTATCTACTGAACATTCGGGAAACCCAAAATTTATTAGCGTAGACACGTATCTGCTGAACATGCGGGAAACCCAAAATTTATTAGCGTAGACACGTATCTGCTGAACATTCGGGAAACCCAAAATTTATTAGCGTAGACACGTATCTACTGAACATTCGGGAAACTCAAAATTTATTAGCGTAGACACGTATCTGCTGAACATTCGGGAAACCCAAAATTTATTAGCGTAGACACGTATCTGCTGAACATTCGGGAAACCCAAAATTTATTAGCGTAGACACGTACCTGCAGCACATTCCGCAAACCCAAAGACCAGAAGAAGCGCCACTATCCTCGCTGCAACTCCTGCAACAGACGTCCTTGCTGGTGTAGGTAGCCAGAACATCGTCCACCGCTTCCTGGCTCACGTCGGAGGAAGCTTGCAAAAGTCCCAAATAGATGTGTAACGTCTATGTAATTAAAAGCCTGAAGACTTTACAGCAAAATTTATAAAACTAAAATAAATTGCTTTAAGGGAAAATGCTGTCTTATCGAATATATTTAATACAACCCCCACTAATTTTAATTTTGATCCCAAAAGACAAAAAGAATTTGAACCGAAAATCTGTTACTTCAAAACTTTTTGATATGTACTTTTTCTTAATACGAAGTGCTTTCTGTATGGCTACCTTATTACGGTGTCGTTTGCGAATTCACCTGTAGAACTCGGAACTGCACGCAAGAGCAGGGGACTTTTATAGACACGACAGGGGAAGGTCTCCCCCAGTGCGTGAGTGGAAGGCTGATGAAGGAGGGAAAGGGGTGGATCTGCTAGACAGAGACGGATAGATATGTGGGCCAGAGGTAAAGGGTGTGAAAAAGAAGAGACATATAATTTGTGGAGAAGAGAGAAACAGACTTTGTAGCGTTGGTGGAAAACGAAATAGCAATAGGGAAGATGGGGGCGAAGCGTTGAAAATATGAAACAAGTGTAGATGGCAGGAGATTAATGAGGTGACTATACAGCGGGAAGTGTTGTAAGAGAGGTGACTATACAGCGGGAAGTGTTGTAAGAGAGGTGACTATACAGCGGGAAGTGTTGTAAGAGAGGTGACTATACAGCGGGAAGTGTTGTAAGAGAGGTGATTATACAGCGGGAAGTGTTGTAAGAGAGGTGATTATACAGCGGGAAGTGTTGTAAGAGAGGTGACTATACAGCGGGAAGTGTTGTAAGAGAGGTGACTATACAGCGGGAAGTGTTGTAAGAGAGGTGACTATACAGCGGGAAGTGTTGTAAGAGAGGTGACTATACAGCGGGAAGTGTTGTAAGAGAGGTGACTATACAGCGGGAAGTGTTGTAAGAGAGGTGACTATACAGCGGGAAGTGTTGTAAGAGAGGTGACTATACAGCGGGAGTGTTGTAAGAGAGGTGACTATACAGCGGGAAGTGTTGTAAGAGAGGTGACTATACAGCGGGAAGTGTTGTAAGAGAGGTGACTATACAGCGGGAAGTGTTGTAAGAGAGGTGACTATACAGCGGGAAGTGTTGTAAGAGAGGTGACTATACAGCGGGAAGTGTTGTAAGAGAGGTGACTATACAGCGGGTAGTGTTGTAAGAGAGGTGACTATACAGCGGGTAGTGTTGTAAGAGAGGTGACTATACAGCGGGAAGTGTTGTAAGAGAGGTGACTATACAGCGGGAAGTGTTGTAAGAGAGGTGACTATACAGCGGGAAGTGTTGTAAGAGAGGTGACTATAGAGCGGGTAGTGTTGTAAGAGAGGTGACTATACAGCGGGAAGTGTTGTAAGAGAGGTGACTATACAGCGGGAAGTGTTGTAAGAGAGGTGACTATACAGCGGGAAGTGTTGTAAGAGAGGTGACTATACAGCGGGAAGTGTTGTAAGAGAGGTGACTATACAGCGGGTAGTGTTGTAAGAGAGGTGACTATACAGCGGGTAGTGTTGTAAGAGAGGTGACTATACAGCGGGAAGTGTTGTAAGAGAGGTGACTATACAGCGGGAAGTGTTGTAAGAGAGGTGACTATACAGCGGGAAGTGTTGTAAGAGAGGTGACTATAGAGCGGGTAGTGTTGTAAGAGAGGTGACTATACAGCGGGAAGTGTTGTAAGAGAGGTGACTATACAGCGGGAAGTGTTGTAAGAGAGGTGACTATAGAGCGGGTAGTGTTGTAAGAGAGGTGACTATACAGCGGGAAGTGTTGTAAGAGAGGTGACTATAGAGCGGGTAGTGTTGTAAGAGAGGTGACTATAGAGCGGGTAGTGTTGTAAGAGAGGTGACTATAGAGCGGGTAGTGTTGTAACAGAGGTGACTATAGAGCGGGTAGTGTTGTAAGAGAGGTGACTATAGAGCGGGTAGTGTTGTAAGAGAGGTGACTATGCAGCGGGAAGTGTTGTAAGAGAGGTGACTATAGAGCGGGTAGTGTTGTAAGAGAGGTGACTATACAGCGGGAAGTGTTGTAAGAGAGGTGACTATACAGCGGGAAGTGTTTTAAGAGAGGTGACTATACAGCGGGAAGTGTTGTAAGAGAGGTGACTATACAGCGGGAAGTGTTGTAAGAGAGGTGACTATAGAGCGGGTAGTGTTGTAAGAGAGGTGACTATGCAGCGGGAAGTGTTGTAAGAGAGGTGACTATAGAGCGGGTAGTGTTGTAAGAGAGGTGACTATACAGCGGGAAGTGTTGTAAGAGAGGTGACTGTAGAGGGGGTAGTGTTGTAAGAGAGGTGACTATAGAGCGGGTAATGTTGTAAGAGAGGTGACTATGCAGCGGGAAGTGTTGTAAGAGAGGTGACTATAGAGCGGGTAGTGTTGTAAGAGAGGTGACTATACAGCGGGAAGTGTTGTAAGAGAGGTGACTATAGAGCGGGTAGTGTTGTAAGAGAGGTGACTATACAGCGGGAAGTGTTGTAAGAGAGGTGACTATACAGCGGGAAGTGTTGTAAGAGAGGTGACTATAGAGCGGGTAGTGTTGTAAGAGAGGTGACTATACAGCGGGAAGTGTTGTAAGAGAGGTGACTATACAGCGGGAAGTGTTGTAAGAGAGGTGACTATAGAGCGGGAAGTGTTGTAAGAGAGGTGACTATACAGCGGGAAGTGTTGTAAGAGAGGTGACTATAGAGCGGGTAGTGTTGTAAGAGAGGTGACTATACAGCGGGAAGTGTTGTAAGAGAGGTGACTATAGAGCGGGTAGTGTTGTAAGAGAGGTGACTATACAGCGGGTAGTGTTGTAAGAGAGGTGACGAATTGGCGAACAGAATTAATGTGTTGTGATGCTGATTGCTTTAATCTCTGAGTATCGTCTTAACAGTATTTAACAACACGTATGTGAATGTGTGGCTGTTTTCTGAAATCATCGGAATGTTAAGCACTTATGTGGAAAGGCTACGAACATACGGCAACACTGAGGTGAGTTAGATTTTTGCACCCTAGAAGCTTCTAGAATAGTCATAATATTTAATGGGCAGGCTTAACATTTTTAGTTGCTGTTCACAATTGTACAGTAGTACATATATTGTACAGTAGTACAGTTGTTGGTATCTTCACCTTGCCGTGGTAGAGGGGCTTGTGAGTTCCAGTGACCCTGAGAGCTAAGCCGGCGGTAGCATTGCTACCAGTAGGGTCTCCCAAGCCGGACAGATCAAAAGGGTAGGAACCAGACGAAGAGAGATGCCTAGGAGATGGGAAACCGAATAAAAACTCCCCTGATGCCGGAAGCAGCGACATCAGTAGCGACATGAAGCACAGAGCAAATGATGCTCGAGATGGTTCATGATCGTGTAGCAACAGGCGTGACCAGAGTGGTCTGAACGGCTGCTGTACTGCGATGTGGAAAGCAAATGGAAAAACTGCCACATTATTATTTTCCTGGATAGTCTCTTCCAGAAACAGAGACAAATGCCAAATGCGAGATGCTTCCTCTGGAGACAAAACATTCCGGAGGTAAACTACTCCCCCATTCGGATCTCCGGGGGGGAGTGTTTCTAGGGGAGACACCACGCGGTAATGACTACAGACAAAAGCAGAAGACACAGAATGAACATAACAGCTTCAAGATAGGCACTTGGAACGTAAGGACCTTGAATCAAGGAGGAAAACTCGAAAATTTGAAGAAAGAGATGCAGAAGAACGCAGTGTCTGTGCTAGGTGTTAGTGAAGTGCGGTGGAAGGGTCAAGGTGAAATAAAAAGTGGTGATTATACAGTGTATTATTGTGGGGGTGACAGTGCTGAAAGAGGCGTAGCAATAGTAGTGCATAAAAGCGTAGTGAAAAGTGTTGTTAAGAAGAGTGTGTATAGTGACAGAATCATTGCTATTAAATTGCAGGCAGAACCGGTAAGTATTTTGATAGTGCAAGTGTACATGCCAACATCAGACTATGAAGATGACAAAGTGGAAGAGTTGTATGATATAATTGAAGAAATTCTGGAAGAGGATGGAAAGGGTGCGACAAACACGATTATAATGGGAGATTGGAACAGTGTGGTTGGAGATAAAGCACATCACAACACTGTTGGACCATATGGACTGGGAAGGAGGAATCGGAGAGGTCAAATGATTATTGACTTCTGTGAAAGAAATTGGGTTGTTATAACAAACACATGGTTCAAAAAACCTAAAAGAAGATTGTACACGTGGAAATCACCAGGAGATAGGAATCGATATCAGCTGGACTATGTACTAGTGAAACAGCGATTCAGGAACAGTGTGAAGGATGTGCAGACACTGCCTGGAGCAGATATTGACTCTGACCACAATTTACTGGTTGCAAAGATCAGCACCAGATTGAAGAAGATCATGAGGTTCCACAAGAAAAAACCAAGATGGGATTTGGAGAAGCTATATGCTCAACGACAGGTAGTACACGATAGACTAGAAGAACAACTTGGTGCAATCAAATGTGAAAGTGGGAATGTGGAAGGGCAGTGGAACAATATCAAGAAATGTGTGTTAGATACTATGAGTGGTTTGGTTGGAAAAGTCGAGAGGAGAGCAAGAAAGCCATGGATTACACAGGAGATGATCAGTAAAATGGATGAACGAAGGAAATGGAAGAATGTCAACAATGAAGAAGGAAGGAAGAACTACAGAAGACTGAGGAACGAATTGAAAAGAGCCACGGACAACGCCAAGAAGGAATATCTGGAGAGCATATGCGACGAGATCACAGAATTTCAAAGAATAGGACGTTATGATTTAATGTACATGAAGACAAAGGAACTAGGTTGGAAAGAAAACCATGGGATTCAAAACATTGGCATCGAAGACTCTCAAGGCAATATAATAATAAATCAGAGACGAGTATTGCAAATTTGGGAGAATTATATCACAGAGCTCTACGATCGAGCTAATCGACCAGAACATCTAGACGTCGAACCTGAAGATGAAGTAGATGAAGATGAGAAAGGCCCTTATATTTTGCAAAGTGAAGTGGAAAAAGCTATCAAGGAGATGAGGGATAAGAAGGCTACAGGAGATGATGATATACCTGGGGATGTACTCAAATTGTTGGGAGAAGGTGGTCTAAGGCTAATGACACAGATGATCAACAGCATGTATGTAACTGGAGAATGGCCCAGAGATTTTATTGAAGTTACAATGATTGCCTTAAAGAAGAAGCCCAAAGCTACAAAATGCAGCGACCATCGCACAATCAGCATCATCGCTCATGCAGCAAAGATAGTAGCGAGGATACTTAGAAGAAGGATTGAGAGGAAAATTGAAGATGCACTTGGAGAAGATCAGTTTGGATTTAGAAGAGGAAAAGGAACTAGGGATGCAATTGGGATGCTGAGAATAATATCAGAACGAACCTTGGTCATAGATGAGGAATTGTGTGCTTGCTTCATAGACTGGCAGAAGGCATTTGACCGTGTCAACTGGACCAAATTAATGCAAATCCTAAAAGGAATTGGGATAGACTGGCGCGAAAGAAGATTGATCAGCAAATTGTACATGGAACAGAGTGTCAAAATACGACTGGACCAAGGGGAGACGAGAAGTGTGAAGATTGGAAGAGGAGTTAGACAAGGTTGCTGCTTGTCACCGATTCTGTTCAACTTATACAGCGAGTACCTTACCAAGGAAGCTCTTGAAGGGTTTGGAGACTTCAAAATAGGAGGACAAGTAATTCGCACTGTGAAATATGCAGATGACCTTGTGCTACTGGCTAGAGAAGAAAAGGTGCTACAGGGCATGATTGATAGACTAATTGAAATTGGAAGACGCTATGGAATGGAAATGAATGTGGGAAAAACTAAAGTAATGAAAATCTCAAGGCAACCATCCCCAATGAAAATTATGATAGATCAAAAACAATTGGAGAATGTGGAATATTTCAATTATTTGGGTAGCATGATAACAAGTGATGCAAGGTGTACACGTGAAATTAAATCCAGAATTGCCATGGCAAAAACAGCATTCAACAAGAAGAAAAATCTTTTCACCAGCAAACTGGAATTAAATTTAAGGAAGAAACTAGTAAAGTGCTACATTTGGAGCATAGCTTTGTATGGTGCTGAAAAGTGGACACTTCGGAAAGTAGATCAGAAGTATCTGGAAAGTTTTGAAATGTGGTGCTGGAGAAGAATGGAGAAGATCAGTTGGACCGATCGTGTGAGAAATGAAGAAGTATTACACAGAGTCAAGGAGGAGAGGAATATCGTACATACAATAAAAAGAAGAAAGGCTAACTGGATTGGTCACATCTTGCGTAGAAACTGCCTTCTGAAACACGTGATAGAAGGAAAGTTAGAAGGAAGGATAGAAATGACGGGACGACGAGGGAGAAGACGTAAGCAGCTACTGGATGACCTTAAGGAAAAGAAAAGATACTGGAAATTGAAAGAGGAAGCACTAGATCGCACCCTGTGGAGAACTCGCTTTGGAAGAGGCTACTGACCTGTCGTAAGACAGACTACGGAATGAATGAATGAGTACAGTGGGGGAATCTTATCGATCGTCATAACATCATATCGATCGTCATAACACCATGTCGATCGTCATAACACCAAGTCGATCGTCATAACATCATATCGATCGTCATAACATCATATCGATCGTCATAACATCATATCGATCGTCATAACATCATATCGATCGTCATAACATCATATCGATCGTCATAACATCATATCGATCGTCATAACATCATATCGATCGTCATAACACCATGTCGATCGTCATAACACCATATCGATCGTCATAACATCATATCGATCGTCATAACATCATATCGATCGTCATAACATCATATCGATCGTCATAACATCATATCGATCGTCATAACATCATATCGATCGTCATAACACCATGTCGATCGTCATAACACCATATCGATCGTCATAACACCATGTCGATCGTCATAACACCATATCGATCGTCATAACATCATATCGATCGTCATAACACCATATCGATCGTCATAACATCATATCGATCTTCATAACATCATATCGATCGTCATAACATCATATAATATTTTGATCGCCAACTGTGTTTCGTTTCCTTGTAATGTAAACGAAACACACCGTTATAACAGTACACTGTCGTTATGTAATGTACGTGAAATTTGTTTCTGATTTTAACAAAACTTAATTTTGGTGGCTTATTTCTAGTCGTAATTTTGATATTCTTGAACGATTTGCCTCAAATTTGGTATACGAGATGTCGACGTAACGCTGTTGAGCAGGTGAGAGTTTCGTGAAGATCGGCGTAATGAAAAGCCTACGTTACTTACGGGCGCAAATGTTTGAGACATGCACTCTTCTGTAATTTTACGCAGCGTAGAGTGGTAGTTCCGTATTGACGTTTCGGGACAACCTGTCCGTCCCATATCCAAGGGTCAAGAAGTTCAAGGCTTCTCGATGTTTGAATATTGGACCAACAGGTTGTCCCGAAACGTCCGGTAACAAAATACCACTTTACGCTGCGTAAAATCCCAGAAGAGAGCAGATCTCATTTGCATCGCGGCGGAAGCCTGAGACCACGGCGTCAATGTTTCTCTACACACAGTCGCCATATTTGTTTTGCGACTGGTTGGAATTCGGTAGAACTCAGCAGCGCACAATGCTACTGGGAATTTGTGAGTTTCGTGAAAATCGATACAGAAAATGCCGTAGATATCTTATGGGCAAAAATGTAATTACATTGAAAGTAATAATGCCTTGAAGATGAGATCAGCACGCTGTCTCGAAACGTCGGGTACAAATCACCCAGTGGTTTGTCGTCATTTCCCAGAACAACGGAGACCTCAACAGCACCTCCTCTGAAGCCCAAAGCACGCACGATAACGCACGGTGAAGACTGCGTGCCACGTAACGAATGACGCAATATTCGGTCTTGTTTTCTGAGCAAAGCATTGCTGTAATCCCGACACATGTTTCGGCTTCAATGTCGGGTTCTTCAATCGGACACAACGTATTTTGAACGTAAGACGCTGGTGGCTTGTTTGACTAACGTAATTGTATCCTTGTTTAAATAAGGTTTAACTTATGTCAAAACTTAATAGAACTCGGAATGTGGAGGGCGCAACTTGCTGGAAAAACTTCTGGAATTTGCTACTGTTTCCAGAACTTTCACTATGTCAGGTAAGCGCCACTCGGCAGAATAATACACGTCTGCACGCCTTCTGTGTGTTCGTTGATCCCCTCGGCTTGAGGAGTTGGATGAAAGTAGAGACTGCAGAGGAGCAGCTCGCTGTTCTTATTGCCTGATTTAATTTATGCATCAGTTTAACATAAATCTATTCAATTTGGTCGAAATTGAATAACTTTTAGTTCGGTGTATATGTTTGTTATGTGAAGCCAACCGCAGCGTCTAAACAAGTAGAATGTTAATACTTATATCTGCCTTACGTTAGTTCAATTAGATGCAAAGGCATGAAATATTTGAATTTTCGTTACATTAGTTTTCCCATTACATAACTAACTAAAGAATTTCACGCAGCTGAATCCTTTTGACAAAGTATTAAGGCTGCTCCATGGCTCGGGCGGTTAGTCGCCTGCCTCTTATCGCGGAAGTTCGGTTTCGATCCCAGGCCAGCCCGTGCGAGATTTGTGGTGGAAAAAGTGGCACTGGGACAGGTTTCTCTCCCAGTACTTCAGTTTCCCCTGTCAGTATCATTCCACCAATGCTCCATACTCATTCATTCATCTACCACCAACGCTGTATAATATTTCTCTCCCAGTACTTCAGTTTCCCCTGTCAGTATCATTTCACCAATGCTCCATACTCATTCATTCATCCACCACCAACGCTGTATAATGTTTTTTCCCAGTACTTCAGTTTTCCCCTGTCAGTATCATTCCACCAATGCTCCATACTCATTCATTCATCTACCACCAACGCTGTATAATGTTTTCTTCCAGTTCTTCAGTTTTCCCCTGTCAGTATCATTCCACCAATGCTCCATACTCATTCATACATCTACCACCCACGCTGTATAATGTTTCTGTCCCAGTACTTCAGTTTCCCCTGTCAGTATCATTCCACCAATGCTCCATACTCATTCATACATCTACCACCAACGCTGTATAATATTTCTCTCCCAGTACTTCAGTTTCCCCTGTCAGTATCATTCCACCAATGCTCCATACTCATTCATACATCTACCACCAACGCTGTATAATGTTTCTGTCCCAGTACTTCAGTTTCCCCTGTCAGTATCATTCCACCAATGCTCCATACTCATTCATACATCTACCACCAACGCTGTATAATGTTTCTCTCCCAGTACTTCAGTTTCCCCTGTCAGTATCATTCCACCAATGCTCCATACTCATTCATACATCTACCACCAACGCTGTATAATGTTTCTGTCCCAGTACTTCAGTTTCCCCTGTCAGTATCATTCCACCAATGCTCCATACTCATTCATACATCTACCACCAACGCTGTATAATGTTTCTGTCCCAGTACTTCAGTTTCCCCTGTCAGTATCATTCCACCAATGCTCCATACTCATTCATACATCTACCACCAACGCTGTATAATGTTTTTCTCCCAGTACTTCAGTTTCCCCTGTCAGTATCATTCCACCAATGCTCCATACTCATTCATACATCTACCACCAACGCTGTATAATGTTTCTCTCCCAGTACTTCAGTTTCCCCTGTCAGTATCATTCCACCAATGCTCCATACTCATTCATACATCTACCACCAACGCTGTATAATGTTTCTCTCCCAGTACTTCAGTTTCCCCTGTCAGTATCATTCCACCAATGCTCCATACTCATTCATACATCTACCACCAACGCTGTATAATGTTTCTCTCCCAGTACTTCAGTTTCCCCTGTCAGTATCATTCCACCAATGCTCCATACTCATTCATACATCTACCACCAACGCTGTATAATGTTTCTCTCCCAGTACTTCAGTTTCCCCTGTCAGTATCATTCCACCAATGCTCCATACTCATTCATACATCTACCACCAACGCTGTATAATGTTTCTCTCCCAGTACTTCAGTTTCACCTGTCAGTATCATTCCACCAATGCTCCATACTCATTCATACATCTACCACCAACGCTGTATAATGTTTCTGTCCCAGTACTTCAGTTTCCCCTGTCAGTATCATTCCACCAATGCTCCATACTCATTCATACATCTACCACCAACGCTGTATAATGTTTCTCTCCCAGTACTTCAGTTTCACCTGTCAGTATCATTCCACCAATGCTCCATACTCATTCATACATCTACCACCAACGCTGTATAATGTTTCTCTCCCAGTACTTCAGTTTCCCCTGTCAGTGTCATTCCACCAATGCTCCATACTCATTCATACATCTACCACCAACGCTGTATAATGTTTCTGTCCCAGTACTTCAGTTTCCCCTGTCAGTATCATTCCACCAATGCTCCATACTCATTCATACATCTACCACCAACGCTGTATAATGTTTCTGTCCCAGTACTTCAGTTTCCCCTGTCAGTATCATTCCACCAATGCTCCATACTCATTCATACATCTACCACCAACGCTGTATAATGTTTCTCTCCCAGTACTTCAGTTTCACCTGTCAGTATCATTCCACCAATGCTCCATACTCATTCATACATCTACCACCAACGCTGTATAATGTTTCTGTCCCAGTACTTCAGTTTCCCCTGTCAGTATCATTCCACCAATGCTCCATACTCATTCATACATCTACCACCAACGCTGTATAATGTTTCTCTCCCAGTACTTCAGTTTCCCCTGTCAGTATCATTCCACCAATGCTCCATACTCATTCATACATCTACCACCAACGCTGTATAATGTTTCTCTCCCAGTACTTCAGTTTCACCTGTCAGTATCATTCCACCAATGCTCCATACTCATTCATACATCTACCACCAACGCTGTATAATGTTTCTCTCCCAGTACTTCAGTTTCCCCTGTCAGTATCATTCCACCAATACTCCATACTCATTCATACATCTACCACCAACGCTGTATAATGTTTCTCTCCCAGTACTTCAGTTTCCCCTGTCAGTATCATTCCACCAATGCTCCATACTCATTCATACATCTACCACCCACGCTGTATAATGTTTCTCTCCCAGTACTTCAGTTTCCCCTGTCAGTATCATTCCACCAATGCTCCATACTCATTCATACATCTACCACCAACGCTGTATAATGTTTCTCTCCCAGTACTTCAGTTTCCCCTGTCAGTATCATTCCACCAATGCTCCATACTCATTCATACATCTACCACCAACGCTGTATAATGTTTCTCTCCCAGTACTTCAGTTTCCCCTGTCAGTATCATTCCACCAATGCTCCATACTCATTCATACATCTACCACCAACGCTGTATAATGTTTCTCTCCCAGTACTTCAGTTTCCCCTGTCAGTATCATTCTACCAATCATTCATTCTTTCACACCGCTGTATAATTGTAGAAATTGACAAGGTCTTTAAATAAAGCACTTAATAAAGTGAATGTAAGGCACACATTTAGGCGGCAAACCAGTCGTATTTTGTGAAAGCCAACATGTCTTTACTATGTTGACAGTCAGCTGCCAATTTGACGCACTCTGCAACAAATGCGTCCTGTCCGCGACCTTCAGTTTCATTGTCAATCAAGTATCTGCGCCTGGCTTTCCCAGGAAGTCTGTTTGCTTCACCATTTGCGTCCATTACTGCTGCTGTCTGTCTGTCTGTCTGTCATTCGTGCCCCTGCCCTCCCCGTCGCATAACTCTTCATTTCGTGACCCTAATAACGTGAAAGTCACGAAGATCTTCATTTCGAATTTTTTCCCAGTCTCCTGTTGCGTCCTCTCTCTTAATTTCAAGGCTTAACTTCATCTTGTCCTTTTCTGTTTTACGAAAGTCTATAAACAATAGTCTTCGGCAGCACTACGGTTTTAAGGTATAATGGATATTGTACTTTAGACTCTGCAATGGAACTAATTTAGACTAATCTGACTTTTACTTCAACATAACCACAAAGAGAAGTTCGGATATTACCATATTAACTGTGGTCTTCTGGTTATTACACGGCGTCGTGTGGTAATTATTTACCGACGTTTCGGGACAACGTATCGGTCCATCTCAGGTCAAGATTCAAGTAGGAAAGAAATATTACAAGGCGTC
This sequence comes from Reticulitermes speratus, assembly GCA_021186555.1. NCBI lineage: Eukaryota > Metazoa > Arthropoda > Insecta > Blattodea > Rhinotermitidae > Reticulitermes > Reticulitermes speratus. The sequence continues at coordinate 56,481,278 of JAJKFL010000003.1, forward strand.
GGTGGTAATACTTACGACGTTTCGGTACAACGTATCGGTCCCATCTTCACGGGTAAGTTTCAGTAGAAAAAATATTACAAGGCGTCGTGTGGTAATTATTTACCGACGTTTCGGGACAACGTATCGGTCCCATCTTCACGGGTCAAGATTCCAAGTAGGAAAGAAATATTACAAGGCGTCGTGTGGTAATTATTTACCGACGTTTCGGGACAACGTATCGGTCCCATCTTCACGGATCAAGATTCCAAGTAGGAAATAAATATACAGCGTGTGTGGTAATTATTACCGAGTTTCGGACAACGTATCGGTCCATTTCACGATCAAGATTCAAGTAGAAATAAATATACAAGCGTCGTGTGGTAATTACTTACCGACGTTTCGGTACAACGTATCGTCCATCTTCACGGTTAAGTTTCCAAGTAGAAAGAATTACAGGCGTCGTGTGGTAATTATTTACCGACGTTCGGACAACGTATCGGTCCATCTTAAGGTCAAGATTCCAAGTAGGAAGAATATACAAGCGTCGTGTGGTAATATTTACCGACGTTCGGACAACGATCGTCCATCTCACGGATCAAGATTCCAGTAGGAAATAATATTACAAGGCGTCGTGGGTAATTATTTACCGACGTTTCGGGACAACGTATCGGTCCATCTTCACGGATAAGATTCCAAGTAGAAATAAATATACAAGGCGTCGTGTGTAATTTTTACCGACGTTTCGGACAAGTATCGGTCCCATCTTCACGGGTCAAATGCAAGTAAATAAGCTTTTTTCTACTTGGAATTTGACCTGAAGATGGACGATACGTTGTCCGTAACGTCGGTAATAATACCACAAACGCGTGTAATACCCAGAAGACCACAGGTTTCATCAACATCGCGGCGGAGCCCAAATCAAAGTTATCATACTATCTCTACATCTGCGTGTGACTGTGTTCACAGCTTCCGTAGAATATATTGTGTTTATTCTCCTCGCTTAAATGGTACTTAATTTAAATAAAACTGCGTTTGGTTGGGCGTTTATTTTACATGGAAAACCACAAACATTTTCGCAATCTTGTGGGCAAATCTATTACAAAGGACTATTGCAAGACCAGGTTTGGGAAGTGTTGGAATGAGTAAAAGCGTTCTGAGAAGACTATTTGGGCCGTAGACAAAGGAAGGAGCTGGAAGGTGTATAAAACTGCATAATAAGCAGCTGCAGCGTCTGCGCCAGATATTATTATATTCATCAGATCAAAAGTGATGAGATGGGCGGGTGTACAGCATGAAAGAAAAAAAAATCAGAAATGTAAGCAATAATTCCTATGGAAATCCTAAAGGGTGAAGAAACTTGAGAGATACAGGTATAGGTTGAGGATAATATTGAAATGTATCGTCGAGTTAGAATGTTGGAGAGTAGGGACTGGATGAATATGACTTAGGGTAATGAGAATTCAGTGTCTCGAAAAGCTGAAAGATGACACTGCTACATGTATTTGTTTTTTTTATTTGGAATTTCTAGGAATTCGTGAGTGGCTGTGGGTCACTGCCAAGAGACATCGTACACATTTGTGGCCTTTAGAGCTGCTGACATCGCTGTATCAGACAATCACACTTACAAATGTTGCTGGCAGTGCAGTTGAAGTCTAAACTGTAATGACAAACAAACTTTGTACCTCGCAGAAAACAGCCAGCCTTCAAATTATAAGACGCAATCCATTTATCCTGTATAGGAGAAAACAGTTGGTTATTTTGGAAATCATAAGGAACGCAGATTTGGACTGTCAATTTTTTTGGAACATGTATTAAACACTGAACTCGTAAATAGCTCAGTTGGTATAGCGACTCGCTACGGGCTGGACTGTCCGGGTATCGAATCCCGGTGGGGGCGAGATTTTCCGCGGCCGTCCAGACCGGCCCTGGTGCCCACTCAGCCTCCTGTAAAATGGGTACTGGGTCTCTTTCCCAGGGTAAAGCGACCGGGACGTGGAGTTGACCACCCACCGTCATCTAGTGCCAGGGTTAAAGAAAGAGTACAGCTATACCTCTACTCCCCCTCTGGGCCTTCGTGGCCTGTTGTAGGGAGACCTTCACCTTTACCTTTATGAACATTAATCCTCACGGTTCATGCATACACGTTAAACAATACACACAAATGCAATCTGTGGGATAAATACGGACTGTAAATTTTGCATTCTCATTGGTGTTGTTATCAGGATAGGGACAGGTGGCGGACTGTTGTGAGTGCGGTAATGAACCTTCAGGTTCCATAAAACGCGGGGAATTTCTTGACTAGCTGACGACCTGTTAGCTTCTCAAGAAGGACTGTGCTACATGGAGTTAGTTTGTTAGTTGTTAGTAGTGGTGCTGTTAAGAAAAGTCTGCTGATATGCCACGCTGTCTGTATGAGTTATTTCTAATTTTCAGAGGATTGTAGTGTCTTCATGCCCAGGTTAAACAGTGAATGACTCTGAAGATGGAGTCACGTATATTCGTCGAAAGCGTCGGAAACTGCACGTCTATCGACATAGCGTCACGTCCCAGAAGAACGTCGAAGAAGGCCGCTGTGAGAGACTCAAATGTCGCATTGACACTTACATTAATGAAAGTTATTTGACACGGCGAAGGGCTAAATTAGTTCAGTTTACCGGCTGATAGCGAGGGGCATTTTGAGATGACATTGAAATAATTTGCTGTGTGTTAGTAGAAATGTGTACGGCGGTAGAAGCATTAGACAAGACTGGTCTGTGGGTTTGAGTGCTGACAGCAGATTGCAGACAGACAGAGAGACAGATAGACGTGACATGTGACAGAGTTGTGTGAATGACATCTGACACAAAAACGTGTTCAAATTACATGTAACTGTTCTCGAAATTCGAGGTAAGACCAGCAAAGACAGCGCTGCGGTTTTAATTTTTCTCGACATTTTAAGAACTAGAAACAAACTACATTTGGAGCGTAGCTTTGTGTGGTGCTGAAACGTGGACACTTCGGAAAGTAGATCGGAAGTGTCTGGAAAGTTTTGAAATGTGGTGCTGGAGAAGAATGGAGAAGATCAGTTGGACCGATCGTGTGAGAAATGAAGAAGTATTACATAGAGTGAAGGAGGAGAGGAATATCGTACATACAATAAAAAGAAGAAAGGCTAACTGGATTGGTCACATCTTGCGTAGAAACTGCCTTCTGAAACACGTGATTGAAGGAAAGTTAGAGGGAAGGATAGAAATGACGGGAAGACGAGGGAGAAGACGTAAGCAGCTACTGGATGGCCTTAAGGAAAAGAGAAGATACTGGAAATTGAAAGAGGAAGCACTAGATCGCACTCTGTGGAGAACTCGTTTTGGAAGAGGCTACGGACCTGTCGTAAGACAGACTGCAGAATGAAGAAGCTACGGACCTGTCGTAAGACAGACTGCAGAATGAAGAAGCTACGGACCTGTCGTAAGACAGACTGCAGAATGAAGAGGCTACTGACCTGTCGTAAGACAGACTGCAGATGAAGAAGCTACGGACTGTCGTAAGACAGACTGCAGAATGATGAGGCTACGGACCTGTCGTAAGACAGACTGCAGAATGATGAGGCTACGGACCTGTCGTAGACAGACTGCAGAATGAAGAAGCTACGGACCTGTCGTAAGACAGACTGCAGAATGATGAGGCTACGGACCTGTCGTAAGACAGACTGCAGAATGATGAGGCTACGGACCTGTCGTAAGACAGACTGCAGAATGAAGAAGCTACGGACCTGTCGTAAGACAGACTGCAGAATGAAGAAGCTACGGACCTGTCGTAAGACAGACTGCAGAATGAAGAAGCTACGGACCTGTCGTAAGACAGACTGCAGAATGAAGAAGCTACGGACCTGTCGTAAGACAGACTGCAGAATGATGAGGCTACGGACCTGTCGTAAGACAGACTGCAGAATGATGAGGCTACGGACCTGTCGTAAGACAGACTGCAGAATGAAGAAGCTACGGACCTGTCGTAAGACAGACTGCAGAATGATGAGGCTACGGACCTGTCGTAAGACAGACTGCAGAATGAAGAAGCTACGGACCTGTCGTAAGACAGACTGCAGAATGATGAGGCTACGGACCTGTCGTAAGACAGACTGCAGAATGAAGAAGCTACGGACCTGTCGTAAGACAGACTGCAGAATGATGAGGCTACGGACCTGTCGTAAGACAGACTGCAGAATGATGAGGCTACGGACCTGTCGTAAGACAGACTGCAGATGAAGAAGCTACGGACCTGTCGTAAGACAGACTGCAGAATGATGAGGCTACGGACCTGTCGTAAGACAGACTGCAGAATGATGAGGCTACGGACCTGTCGTAAGACAGACTGCAGAATGAAGAAGCTACGGACCTGTCGTAAGACAGACTGCAGAATGAAGAAGCTACGGACCTGTCGTAGACAGACTGCAGAATGAAGAAGCTACGGACTGTCGTAAGACAGACTGCAGAATGATGAGGCTACGGACCTGTCGTAAGACAGACTGCAGAATGATGAGGCTACGGACCTGTCGTAAGACAGACTGCAGAATGAAGAAGCTACGGACCTGTCGTAAGACAGACTGCAGAATGAAGAAGCTACGGACCTGTCGTAAGACAGACTGCAGAATGAAGAAGCTACGGACCTGTCGTAAGACAGACTGCAGAATGATGAGGCTACGGACCTGTCGTAAGACAGACTGCAGAATGAATGAAGACAAAGTTACAGAAAGTGTGCTCCATTTTTATATGAAACACTTTCAGCTGCAGTAAGTATTTAGTGAATTGTGCTCAAGATGCGCCCAGAAATACGTGTAAAATTGTTTGCTTGATTTCATGTAAAATTGGGATAAATCGAAGAAATTAATGGGAATTTTAAAAATTCGTCTAAAGTCTCTGGTACCGCCATTACGTCAATTACAGAGGAAAAGGCATGACACATATTTGTGCCTTGTGATGAATACTGGATGTGACACAAATGAAAAAACTACACTAAAACCAACGGTGGGGCCTAACATTGCTCCATTATGAGGCTACATGTTTCACTACGAATTTACAACAGTAGCACAAAGCTAGTAGAATACATCCTGAGCTGTTAGTTACTTCCGAATGGAGCACAACAGAACAGTCTGGTTAATCGCATTATGTCATTTTGTCAGACGTTTCGTTGCAAGTTTGCAGAAGTTCAGAAGCGCGGTATTCACAACTGCCCTTTGTAATTCGCTGCCAACTATCTCTCACAATTAAACACAAGCGAGCCAGTTAACGTAATATCTATATCTTTTTACTGACACAATTGACACAATTATTTGCTAACACATGTCTTGTAAGGTCACATCAGTTACATGGATGAATGAAGCAGGAAGGCTTTAAATTTGTATCAGAGGGGTTTTGGCTTCCTATCTCCGTCACGGTGCGACCTAGCCTCAGAGATTTTTCAGATTATCCTGTGTTCTTCCAGAGAAGTCCCGGGACAGTAGATTAAATCAGGCCACAGCCAATTCCTTCTACGTAGATTAAATTTCATTACTGAAGAATTCTCCTATCATTCCACGCCATACGAGGTAAATTACAGGGAGTGTTGTTAGCCCTAGGTGTGTTAAGGAAATAGTTACATATTTTCTGCCACTCGGACGGAAACTTGTCCGACTGTCACTGTGTCCGACTGTCCGACTGTCATGTGTCTGACTGTCCGACTGTCACTTTGTCCGACTGTCATTTTGTCCGACTGTCATTTTGTCCGACTGTCACTTTGTCCGACTGTCACTCTGTCTATCACAAATGTCACATTTATTGCTCTGAGCCAGCGACTAACCACCTGAGCCATGCCAAGGCCTTTATATACTAAAATTAATATGCATCTTATATAAGGTTTCAGTTCGTACCTCACAGAGAACCCGGCGTGCTTTCCTTAAGAAGTAATGGATGAAGGCTATACAGGGAAATAGTCTTATGGGTCATATGGAATACGTAGATACACTGTGTGGACAGAGTGTAGAGTGTTTAATGTTGCACTTTGTACATGAATATACAGTAGAAGCTCTTTTAGCTGAAATACAGGGGGTGGGCCCGAATTCTGATAAGCATAATTTCGGATGGCCGATCGCAGTGGCCGCACGGTCTAAGGCGTGGGTCTGCGGCCGCTCGCTTACTGGGATTTTGGGTTCGAATCCGCCGGGGGGCATGGATGTCTGTCTCTTGTGAGTGTTGTGTGTTGTCAGGTAGAGGTCTGTGCGACGGGCTGATCACTTGTCCAGAGGAGTCCTACCGAGTGTGGTGTGCCTGAATGTAATCGTGAAGCCTCGATAATGAGGAAGCCTAGGCCCCCAAGGGGCTGTCGAGCCATTGGGGGGAAAACAATTCCGGATAATTCGGAAATTCGGCTTGACGTTATAAGGTGCAATAAAAATAACATTTATTCAGAAACACGTCTTATGTTAATAAAATTTTACGGCACAACAAAGTGTACGATATTTACAGATACAATACAGCACTACAAAGTGTACGATATTTACAGATACAATACAACACTACAAAGTGTACGATATTTACAGATACAATACAAAACTACAAATTTATGGCACAACAAAGTGTACGATATTTACAGATAAAATACAACACTACAAAGTGTACGATATTTACAGATACAATACAAAACTACAAATTTATGGCACAACAAAGTGTACGATATTTACAGATACAATACAACACTACAAATTTATGGCACAACAAAGTGTACGATATTTACAGATACAATACAACACTACAAATTTATGGCACAACAAAGTGTACGATATTTACAGATACAATACAACACTACAAATTTATGGCACAACAAAGTGTACGATATTTACAGATACAATACAGCACTACAAAGTGTACGATATTTACAGATACAATACAACACTACAAATTTATGGCACAACAAAATGTACGATATTTACAGATACAATACAACACTACAATTTTACGGCACAACAAAGTGTACGATATTTACAGATACAATACAGCACTACAAAGTGTACGATATTTACAGATACAATACAACACTACAAAGTGTACGATATTTACAGATACAATACAAAACTACAAATTTATGGCACAACAAAGTGTACGATATTTACAGATAAAATACAACACTACAAAGTGTACGATATTTACAGATACAATACAAAACTACAAATTTATGGCACAACAAAGTGTACGATATTTACAGATACAATACAACACTACAAATTTATGGCACAACAAAGTGTACGATATTTACAGATACAATACAACACTACAAATTTATGGCACAACAAAGTGTACGATATTTACAGATACAATACAACACTACAAATTTATGGCACAACAAAGTGTACGATATTTACAGATACAATACAGCACTACAAAGTGTACGATATTTACAGATACAATACAACACTACAAATTTATGGCACAACAAAATGTACGATATTTACAGATACAATACAACACTACAAATTTATGGCACAACAAAATGTACGATATTTACAGATACAATACAACACTACAAATGTATGGCACAACAAAATGTACGATATTTACAGATACAATACAACACTACAAATTTATGGCACAACAAAATGTACGATATTTACAGATACAATACAACACTACAAATTTATGGCACAACAAAATGTACGATATTTACAGATACAATAAAACACTACAAATTTATACGAATAAAAATTTGATGTTTCAGTTCGAACTTTTTTTTCACAACATTTTTTTGGCTGCAAGTCCCTCCACCGCTTCATCAATAACACGTCGGCCGGTTTCGGTTAAGCGAAGTTCGGATAACCGAGGTTCTACTGTATGTATATATACATTGAAGACTGGGCTCTAGACCTTTAAGAACAGTAATTAAGATAAAAAAGAAAGAATTTTTGCACTCTTGGGAAGGCACCGCAGTCAGCACGAGTTTAGCGGTTTTGATTCCGTCGTGGTCTGTCTCTATTGCAGTCCGTCGTAGTCTGTCTCTATTGCAGTCCGTCGTGGGCTGTCTCTATTGCAGTCCGTCGTGGTCTGTCTCTATTGCAGACCGTCGTGGTCTCTATTGCAGACCGTCGTAGTCTGTCTCTATTGCAGACCGTCGTGGTCTCTATTGCAGTCCGTCGTGGTCTCTATTGCAGACCGTCGTAGTCTGTCTCTATTGCAGACCGTCGTGGTCTCTATTGCAGTCCGTCGTGGTCTCTATTGCAGTCCGTCGTGGTCTCTATTGCAGTCCGTCGTGGTCTCTATTGCAGACCGTCGTGGTCTCTATTGCAGTCCGTCGTGGTCTCTATTGCAGTCCGTCGTGGTCTCTATTGCAGACCGTCGTGGTCTCTATTGCAGTCCGTCGTGGTCTCTATTGCAGTCCGTCGTGGTCTCTATTGCAGTCCGTCGTGGTCTCTATTGCAGTCCGTCGTGGTCTCTATTGCAGTCCGTCGTGGTCTCTATTGCAGACCGTCGTGGTCTCTATTGCAGTGTTTTTGTCCGTCGTGGTCTCTATTGCAGTCCGTCGTGGTCTCTATTGCAGTCCGTCGTGGTCTCTATTGCAGTCCGTCGTGGTCTCTATTGCAGTCCGTCGTGGTCTCTATTGCAGTCCGTCGTGGTCTCTATTGCAGTCCGTCGTGGTCTCTATTGCAGTCCGTCGTGGTCTCTATTGCAGTCCGTCGTGGTCTCTATTGCAGTCCGTCGTGGTCTCTATTGCAGTCCGTCGGGTCTCTATTGCAGTCCGTCGTGGTCTCTATTGCAGTCCGTCGTGGTCTCTATTGCAGTCCGTCGTGGTCTCTATTGCAGTCCGTCGTGGTCTCTATTGCAGTCCGTCGTGGTCTCTATTGCAGTCCGTCGTGGTCTCTATTGCAGTCCGTCGTGGTCTCTATTGCAGTCCGTCGTGGTCTCTATTGCAGTCCGTCGTGGTCTCTATTGCAGTCCGTCGTGGTCTCTATTGCAGTCCGTCGTGGTCTCTATTGCAGTCCGTCGTGGTCTCTATTGCAGTCCGTCGTGGTCTCTATTGCAGTCCGTCGTGGTCTCTATTGCAGTCCGTCGTGGTCTCTATTGCAGTCCGTCGTGGTTCTATTGCAGTCCGTCGTGGTCTCTATTGCAGTCCGTCGCGGTCTCTATTGCAGTCCGTCGCGGTCTCTATTGCAGTCCGTCAGTCTGGTCTCTATTGCAGTCCGTCGTGGTCTCTATTGCAGTCCGTCGTGGTCTCTATTGCAGTCCGTCGCGGTCTCTATTGCAGTCCGTCGTGGTCTCTATTGCAGTCCGTCGCGGGTCTCTATTGCAGTCCGTCGTGGTCTCTATTGCAGTCCGTCGCGGTCTCTATTGCAGTCCGTCGTGGTCTCTATTGCAGTCCGTCGTGGTCTCTATTGCAGTCCGTCGCGGTCTCTATTGCAGTCCGTCGTGGTCTCTATTGCAGTCCGTCGCGGTCTCTATTGCAGTCCGTCGCGGTCTCTATTCAGTCCGTCGTGGTCTCTATTGCAGTCCGTCGCGGTCTCTATTGCAGTCCGTCGTGGTCTCTATTGCAGTCCGTCGCGGTCTCTATTGCAGTCCGTCGTGGTCTCTATTGCAGTCCGTCGTGGTCTCTATTGCAGTCCGTCGCGGTCTCTATTGCAGTCCGTCGTGGTCTCTATTGCAGTCCGTCGTGGTCTCTATTGCAGTCCGTCGTGGTCTCTATTGCAGTCCGTCGTGGTCTCTATTGCAGTCCGTCGTGGTCTCTATTGCAGTCCGTCGTGGTCTCTATTGCAGTCCGTCGTGGTCTCTATTGCAGTCCGTCGTGGTCTCTATTGCAGTCCGTCGAGGTCTCTATTGCAGTTCGTCGTGGTCTCTATTGCAGACCGTCGTAGTCTCTATTGCAGTCCGTCGTGGTCTCTATTGCAGTCCGTCGTGGTCTCTATTGCAGTCCGTCGCTGTTTGAATTTTAGACCGAACGACGACGACATTCAGAGCTTGATCCGGTGACTGTGTGACAAACACGTGTTGTGGCCTGCAGCTAACTGCTGCTCTAAAGACGCAGTAACTGCATTACACGGCGGTCTGTGGTCACGTTGCGCTGCCTGCAGTGTTTACACTCAAGGTGGTGCTGACAGCAGCGCCCACTTCACGCCCTTCGGCGCTGCACGCTTACAATTCGTGATGTTTTTATTAATTTTTACTTCATAAGTGTAATGAAAAATATATAAAAGAAATAAGTGTATCGAAATGAAAATGTGGCCACATTGCCCCTTTGACAAACAGCGGTTGCTGTTTGTACCGTTAGGCTTACATTGTTTAGAAGTCTGCAGTTTGTTACACAATGTATTAATGTGCTTACAATAAATAGAGATTCTTTCATTTAATGACAACACAGTAATTTGTAGGAAGATTTAAATGCATACTTATGTAACTGCATGTAGATAAGATATATATATGTCAGATCTAAATCCTAATTACAGAGCTGCTAACTGATTAAATAACTCCAAAAGCTAGGTCCTTCTTAACATGCTAAGAGTTCCTCAGCTAGCCAAGATATCCCCGAATTTTATGGAACTCGAATGTTCATTACCGTATATACAACAGTAGGACTTATGTGTCAAAAATACACGGCGTCATATAGCCTGCATGTTCACTCTGTGGGAACCTCAAACTTTCCAAACAAACCTGGTCACTTGATACAGCATTGCACAATAATTTGCTGTCACTGAGTAGGCAGATACGGCCTCTACGTTGTTTTTGTTTTGATCCACTTCACAGTAAGCAAGAGTCTGTCTTTGTGAACCGTCTGTCTTTGTGAACCGTCTGTCTTTGTGAACCGTCTGTCATTGTGAACCGTCTGTCATTGTGAACCGTCTGTCTTTGTGAACCGTCTGTCTTTGTGAACCGTCTGTCTTTGTGAACCGTCTGTCTTTGTGAACCGTCTGTCTTTGTGAACCGTCTGTCATTGTGAACCGTCTGTCATTGTGAACCGTCTGTCTTTGTGAACCGTCTGTCATTGTGAACCTTCTGTCTTTGTAAACCGTCTGTCATTGTGAACCGTCTGTCATTGTGAACCGTCTGTCATTGTGAACCATCTGTCTTTGTGAACCGTCTGTCTTTTTGAACCGTCTGTCTTTGTGAACCGTCTGTCATTGTGAACCGTCTGTCATTGTGAACCGTCTGTCTTTGTGAACCGTCTGTCATTGTGAACCGTCTGTCTTTGTGAACCGTCTGTCTTTGTGAACCGTCTGTCATTGTGAACCTTCTGTCATTGTGAACCGTCTGTCTTTGTGAACCGTCTGTCATTGTGAACCGTCTGTCTTTGTAAACCGTCTGTCTTTGTGAACCGTCTGTCATTGTGAACCGTCTGTCATTGTGAACCGTCTGTCTTTGTGAACCGTCTGTCATTGTGAACCGTCTGTCATTGTGAACCGTCTGTCTTTGTGAACCGTCTGTCATTGTGAACCTTCTGTCATTGTGAACCGTCTGTCATTGTGAACCGTCTGTCTTTGTGAACCGTCTGTCATTGTGAACCTTCTGTCATTGTGAACCTTCTGTCATTGTGAACCGTCTGTCTTTGTGAAACTTCTGTCATTGTGAACCTTGTCATTGTGAACCTTCTGTCATTGTGAACCTTGTCATTGTGAACCTTCTGTCATTGTGAACCTTGTCATTGTGAACCTTCTGTCATTGTGAACCTTGTCATTGTGAACCTTCTGTCATTGTGAACCTTGTCATTGTGAACCTTCTGTCATTGTGAACCTTGTCATTGTGAACCTTCTGTCATTGTGAACCTTGTCATTGTGAACCTTCTGTCATTGTGAACCACTTGTTTCTTGGACTTTGTCCATCATCTATAATGTGAATAAAATATAAAATGTATAAAAATCTAAAATTCACTACGTTTCGGAAGATGGCTCTTCTTCTATCTTCAGGCTGTTCACAATGTTATATACCGTCGTCAAAACCTTTTAGAATTCAATTACAAGCAATTACCTGGCTTTGTTACCGCAGTAGCACGATTTCATCTAATGCTTTGCTACTAGAGTGTTTATGTTGAAACCGCTCGGAGTGTTTGTGAATCAGACGTGCTATTGTCTAGTGCCGTGGGACTATTGTGTAGTGCCGTGGGACTGAGCTGTGCACCTGGCATGACATCCAGATTAACTGAAGTCGGTAGCTTTACAGGGCAGAAGGTAAATTAAGTTTTAAATTTAAATGACATAGTTACTGCTTTTGTAGTAAGGCAGCACAAAAGGTGAGGTAAGTCTTTGTGCTTCTTTCAGCATCGCACAATGGGTGGTGGATTTGTAGCTGCACGAACTTTCAGCTCCTCACTGGATGGAGGTCAGAGCTCAGGTTCACACCCCGACCGATTCACCCCCTGGATAAACCCCACGTTACCCTTTCGGTAGGAGGCTTGGTAAGCCCACTTTACCTGCTCGATAGGAGGCTCGATGAGCCCACTTTACCCGGTCGGTAGGAGGTCTGATGAGCCCACTTTACCCGCTCGGTAGGAGGCCTCATAAGCCCACATTACCCGCTGAGTAGGCTTGATGAGCCCACTTTACACGCTCGGTAGGAGGCTCGATGAGCCCACTTTACCCGCTCGGTAGAAGGCTTGATGAGCCCACTTTACCCGCTCGGTAGGAGGCTTGATGAGCCCACTTTACCCGCTCGGTAGGAGGCCTGATGAGCCCACTTTACCCGCTCGGTAGAAGACCTGATGAGCCCACTTTACCCGCTCGGTAGAAGGCCTGATGAGCCCACTTTACCCGCTCGGTAGAAGGCCTGATGAGCCCACTTTACCCGCTCGCTAGAAGGCCTGATGAGCCCACTTTACCCGCTCGGTAGAAGGCCTGATGAGCCCACTTTACCCGCTCGCTAGAAGGCCTGATGAGCCCACTTTACCCGCTAGGTAGAAGGCCTGATGAGCCCACTTTACCCGCTCGGTAGAAGGCCTGATGAGCCCACTTTACCCGCTCGGTAGAAGGCCTGATAAGCCCACTTTACCCGCTCGGTAGGAGGCTTGATGGATCCCAGAGACCAAGACACGGCATGACACTCCACAAGCCACCACGTTCATCAGCACCGCTGTGAGTGCCTCAAACCTCCCATCAGCTCCCATCGCTTAGCACTAATATAAACATAACTATCCGGTATCAGTGACTGTACTTAGCACTAATATAAACATAACTGTCCGGTATCAGTGACTGTACTTAACACTAATATAAACATAACTTTCCGGTATCAGTGACTGTACTTAGCACTAATATAAACATAACTGTCCGGTATCAGTGACTGTACTTAACACTAATATAAACATAACTGTCCGGTATCAGTGACTGTACTTAACACTAATATAAACATAACTGTCCGGTATCAGTGACTGTACTTAGCACTAATATAAACATAACTGTCCGGTATCAGTTACTGTACTTGACCACGTTGCGTGCACGTGCGAAGACGACGTCACGGCACGTCGTAGAAACTTCGCAGGTCGTCCAGGACTGACACAGCTGTCACTTAAACCGAAGTAATGTGACAAGTTGGGGAGTCGGGTTAGCTCAGTTGGTGTAGTGACTGGCTAGGGTAAGACAACCGAGCAATCGAGGCTCGATTTCCGAAAAAGGCAAAATATTTTTTGTCTAAACATAAGCGTCTAGGTCGGTTCTAGGGCCAATCCCCCTACAAAATGGCTGTTGAGGCTGAAGAAAAAGCGGCCGAGAGCTGATAACACACCTGCACCTAGTGCCGAGGTTAAGAATGAGTGGATGTGTAACTCCATTGTTCCTTACGCCTTCAAGGCTTGCATATGGATACCTTTAGCTCTTAATGTGACAACTTTCTATGGGTTAGTCTGTTCTGCGGTTAACGTTCTTTGCACAAAATGCATAAAATGAAAGTGTAATGCAGAGGTCATACATGAGTGTGTGTAATTCCATTGGAAGTAAGCCTGAATTTACTCGCTGTGCATCAATCTGGGGACTCCGCACTTCACACTTCAGCCTCACACTCACCCTGAATGTGGCGACTGCAACGTCCACCGAAAGTCGGTACATTTTTAACATACGACGTGGCTAATCCTCAAGACTGAGCCTACATTTACGTGTCAGATTTTATGGTGAGGAGAGTGGTGGGACTTGACATCGTGCGTTCTGATAGATGTTGACAGACGTTTCAGAGGATACTGCTAGTCCTGCCATCGTCACCTACCGTAGTAATAGAGACAGCAGGGTGCTTTAAAACGTCTGTAAATTTCTGGTGGACTACGTGGCGTCAAATCCCTTAAGACAATTCCCTTCAAATTTGTGAAATGTTGAAATGTGACACTGAAGGCGGGGCAGTGGGTTGCCGAAACGTCGCTACCATTCCACATGGCGTGGAATTCGTCACCGCTGCTATAACCTGAAATATCGCACTTCTGTTACCTCGCGTCATCTCCCTCTCTTCCTCTTATCCTCCTCCCCGCTCCTCTGTCCTCTTTACCACGCCCGCTTTGTGCACTTTAGCAACGTATATTAACATTTATTACTTTCGCTTTCGTTCTGCGAAGCTGATTTGCTTATATAATTAACGTATATTGTGTTTATTAAAATTTATAATTGGCGTATAATATCGCAGTTTATTTCTGTAACAGAAGGTGACATCGGCTGTCTATTTACTGAAGTGTAACGTTGTCAAGTGCTATAGAACAGGTCTGTGTTCGTGACAAACTAATTTCGACGTTTTAAATGGCGTGTGGATTTCAAATTTGGGAGACGAACAAGTGGCTACGCTGTTCAAAGATTGCCTGCCCGCCTATCTGTCTTTCTTCTTGCCTGTCTGTCTGTCTGTTTATGTGTATATTTACTTAAATTTAAGGAAGAAACTAGTAAAGTGCTACATTTGGAGCGTAGCTTTGTGTGGTGCTGAAACGTGGACACTTGGGAAAGTAGATCGGAAGTATCTGGAAAGTTTTGATATGTGGTGCTGGAGAAGAATGGAGAAGATCAGTTGGACCGATCGTGTGAGAAATGAAGAAGTATTACATAGAGTGAAGGAGGAGAGGAATATCGTACATACAATAAAAAGAAGAAAGGCTAACTGGATTGGTGACATCTTGCGTAGGAACTGCCTTCTGAAACATGTGATTGAAGGGAAGTTAGAGGGAAGGGTAGAAGTGACGTTAAGACGAGGGAGAAGACGTAAGCAGCTACTGGATGACCTTAAGGAAAAGAGAAGATACTGGAAATTGAAAGAGGAAGCACTAGATCGCACTGTCGAGAACTCGTTTTGGAAGAGGCTACGGACCTGTCGTAAGACAGACTGCAGAATGAATATATATGCATATATATATGCATATATATATATATGCATATAAACTTTAAGCGGTTTATGGTCGTTTTATGCAGGAGTACTGGTCAAGTGTACTACCAACAATACAAGTCAAGTGTACTACCAACAATACAAATCAAGTGTACTACCAACAATACAAGTCAAGTGTACTACCAACAATGAAAGTCAAGTGTACTACCAACAATACAAGTCAAGTGTACTACCAACAATACAAGTCAAGTGTACTACCAACAATACAAGTCAAGTGTACTACCAACAATACAAGTCAAGTGTACTACCAACAATACAAGTCAAGTGTACTACCAACAATACAAGTCAAGTGTACTACCAACAATACAAGTCAAGTGTACTACCAACAATACAAGTCAAGTGTACTACCAACAATACAAGTCAAGTGTACTACCAACAATACAAGTCAAGTGTACTACCAACAATACATGCACATATGTTGCAGTTAGTGTCACAGTGCCGACCTGCTCACGTTCAGTGCAACTGCGACTGTAAATATCAGTGTAAAGCCGTAATTCGTAACAGTGAATCAAATGAGCAATTATCAACGGGAAATGCAGTTAGAGAGGGGATTTTTCAAATAGTTGCGCTGAATTTTCCAGAGATAATTCACAGGTTTTTTTTAAATGAGCCATTATTAACTAGTACATTATTTCCAATAATCCACATTGAAAAAGAAAGAATTTTTCATTTCCTTGTTAACTGAGAATGCAGAGGATTCCCCGCTTGCAGTGTGCCTGTCTGCGTAATGTATTGCTCACACTGAGAAAGTAATTTAGTGCAAGATTATATAAGAACAAAGTGCTGAGGTGGTGACAGGTGGCTGGTAACAATCGGATAATTATAGCCTTCATAAATTATATATATATACAGGGCATACACAAAAGAATGGTGCGGTATCAAAAGTGAATAAAAAATGTATTTCTCACCTTACACGGGCACAACATACACCGTCAGCGGCGGCAACTGTCCAAGTTTCTTATTTGGTAATTACAATCCTTCAATGTGTGCACCCTGGGTCACACGACACACATCCACACGGTAATCAAACTCATCCCAGACCCGGTGTAGCATGTCCGCTGTAATGGCCTGCAGTGCATGCGTTATCCGATCACGAATTTCATGGATGGACGTGGGCAATGGTGGTACATAAACGCTGTCTTTAACGAACCCCAAAGAAAGAAATCGCACGGTGTAAGATCTGGCGAACGGGGTGGCCAAGGGAGAAGGTTCTTGTCTCCATTTGCAGCAGCACGTCCGATCCAGCGCATTTCCCCTAAACTGGCCCCGTGGTCACGCAGTAAGCACGAGAAGCGAACTGCTGGTAGCGCATGAGAAACTTGGACAGTTGCCGCCGCTGACGGTGTATGTTGTGCCCGTGTAATGTGAGACATAAATGTTTTATTCACTTTTAAAACCGCACCATTCTTTTGTGTATGCCGTGTATATATTGCCATATACAGCAAACACTAAATCTTTACGAAATTGATACCCTATATTGCTACACGGCACGGACAACACTGCTTGTATACAAACCAATTGCCAGCAATTTTAATAAAGTTTAACAAATCTTAATAACATTGTGTTATGTTTTACGCTTTTAACCCAAAGATGTAAACAACCAACGCCAAGACATTTATAAGATAAAGTTGTATAAACGAAGACAGTCAGTGTTATCAACTGTTAACAGCAACTTGACATACATTGTGGTGTATATGTGGTGATACCAAATGGATTTGTGAATGTTGAAGTGAACGTGACCTTGAACCCCTGACGATGGCTCTATTGCAGCCGAAACATGTGTAGGGTTATTGGACATGCTTAAGAAATAAAGCGCATTTGTTGGTTTAATTGTTGAGTGATATCCTTCATGATTTGTACTGTTAAGCATGTGATAAAGTCAAGAATAATAGGATGGGCTGTGAGTGTAGCAGGCACAGTAGACATGTAAAGTCTACACAATGTCAGCCTCAACTCCTACAGCCACGTAAGCCCATTATTCAACCGACCCCAACGTTGGCAGTGGTCAGTGTGTCTAGATCATTGTAAAGCTCTCACATATGTTAATGTGAGCTTTTGTTTCAAGTTCAGCCGTTCTTAGTAACATGATCTGATACTTAATCCATGTTTCAGTGTGTTAACTCAAGCTGCCATGTTTGCTACATAGCTTTAATGAAATTTGTAGCTCCAGCTTGTGTATAGGAGGGTGGAGTGGGGGTGTAATAATGACATCAGCCCACATTAACCCTTCCACCCTCACACCGCGGCAGGTCTACCTGTGTCCTCGATCATTGCTAGCAAGTACAGTGCCGGCCTGTGACAGCTAGTGCCTGGCTGGCTGGCTGGCTGACTGACTGACTGGCACTGTGCAGCCTCTTGTTGGCCTGCTGTCTTGTGGCAGAGCAACAGAACAGCCACGTGGAACATCTTTATGCTGTTTTCTCTCTTTTAAACTTTAAAGCAATTGACAGAATTTCACGAAATTTGGCACGGGTTTTATGTGATTGGACAACATCACAAACTTCATGTTATCTGTACCGTAATTTATGTTATTTGTACCGTACATTTATGTTATTTGTACCGTACATTTATGTTATTTGTACCGTACATTTATGTTATGTGTACCGTACATTTATGTTATTTGTACCGTACATTTATGTTATTTGTACCGTACATTTATGTTATTTGTACCGTACATTTATGTTATTTGTACCGTACATTTATGTTATCTGTACCGTAATTTATGTTATTTGTACCGTACATTTATGTTATTTGTACCGTACATTTATGTTATTTGTACCGTACATTTATGTTATTTGTACCGTACATTTATGTTATCTGTACCGTACATTTATGTTATTTGTACCGTACATTTATGTTATTTGTACCGTACATTTATGTTATTTGTACCGTACATTTATGTTATTTGTACCGTACATTTATGTTATTTGTACCGTACATTTATGTTATCTGTACCGTAATTTATGTTATTTGTACCGTACATTTATGTTATTTGTACCGTACATTTATATTATTTGTACCGTACATTTATGCTATTTGTACCGTACATTTATGTTATTTGTACCGTACATTTATGTTATTTGTACCGTACATTTATGTTATTTGTACCGTACATTTATGTTATTTGTACCGTACATTTATGTTATTTGTACCGTACATTTATGTTATTTGTACCGTACATTTATGTTATTTGTACCGTACATTTATGTTATTTGTACCGTACATTTATGTTATTTGTACCGTACATTTATGTTATTTGTACCGTACATTTATGTTATTTGTACCGTACATTTATGTTATTTGTACCGTACATTTATGTTATCTGTACCGTAATTTATGTTATTTGTACCGTACATTTATGTTATTTGTACCGTACATTTATGTTATTTGTACCGTACATTTATGTTATTTGTACCGTACATTTATGTTATCTGTACCGTACATTTATGTTATATGTACCGTACATTTATGTTATTTGTACCGTACATTTATATTATTTGTACCGTACATTTATGCTATTTGTACCGTACATTTATGTTATTTGTACCGTACATTTATGTTATTTGTACCGTATATTTATGTTATTTGTACCGTACATTTATGTTATTTGTACCGTACATTTATGTTATTTGTACCGTACATTTATGTTATTTGTACCGTACATTTATGTTATCTGTACCGTAATTTATGTTATTTGTACCGTACATTTATGTTATTTGTACCGTACATTTATATTATTTGTACCGTACATTTATGCTTTATAATTTTTTGTACCGTACATTTATGTTATTTGTACCGTACATTTTGTTATTTGTACGTAATTTGTTTTTGTACCGTACATTTATGTTATTTGTACCGTACATTTATGTTATTTGTACCGTACATTTATGTTATTTGTACCGTACATTTATGTTATTTGTACCGTACATTTATGTTATTTGTACCGTACATTTATGTTATTTGTACCGTACATTTATGTTATTTGTACCGTACATTTATTGATTATATTGTACCGTACATTTATGTTATTTGTACCGTACATTTATGTTATTTGTACCGTACATTTATGTTATTTGTACCGTACATTTATGTTATTTGTACCGTACATTTATGTTATTTGTACCGTACATTTTAATGTTATTTGTACCGTACATTTATGTTATTTGTACCGTACATTTATGTTATTTGTACCGTACATTTATGTATTGTACCGTACATTTATGTTATTTGTACCGTACATTTATGTTATTTGTACCGTACATTTATTTATTTGTACCGTACATTTATTGTATTTGTACCGTACATTTATGTTATTTGTACCGTACATTTATGTTATTTGTACCGTACATTTATGTTATTTGTACCGTACATTTATGTTATTTGTACCGTACATTTATGTTATTTGTACCGTACATTTATGTTATATTGTACCGTACATTTATGTTATTTGTACCGTACATTTATGTTATTTGTACCGTACATTTATGTTATTTGTACCGTACATTTATGTTATTTGTACCGTACATTTATGTTATTTGTACCGTACATTTATGTTATTTGTACCGTACATTTATGTTATTTGTACCGTACATTTATGTTATTTGTACCGTACATTTATGTTATTTGTACCGTACATTTATGTATTTGTACCGTACATTTATGTTATTTGTACCGTACATTTATGTTATTTGTACCGTACATTTATGTTATTTGTACCGTACATTTATGTTATTTGTACCGTACATTTATATTATTTGTACCGTACATTTATGCTATTTGTACCGTACATTTATGTTATTTGTACCGTACATTTATGTTATTTGTACCGTACATTTATGCTATTTGTACCGTACATTTATGTTATTTGTACCGTACATTTATGTTATTTGTACCGTACATTTATGTTATTTGTACCGTACATTTATGTTATTTGTACCGTACATTTATGTTATTTGTACCGTACATTTATGTTATTTGTACCGTACATTTATGTTATTTTGTACCGTACATTTATGTTATTTGTACCGTACATTTATGTTATTTGTACCGTACATTTATGTTATTTGTACCGTACATTTATGTTATTTGTACCGTACATTTATGTTATTTGTACCGTACATTTATGTTATTTGTACCGTACATTTATGTTATTTGTACCGTACATTTATGTTATTTGTACCGTACATTTTCTTGATTACATAAAATCATGTTCCCACAAATGTACACTGTTTATTGTCTGTTATTTAATACAGTTTATATTAAAACTAGTCCAACATGTTTCGAACTATGTTAGAGTTCATCTTCAGGGACTCAATTGTTTATTACACCAATTATATACTTATGGTCCGATCCCAGTGGCCGTGCGGTCTAAGGCGTGGGTCTACGGCCGCTCGCTTACTGAGATTGCGGGTTCGAATCCCGCCTAGGGCATGGATGTCTGTCTCTTGTGAGTGTTGTGTGTTGTCAGGTAGAGGTCTGTGTGACGGGCTGATCACTCGTCCAGAGGAGTCCTACCGAGTGTGCTGTGTCTAAATTGTGATCGTGAAGCCTCGAAAAATGGGGCGGCCTAGGCCCCCAAGGGGCTGTCGAGCCATTAAAAAAAATACACATACGGTACTTATTAAAATACGTAAGTTAATAGATAAAATGTTGCTAACTGTGTTGAGTTGTGGACACTGACAACAAAATAAAACATTTTAAGCTAAATATTTAAGGCACAATCAACATTATTAAAATCATATAATGTTTATGTTTGGTATAACGGCTGTTGAAGTGTTACACCGTACAGACCTGTATCTGCTGCTTCGTGCTCGCCATTTGTTTGCTAGTGCTGTACTAACTGTACGGTGTCCGAACAGGAGTATATATAGGTCAAGTCACGCGGTAATGTGACTATTATTAATATAAACTGTATTAAATAACAGATAATACAGGGTGTACATTTGTTGGAACACGATTTTATAACATTCCAATGTCTTTTCTAACTCAATAACTTGAAAGAATATTTTGAACAATTTCTTTTGTTAAGTGGGTTTTAGCGCGAAGGAAAGTTGTTAAGTTGTATTTGTGCATCAACACAGTCAATTTAATACACCAACCAAATGCACTTCAATATTCGCATATAAGTGTCACACGTAAAACTGCTACATGTTTCGGCACCACTGCACCATCCTCTTGTTGACAGACTTGCACAAGGACCTTCGTAGCGTGTCACTGCATGTTTCTGCATCACCGATTATGCTTTAACACATTTATGGAAATTCTCTTCAGTTTTCTATTATTTATACCTATCAAGTTTACTCTGTTGCTGTCGTCTGCCTGGATAGCTCAGTCGGTACTGTGACTAGCCTACTGACCGGCCGATAAATAGTTTCACTACCGACAGAGGAGCTACAAAGGTCCTAAACCAGCTCTGAGGCCCAACATTGTGTACGCCAGTTATTTCGCCCGGGGTTAAAGTGACTTTAGCGTGAAGCTAAACAATCATATGCGTCTAGTGCCGAGTGTAAGAATGAATGGAACTATACCTCTACTTCCCGATCTGCTGTCATGGCGTCGACAAGAACAACTGAGCTGTCATTGTTAGTTTATTTTTATCCTTCTGCTATTTTGTTTGGTGGGCCGTGATAGCTCAGTCGGTATAGCGACTCGCTACGAGCTGGACGGTCCGGGGATCGAATCCCGGTGGGGGAGAGATTTTCAGCACCCGTCCAGACCGGCCCTGGGGTCTACCCAGCCTCCTATACAATGGGTACCGGGTCTCTTTCCCGGGGGTAAAGCGGCCGGGGCGTGGATTTGACCACCCACCCCCCATCTAGTGCCAGGGTTAAAGAAAGAGTAGAGCTAGACCTCTACTCCCCCTCTGGGCCTTCATGGCGTGTTCGAGGGAGACCTTTACCCTTACCTTTATCTGTCTTTGTGATTTCGAAACTTTCCTTCTTCATATTCAGTTTTATTTAATTTAAGGACACTTAATTCCTCTTTCCTTTTCTTTACTCATTCGCCGCCATAAAGTTCAATTCTCCACGTCTTGCCAGTTACAGCTCCTTCATCGGTCTTACCTCCAGTTCTTGTTTCCAGTTCCTTATGCAATTAAACGCATTCTTTCGTCGGGCTTACTTTCCTATCCTCAGGATGGTGGCAAAATTTTCCTCCGAAACGTCGGTACTTCTGTGATAGCATACATGTAGTAACATTCTAGAATGCAACAATATTTACAGTAACCAAATTGAGAGCTTCAAATTTCAGTTACCAATTGTCAATTGAAAGAATTCTTAGTGTCAAACAATTGAAGGTAATCACGTAATTACAAGACACGTACTTGTATTTACGTGCTCTCAGTACATTCAGTATATAAGTACTTTAAATACTTGTCTATGAACGTGTCGTCTGCTAAGGCTCCACTATGCTTTACACTGTGGTTCAGCCTCGACTAAAATTAAATTAAGTTGCTCACTGCAGGACCTCTCCTTGCCATTATTGCCCTCACGTTTAAATAACGACAGTGTTGTTACAGTGGGAAGTGCTTTGTAAACATGGAGGTTCATCATCCCTGCTGGACATACACACATCTCTTATTAAACACATGAAGAACCTACCTTGTTTGATTTGCATACAGGCTTTTGAGTCCGAGATTTAGTGTAGGCGAATGACAATAATGAAACTCAGATAAAGACTGTTTGTTTCAATTGATCAACAGATTTGTTTGGTGTTACAGAGGGGCTAACGACAGCGGATTTGATGAAACTGCTCATAGCAAGGGCAAACAGGCTGTTCTGGTTCAACGTGACGCAGCCTATATTCGTATCGCACGGACTTGTAATTCTACAAATATTGTGTTGTAAAGGTCACAGGCACGCAAATTAAATTCAGAATGCAACACTAAAATTAGGGTGCTTAGATGTTCGTGGCATTGTCAGTACCTTTATTATTATTATTATTATTATTATTATTATTATTAAGTGCCCACTCGGAACCTCCGAGACTTTCCTCTGTTTCATGTCGGTTCGTCCTATACAAATTGTTCCTCCTGCCGCTGTGCAACTGCGGCAAATTCAGTTTGCAATCAACTGGATGTCTTCAGAAGGCAAATTGTGACACTTAGTGAGATGTGATATTGTTGTGCTACATTGTTACAGGGTGTTCTTATTAATTATATAATTATTATTTTGTTTGTTTTGGTTGAGTCTGTTTCATTGTTGTTCTGTTCATTGTCCATTGTTATTTGTGTTTGTATGTTGTGCTGTTTGTGTAATTGGCCATCTGGCTGTTGACTGCACACATTAATAAACTAGAATTGAATTTAATTCAATTATTATTATTGTTATTTGTAAACAACTTATGACTTGAGACTTTTGAGGTTCTCACAGTGGTAATGCTGAGGAGTCAAGTTTAGTATGTCACGCTCTTCTGTTTGGTGCTTCGCGAAGTTTTGGAGGACTTAGTGCTTTCATCTTGAACTTGGCCCTACATTTGAAGACGTGGGAATTGACTGCCATGACCCACGTCTTTCCCTATGTAAACGGCGTACGATCTTTCCGGCTTTCTTTTCTTCTTGGACGTCTTGACCCTTGAAGATGGCACCGATAAGTTGTCCCGAAACGTAGGTAAAGGGTTACCACTCGATGCTGCGTAATATCCCAGAAGAGAGCAGATGTAATCAACATCGCGGCGGAAGCCTAAAATCACGGAGATGGCTTTTTGTTGCAGAAGATGAGACAGTTCAACGTAAGCTGTACACTGCCAAACATCAGACAGTTCAACGTAAGCTGTACACTGCCAAACATCAGACAGTTCAACGTAAGCTGTACACTGCCAAACATCTGACAGTTCAACGTAAGCTGTACACTGCCAAACATCAGACAGTTCAACGTAAGCTGTACACTGCCAAACATCAGACAGTTTAACGTAAGCTGTATACTGCCAAACATCAGACAGTTCAACGTAAGCTGTACACTGCCAAACATCAGACAGTTCAACGTAAGCTGTACACTGCCAAACATCAGACAGTTCAACGTAAGCTGTACACTGCCAAACATCAGACAGTTTAACGTAAGCTGTATACTGCCAAACATCAGACAGTTCAACGTAAGCTGTACACTGCCAAACATCAGACAGTTCAACGTAAGCTGTACACTGCCAAACATCAGACAGTTTAACGTAAGCTGTATACTGCCAAACATCAGACAGTTCAACGTAAGCTGTACACTGCCAAACATCAGACAGTTCAACGTAAGCTGTACACTGCCAAACATCAGACAGTTCAACGTAAGCTGTATACTGCCAAACATCAGACAGTTCAACGTAAGCTGTACACTGCCAAACATCTGACAGTTCAACGTAAGCTGTACACTGCCAAACATCAGACAGTTCAACGTAAGCTGTACACTGTCAAACATGAGACAGTTCAACGTAAGCTGTATACTGCCAAACATCAGACAGTTCAACGTAAGCTGTACACTGCCAAACATCAGACAGTTCAACGTAAGCTGTACACTGCCAAACATCAGACAGTTTAACGTAAGCTGTATACTGCCAAACATCAGACAGTTCAACGTAAGCTGTACACTGCCAAACATCAGACAGTTCAACGTAAGCTGTACACTGCCAAACATCAGACAGTTCAACGTAAGCTGTACACTGCCAAACATCAGACAGTTTAACGTAAGCTGTATACTGCCAAACATCAGACAGTTCAACGTAAGCTGTACACTGCCAAACATCAGACAGTTCAACGTAAGCTGTACACTGCCAAACATCAGACAGTTTAACGTAAGCTGTATACTGCCAAACATCAGACAGTTCAACGTAAGCTGTACACTGCCAAACATCAGACAGTTCAACGTAAGCTGTACACTGCCAAACATCAGACAGTTCAACGTAAGCTGTATACTGCCAAACATCAGACAGTTCAACGTAAGCTGTACACTGCCAAACATCTGACAGTTCAACGTAAGCTGTACACTGCCAAACATCAGACAGTTCAACGTAAGCTGTACACTGTCAAACATGAGACAGTTCAACGTAAGCTGTATACTGCCAAACATCAGACAGTTCAACGTAAGCTGTACACTGCCAAACATCAGACAGTTCAACGTAAGCTGTACACTGCCAAACATCAGACAGTTCAACGTAAGCTGTACACTGCCAAACATCAGACAGTTCAACGTAAGCTGTACACTGCCAAACATCAGACAGTTCAACGTAAGCTGTACACTGCCAAACATCAGACAGTTCAACGTAAGCTGTACACTGCCGAACATCAGACAGTTCAACGTAAGCTGTACACTGCCAAACATCAGACAGTTCAACGTAAGCTGTACACTGCCAAACATCAGACAGTTCAACGTAAGCTGTACACTGCCAAACATCAGACAGTTCAACGTAAGCTGTACACTGCCGAACATCAGACAGTTCAACGTAAGCTGTACACTGCCAAACATCAGACAGTTTAACGTAAGCTGTATACTGCCAAACATCAGACAGTTCAACGTAAGCTGTACACTGCCAAACATCAGACAGTTCAACGTAAGCTGTACACTGCCAAACATCAGACAGTTCAACGTAAGCTGTATACTGCCAAACATCAGACAGTTCAACGTAAGCTGTACACTGCCAAACATCTGACAGTTCAACGTAAGCTGTACACTGCCAAACATCAGACAGTTCAACGTAAGCTGTACACTGCCAAACATCAGACAGTTCAACGTAAGCTGTACACTGCCAAACATCAGACAGTTCAACGTAAGCTGTACACTGCCGAACATCAGACAGTTCAACGTAAGCTGTACACTGCCAAACATCAGACAGTTTAACGTAAGCTGTATACTGCCAAACATCAGACAGTTCAACGTAAGCTGTACACTGCCAAACATCAGACAGTTCAACGTAAGCTGTACACTGCCAAACATCAGACAGTTCAACGTAAGCTGTATACTGCCAAACATCAGACAGTTCAACGTAAGCTGTACACTGCCAAACATCTGACAGTTCAACGTAAGCTGTACACTGCCAAACATCAGACAGTTCAACGTAAGCTGTACACTGTCAAACATGAGACAGTTCAACGTAAGCTGTATACTGCCAAACATCAGACAGTTCAACGTAAGCTGTACACTGCCAAACATCAGACAGTTCAACGTAAGCTGTACACTGCCAAACATCAGACAGTTTAACGTAAGCTGTATACTGCCAAACATCAGACAGTTCAACGTAAGCTGTACACTGCCAAACATCAGACAGTTCAACGTAAGCTGTACACTGCCAAACATCAGACAGTTCAACGTAAGCTGTACACTGCCAAACATCAGACAGTTTAACGTAAGCTGTATACTGCCAAACATCAGACAGTTCAACGTAAGCTGTACACTGCCAAACATCAGACAGTTCAACGTAAGCTGTACACTGCCAAACATCAGACAGTTTAACGTAAGCTGTATACTGCCAAACATCAGACAGTTCAACGTAAGCTGTACACTGCCAAACATCAGACAGTTCAACGTAAGCTGTACACTGCCAAACATCAGACAGTTCAACGTAAGCTGTATACTGCCAAACATCAGACAGTTCAACGTAAGCTGTACACTGCCAAACATCTGACAGTTCAACGTAAGCTGTACACTGCCAAACATCAGACAGTTCAACGTAAGCTGTACACTGTCAAACATGAGACAGTTCAACGTAAGCTGTATACTGCCAAACATCAGACAGTTCAACGTAAGCTGTACACTGCCAAACATCAGACAGTTCAACGTAAGCTGTACACTGCCAAACATCAGACAGTTCAACGTAAGCTGTACACTGCCAAACATCAGACAGTTCAACGTAAGCTGTACACTGCCAAACATCAGACAGTTCAACGTAAGCTGTACACTGCCAAACATCAGACAGTTCAACGTAAGCTGTACACTGCCGAACATCAGACAGTTCAACGTAAGCTGTACACTGCCAAACATCAGACAGTTCAACGTAAGCTGTACACTGCCAAACATCAGACAGTTCAACGTAAGCTGTACACTGCCAAACATCAGACAGTTCAACGTAAGCTGTACACTGCCGAACATCAGACAGTTCAACGTAAGCTGTACACTGCCAAACATCAGACAGTTCAACGTAAGCTGTACACTGCCAAATATCAGACAGTTCAACGTAAGCTGTACACTGCCAAACATCAGACAGTTCAACGTAAGCTGTACACTGCCAAACATGAGACAGTTCAACGTAAGCTGTACACTGCCAAACATCAGACAGTTCAACGTAAGCTGTACACTGCCGAACATCAGACAGTTCAACGTAAGCTGTACACTGCCAAACATCAGACAGTTCAACGTAAGCTGTACACTGCCGAACATCAGACAGTTCAACGTAAGCTGTACACTGCCAAACATCAGACAGTTCAACGTAAGCTGTACACTGCCAAACATCAGACAGTTCAACGTAAGCTGTACACTGCCAAACATCAGACAGTTCAACGTAAGCTGTACACTGCCAAACATCAGACAGTTCAACGTAAGCTGTACACTGCCGAACATCAGACAGTTCAACGTAAGCTGTACACTGCCAAACATCAGACAGTTCAACGTAAGCTGTACACTGCCAAACATCAGACAGTTCAACGTAAGCTGTACACTGCCAAACATCAGACAGTTCAACGTAAGCTGTACACTGCCGAACATCAGACAGTTCAACGTAAGCTGTACACTGCCAAACATCACACAGTTCAACGTAAGCTGTACACTGCCAAACATCAGACAGTTCAACGTAAGCTGTACACTGCCAAACATCAGACAGTTCAACGTAAGCTGTACACTGCCAAACATCAGACATTTCAACGTAAGCTGTACACTGCCAAACATCAGACAGTTCAACGTAAGCTGTACACTGCCAAACATCAGACAGTTCAACGTAAGCTGTACACTGCCAAACATCAGACATTTCAACGTAAGCTGTACACTGCCAAACATCAGACAGTTCAACGTAAGCTGTACACTGCCAAACATCAGACAGTTCAACGTAAGCTGTACACTGCCAAACATCAGACAGTTCAACGTAAGCTGTACACTGCCGAACATCAGACAGTTCAACGTAAGCTGTACACTTCCAAACATCAGACAGTTCAACGTAAGCTGTACACTGCCAAACATCAGACAGTTATAATTTCGAGTGGCCAATCTTTAAAATGTTGTACAATTTATCTAATGTTATCACAAATAACTACATTTAACCATAAGAGATCTCTACACATGAAACGCAGTATACAAACTTTCATTTACGTTAATTAATTAATTTTATTTCAATCCAACAAATAAACTACGCCTATTTTTAATGATTTCTTGCCCCTACATATGTTTCGGCACACCTTGTGCCATCCTCAGGGGGGTCGTCGACAGTTCACAATCTTCAATACATCCAATTGTTTTTCACCCACTTTCACAACACAATTATTGTAAGTTACCAGCAGTAAATATCACTTATGAACACAAAAATAAGTAATATTTAGTGCTGGCGACTTACAATAATTGTGTTGTGAAAGTGAGTTGGATGTATTGAAGATTGTGAACTGTCGACGACCCCTGAGGATGGCACAAGGTGTGCCGAAACATATGTAGGGGTAATAAATCAATAAAAGAAAGTATAGTGCATTTATTGGATTGAAATAAAGCTAATTATAAAAAATACACGGTATATATAACAACGTTTCATTTACATATCTACAATTTCGTGTTTACTCCGTAAACCTGTGACCAGCAGAGTTTTATTTCCGCTTTTAACTCCATTCTTACGTAAATACGTACACTATAATGTAAAAACTCACTTAATATACGAGTAAAGTGAAGTTTTTTGTGTATCAGTGAAGATTAAATTACATTTGTAAACACGCATACCTCAGACCGTGCCAGCAATTAAGTGTAACACACTGGTATGGACAGTGTTGTTGTACTGCTGTGCGCTCTTTGAATGAACGACATATGTGTACAAATACACGTTACACAAATATTGTTTAGTGATTTTCATGGAAACGCGAATTTAACGTGCCATATAAATTAATGGCCTTAGAGTAGTAACACATGCCTACCAAATGGTCATATCGATGACTTGGACTGTAAAACATGGTCATATCGATGACTTGGACTGTAAAAAATGGTCATATCAATGACTTGGACTGTAAAAAATTGTCACATCGATGACTTGGACTGTAAAAAATGGTCATTCGATGACTTGGTCTGTAAAAAATGGCCATATCGATGACTTGGACTGTAAAAATGGTCTTATCGATGACTTGGACTGTAAAAAAGGTCATATCGATGACTTGGCTGTAAAAAAGCCATATCGATGACTTGGACTGTAAAAAATGGTCATATCGATGACTTGGACTGTAAAAATGGCCATATCGATGACTTGGACTGTAAAAAATGGTCATATCGATGACTTGGACTGTAAAAAATTGTCATATCGATGACTTGGACTGTAAAAAATGGCCATATCGATGACTTGGACTGTAAAAAATGGCCATATCGATGACTTGGACTGTAAAAAATGGTCATATCGATGACTTGGACTGTAAAAAATGGCCATATCGATGACTTGGACTGTAAAAAATGGCCATATCGATGACTTGGACTGTAAAAAATGGCCATATCGATGACTTGGACTGTAAAAAATGGCCATATCGATGACTTGGACTGTAAAAAATGGCCATATCGATGACTTGGACTGTAAAAAATGGTCATATCGATGACTTGGACTGTAAAAAATGGCCATATCGATGACTTGGACTGTAAAAAAATGGCCATATCGATAACTTGGACTGTAAAAAATGGTCATATCGATGACTTGGACTGTAAAAAATGGCCATATCGATGACTTGGACTGTAAAAAATGGCCATATCGATGACTTGGACTGTAAAAAATGGCCATATCGATGACTTGGACTGTAAAAAAATGCCATATCGATGACTTGGACTGTAAAAACATCTACAGCTATTTTATGTGTAATGAACTGTAACTTCCAGTGTTTTGTTAGAGTCTCTGGCCCTACAGACTTTCTTAATGTGAGACAGCTGGTACATATACTTACCACAGTGATTTAAAGAGTTAAAAAAATAAGATTTTTTCATGTCATGGCTCAGCCAGTTAGTATTTGTTCTTTCACCCGGAGGTCCGGGTTCGTTTCCACGCCATTCCATGTGGGATTTGTGGTAGAAACAGTGGCACTAGGACAGGTTTTCACCGCGGAGGTCCGGGTTCATTTCCACGCCATTTCATGTGGGTTTGTGGTTGACAAAGTGGCATTTGGACAGATTTCATTCCCATATTTCAGTTTTCCCCCGTCAGTATCTTCCCACCAACGATCCATACTCATTCAGACGTCTACTATCGACGCCGTATAATCGTGGGAATTAAAAGCGGTCATTCAGTTATTTGAAAGAAGCTTACCGCGCAGTGGTTACCAGACATACCTCCCACAATGTTTCCCGTGAGTGTACAGTGAACTGCCACCTGTCATCAACCAGCAGGCTTCAGTAAATTGTGACTAAGAAACCAAGTGATTTGCTGATCGTGAAATAAGCGTTCAGTTCTACGTACGACACGCCGATGGCTGGCGACATCTGTGACTGTCGGTGTTAATGACAATTGAATGGGTCCTCGGCAACAAAACGCAGGGCATGCGGATGTTTGAGCAAGAAATAACGTCTATGTCATGTGTCTTATATTTCTGAAATGTGCTAACATCAGCCTGCAATTCGGTATAAAATCAATGTTACTGTTTCATGGTAAATCACGCCGTGCAGTTTGGTGGATAGGTACGGCGTCACACTACACCGCCATTAGAACTTCAGGTACTCCAGGCTAAATACGACACTAAAAAGTAAAGTTGTGTAAGGTCCGGGACAGCTCAGTCAGTATAGTGACTAGGCTAGGGGTTGGAGTATCTAGGACCTTGAGGTAGATTGCCCGAACAGGCACAGATCGCTTGTTATTGGCGATGAGACAAGCTGTGGTCAAACTTAGCCTCTTTGTCAATGAATACCGGGACTCCTACCTGGGCGTAAAATGATTAGGCATGAAGGTGACCACTCACCTCCATCTAATGGCACTCGCAAAAAGACAAACATTCACCATCTAATGGCACTCGCAAAGACAATCACCAATGGACTCAGGAGACGAACACTCACCATCTAATGACACTCCCAGGAAGAACACTCACCATCTAATGGCACTCCCAGGAAGATGAACACTCACGATCTAATGGCACTCGCAGGAAGACGAACACTCACCATCTAATGGCACTCCCAGGAAGATGAACACTCACGATCTAATGGCACACGCACGAAGACAAACACTCACCATTTAATGGCACTCCCAGGAAGACGAACACTCACCATTTAATGGCACTCCCAGGAAGACGAACACTCACCATCTAGTGGCACTCCCAGGAAGATGAACACTCACGATCTAATGGCACACGCAGGAAGACGAACACTCACCATTTAATGGCACTCCCAGGAAGACGAACACTCACCATTTATGGCACTCCCAGGAAGATGAACACTCACGATTTAATGGCACCGCAGGAAGACGAACACTCACCATTTAATGGCACTCCCAGGAAGACGAACACTCACCATTTAATGGCAATCCAGGAAGACGAACATTCACCATTTAATGGCACTCGCAGGAAGACGAACACTCACCATCTAGTGGCACTCCCAGGAAGATGAACACTCACGAATCTAATGGCACACGCAGGGAGACAAACACTCAATTTACATGTGCACTCCCATGATAGACGATCATCTCACCATTATTAATGGCAATCCGGAAGACGAACATTCACCATTTAATGGCATCCATGAAGCGAACATTCACCATTAATGGCACTCGCAGGAACGAAACTCACCATTTATGGCACTCCAGGAGATGAACACTCACTGTCTAATGCACACGCAGGAAGACGAACACTCACCATTTAATGACACTCCCAGGAAGACGAACACTCACCATCTAGTGGCACTCCCACGAAGCTGACCTGTCACCTCTACATCTTGAAACACCTCCCCATACATCTTTACACGCTGGGCGCTCCAGATACTGACACTCATATTGTGACACTCATACTGTGACACTCATACTGTCCCCTGCCTACACTCGAACCATGACTACGCGGTTTCTCAGACCCCTCATGCCTCCAAAGTGAAATATTAGCACTATAGCCAGCTCTGTCAACCTGCAGTCAGAACAACAACCAACTTTAACCCTAACCTCGGCCAGAACATAAGTCGACATCGTCACACTATATTGCATTGACATTCATTGTAATATTATTGTCTCACCTACCGCTAGATCTCTTAAGTAGTTCTTCATTTCAGGTTTCTTTTTAAAGTTTTTTATGTGCTTATATTTACGATTCTTTTCACTTTATGCATTATTTCCTTTCTTTATTGGTTATGACATCGTCTGGTCTGGTACGTGGGCACTAATATTCCAGAGGAACATACTGCTTCGCTTTTCAACTTTTTCCATTTGTAACTCTGAAGATTGAGGCAGAATTCATCTCCTAAACCTCTGTACCAACCCAGCAGACGCTACCAGAATACCAATGAATTCCAAATAAACAAATAAGCTATAACATGTAGAAATGTAACGTAATGATCTTCTCCGTCCTATGTGGTACGTCATAAGGACGTCAGTTCATAAAAGTGATGACAGAGGACTCTGCCCACTAGGAGATTTAAGTTTAGTGATATAACATTTTCCAGAAGCAGCAAAGAACAAAATACATCATGCCGCGAAACTAAAGCAGAGAGAGAGAGAGAGAAGTGGAGTGGGTGAACCGCGCTGTTGAGGCTGATGGTGTCTGCGTCATGCTACATCCTTAATGAAAATGCTACCATCACCTTCCCACCGGTTTTGCTTGAACCGCAGTACACATGGCCCAAATAAAGTGGCTTCACATGCTGGCAAACAACAGTTTTATATTCAGTTCTGATAATCTGAAGTGAGTTCACCTTTAACACTGAATTTAGCCTCAATTACATTTAAAGACTAAGTTCGTACCCGCAGTAAACACACTCCGTCTCAGTTATACAAACCAGTCAGTTAATGTTGTACAGTGAAATAATCGCTGTTTGTTCTGAGATCCACACAAAACACATAAATACAGTCCGTACCGCGCAGTAAACACACTCCGTCTCAGTTATACAAACCAGTCAGTTAATGTTGTACAGTGAAATAATCGCTGTTTGTTCTGAGATCCACACAAAACACATAAATACAGTCCGTACCGCGCAGTAAACACACTCCGTCTCAGTTATACAAACCAGTCAGTTAATGTTGTACAGTGAAATAATCGCTGTTTGTTCTGAGATCCACACAAAACACATAAATACAGTCCGTACCGCGCAGTAAACACACTCCGTCTCAGTTATACAAACCAGTCAGTTAATGTTGTACAGTGAAATAATCGCTGTTTGTTCTGAGATCCACACAAAACACATAAATACAGTCCGTACCGCGCAGTAAACACACTCCGTCTCAGTTATACAAACCAGTCAGTTAATGTTGTACAGTGAAATAATCGCTGTTTGTTCTGAGATCCACACAAAACACATAAATACACTGTGTGGGCAGAACGTAGAATTGTTGAATGTTAAACATGGTGGTACATATA
The DNA here is from genome assembly GCA_021186555.1 of Reticulitermes speratus. Lineage (NCBI taxonomy): Eukaryota > Metazoa > Arthropoda > Insecta > Blattodea > Rhinotermitidae > Reticulitermes > Reticulitermes speratus. The sequence continues at coordinate 56,515,253 of JAJKFL010000003.1, forward strand.
GTGACCGCTGAGTTATAACGTGTTAATATGTTCACAATAACTGTGAGAACCACGTAAGTACATGAAACACGCTAATATACTGTAAACACAAATGAACGTAACCAAACATTGCCATGCACCATCATGTCATGCACACCTCTTCAACAAACTGACCTCACACTTGCTGTCTGCCCAACACACAGATAACACACTGTACGCCATTTAGCAATAACATACAGCAATACAATATTAAGGTTGCCTCTAACAGTCGGTGCCGGTCGCATGGCCCCAGGATAATAGCGTGAACTGGCCGGATGGAAAGACTTTGAGGTCCTCACAGCAGTGATTGCTAAGGTTAGCCTTCTGGGTTGTGACACCGTGTGCTTTGGTACATAGCTATCGACATTTTGGACAAAGCTGCTGCCTCCGTCTTCAGGATACAAGGTTTTCTTTGAGAGGCTGTTGCCTATGTACATGGCGTTCCTTGCCTGATGACAGACGTCACAGCGATAAGACGCTTGCCACAACTTCCTGTCTAGCGACGGAGCTCTGGACTCGACAATCCGCGGTTCCATTTCCAGCAGGGACAAATATTTTGTCATGCCGAAGCCTTCAAGATCGGCTGCGTGGCCCAACCATTCTCCTCTTCAATTGACGCAAGTTTCTTTCCCGGAGTAAAGCAGCCGGAGCGTGAAGGTGACCACCCACGCTATATATCTGCTCACCCTATATGCCTCCATAGCGTGCACAAGAAGAACTGTACGTTTACCTTTACCTTTACCTTTGGTTTCAATACCGATGAGACTTGCTACGGGCTGGACGGTCCGGGGATCGAATTCCGGTTGGGACGAATTTTCCGCGTCCGTCCAGACCAGCCCTGGGACCTAACCAGCCCCCTGTACAATGGGTACCGGGTCATTCCCGGGGGTAAAACGGCCGGGGCGTGGCGTTAGCCACCCACTTCCATCTAGCGCCGAGGTTAAGTGACATTTATGTAGTGAATTTATTTTGATTGTAATTTACGTTTAATTTGGTTTATTCTTAGGGAAAGAAGAAGTCAATATTTTTATTTTCCTTCTATTCAACAATCATATTTCCTGTCACTGCTATTACAATATGGAATGACTTTTTGTCGAGAAGTGTTTGAACGCACTGTAAAGAGCGACCTTAAGCAGCAACCTTACCTGCTTTATGTGTGTGTTTTCCCATTAAGAGCAGTGCTCCACTGTCGCCCGTTAAAGGAAATAATGCGCTCTGGATTCTATACATGTGCACTTACAATGGCTTTCTGCGGTATTAGAACAGTCGCTGTATTGTCGAGTTGTGCGGTGCGCGTAACAATACACGGACGTACACCTTCTTGTTCAAACCAAGCCTGAATGAACGATATTGCATTCAGATGCCCTTCTTACACTGACAACGTAATCTTAATTTGTAATTTTAATCCATTCGTTGTAAAATTTATTATTGGTCATAAAAATAATCTTGATGTACTTGTTGGGCTGGGAATGTTTGCTCCAAATTTGTTCAGCAAATCTAAACTGCCTCCGGTGGTTACGTTTGTGGCACCGTTCAGAAAAATTTCGAAACTGCTCAATCAGTACGCACAGACGCAGGAATGCACTTACCAGCTTTTTCATGTCTGTCTGCTCGTCCGCCCATTCGCATGCAACATTCCTAGCATCTCTGTACGGATTTGTGTGACATACACCAGACAACTTTAGCATCTCTGTACGGATTTGTGTGACATACACTAGACAATTTTAGCATCTCTGTACGGATTTGTGTGACATACACTAGACAACTTTAGCATCTCTACGGATTTGTATGACATACACCAGACAACTTTAGCATCTCTGTACGGATTTGTGTGACATACACTAGACAACTTTAGCATCTCTACGGATTTGTGTGACATACACCAGACAACTTTAGCATCTCTGTACGGATTTGTGTGACATACACTAGACAACTTTAGCATCTCTACGGATTTGTGTGACATACACTAGACAACTTTAGCATCTCTGTACGGATTTGTGTGACATACACTAGACAACATTAGCATCTCTGTACGGATTTCTGTGACATACACTAGACAACTTTAGCATCTCTGTACGGATTTGTGTGACATACACTAGACAACTTTAGCATCTCTGTACGGATTTGTGTGACATACACTAGACAACTTTAGCATCTCTGTACGGATTTGTGTGACATACACTAGACAACTTTAGCATCTTGTACGGATTTGTGTGACTATACTAGACAACTTTAGCATCTCTGTACGGATTTGTGTGACATAACTAGACAACTTTAGCATCTCTGTACGGATTTGTGTGACATATACTAGACAACTTTAGCATCTCTGTACGGATTTGTGTGACATAACTAGACAACTTTAGCATCTCTGTACGGATTTGTGTGACATAACTAGACAACTTTAGCATCTCTGTACGGATTTGTGTGACATAACTAGACAACTTTAGCATCTCTGTACGGATTTGTGTGACATACACTAGACAACTTTAGCATCTTTGTACGGATTTGTGTGACATAACTAGACAAATTTAGCATCTCTGTACGGATTTGTGTGACATACACTAGACAACTTTAGCATCTCTGTACGGATTTGTGTGACATATACTAGACAATTTAGCATCTCTGTACGGATTTGTGTGACATACACTAGACAACTTTAGCATCTCTGTACGGATTTGTGTGATATGCAATAGACAACTTTAGCATCTCTGTACGGGTTTGTGTGACATATACTAGACAACTTTAGCATCTCTGTACGGATTTGTGACTTATACTAGACAACTTTAGATCTCTGTACGGATTTGTGTGACATATACTAGACAACTTTAGCATCTCTGTACGGATTTGTGTGACATAACAGGCAACTTTAGCATCTCTGTACGGATTTGTGTGACATACACTAGACAACATTAGCATCTCTGTACGGATTTGTGTGACATAAACTAGACAACTTTAGCATCTCTGTACGGATTTGTGTGACTTACACTAGACAACTTTAGCATCTCTGCACGGATTTGTGTAACATACATAGACAACTTTAGCATCTCTGTACGGATTTGTGTGACATACACTAGACAACTTTAGCATCTCTGTACGGATTTGTGTGACATACACTAGACAACTTTAGCATCTCTGTAGGATTTGTGTGAACATACACTAGACAACTTTAGCATCTCTGTACGGATTTGTGTAACATACACTAGCAACTTTAGCATCTCTGTACGATTTGTGTAACATACACTAGACAACTTTAGCATCTCTGTACGGATTTGTGTACATACACTAGACAACTTTAGCATCTCTGTACGGATTTGTGTGACATACACTAGACAACTTTAGCATCTCTGTAAGGATTTGTGTGACATATACTAGACAACTTTAGCATCTATTGGATATTCTCCAGGATATTCAACTGTCTCAAGCAACGTCATTTTCTAGGTAATTCCTTTCCCTTGGCATATAGTGTATTTGTGTATAGCTGTATTTTAGAGACCCTATGTCTTGGTACTCTGGCACAAATTGCTCTGTTATTGTGTATGTTAACACTATCCTGTGCCTGACTTGGAAGGAACGACTGTTTTGTGTTCCATATAATTTGCCATACATTTAAATTTTAACAATTTTACGTATTACGCTATTTTCTAAGTATGTTTGTTGATAGTGTGTGTGTGTGTTTCTGTTGACATGTTCTGCAGCCAACATATGACTTTTTATGGATTTATGGAATGTTATAACATAAGTTAAATGAACGTGTGATCAGCCCGTCGCAGAGGACGCTACCCACACAAAACACAACATAAGAAATTCTATGCTGTCAGCAGGATTCGAACCCGCAATCCCAGCAATCAAGCGGCTGCAGACACACGCCTTAGACCGCACGACCCCACATCGACGGACTGACTCATATCCCGTTGTGTGTTTGTTTGACGTAGATACGTCAGGGAACAGTTTTGCTGGACCGGCGTGGGAGCACCATAGAAGTAGTCTGTATAATTGGACAGAGCCCGTTCGCGTAATAGTTCTGATGGTCGTGCTGTCTTCACATGGCTGACTTCCGCAATCAGCCACCGGCCAACTGAAGCGTAATGGACGTTTAACACAGAGAATGACAACATGGAATGTGCTGAATATGACGTCTTGCGTCGCTAGTCAAAGGCGATTCGTAGACCCTTGAGATAAACGAATTGATGATAGTAGACTTGCAGTGTCTAGTATTAGTGCCTGCAACGTAATAGACATCTGCTTTGTGGCGCTAGCAGTCAGAGGTTCAAGCAAGCCGTAACACAGTGCATTTGTCTTGCCGTGACCGCAGTCCACCTAAACACCTTAAATTACCTACCTTAAGGTAAAACACTAACCCCATGTAGCAGAATAAGTGTTTGCGAGATTCTCACAGCGCCTTTTTTTCCCTATGACGTGACGCCGTGTTGGCTGGTAACTAATTACCGACGTTTCGGAGGAGTGTAATAACTCATCTTCAGTGACCAGCAGTCTAACTTCTGCTTGTCACTGAGGACAGAGAATTTGGCCTACTTAACCCTAAATATAGAGTTATTACGCTCCTCCGAAACGTCGGTAATTATTTAGCAGTCGACATAACGTAACGTCCGAATAGACTTGAATCCTTAACAAGCGTTTCGTGTCATCTTCTGTTCTTATTGATAACTAGTTTGTACCATGCGTATAAAAAATTCATCGCGGCATATTAAAAAATTATTGATGTCAGCAACAGATCCTCTTCGTAACTACATACTAATATCCGTAGCGAACAGAAAAAGCGATAATAGAATAAGCCTTTGCTTCCATCTTTTGCCTTTATTCGTAACTACTTAATTGCATACACAAAAGACAGAATCTCAAGCACTGTTGGTGCATATTGCATAAGGAGAGCAATGCTGTGGCCGGTTGATAGCGCAATGCAGCTTGGGTCACACAGCTGTAACGGTGACCTGGAAACGGCTGCCTACAGCAAGTAACGATCAGTTTTAATTTGCAGCAAAACGTTCGACATTTTGCGATACTGATGATTACACGGCTACCTCGTTACGTGACGGATATGCACCATTTCCTTGCGACTTTTGACAGGAATCACTCGTATGTACGCTATCTCTGTTTCGTGTACAAGTTCAGTACACAGCTTTGTGGCACGTTAACACTTTAAAGCCTAAGTAAGGTCAATCTGAATTATATTTAAAGACCCAGTCCGTACCGCGCAGTAAACACACTCCGTCTCAGTTATACAAACCAGTCAGTTAAAGTTGTACAGTGAAATAATCGCTGTTTGTTCTGAGATCCACACAAAACACATAAATACAGTCCGTACCGCGCAGTAAACACACTCCGTCTCAGTTATACAAACCAGTCAGTTAAAGTTGTACAGTGAAATAATCGCTGTTTGTTCTGAGATCCACACAAAACACATAAATACAGTCCGTACCGCGCAGTAAACACACTCCGTCTCAGTTATACAAACCAGTCAGTTAAAGTTGTACAGTGAAATAATCGCTGTTTGTTCTGAGATCCACACAAAACACATAAATACAGTCCGTACCGCGCAGTAAACACACTCCGTCTCAGTTATACAAACCAGTCAGTTAAAGTTGTACAGTGAAATAATCGCTGTTTGTTCTGAGATCCACACAAACACATAAATACAGTCCGTACCGCGCAGTAAACACACTCCGTCTCAGTTATACAAACCAGTCAGTTAAAGTTGTACAGTGAAATAATCGCTGTTTGTTCTGAGATCCACACAAAACACATAAATACAGTCCGTACCGCGCAGTAAACACACTCCGTCTCAGTTATACAAACCAGTCAGTTAATGTTGTACAGTGAAATAATCGCTGTTTGTTCTGAGATCCACACAAAACACATAAATACAGTCCGTACCGCGCAGTAAACACACTCCGTCTCAGTTATACAAACCAGTCAGTTAATGCTGTACAGTGAAATAATCGCTGTTTGTTCTGAGATCCACACAAAACACATAAATACAGTCCGTACCGCGCAGTAAACACACTCCGTCTCAGTTACACAAACCAGTCAGTTAATGTTGTACAGTGAAATAATCGCTGTTTGTTCTGAGATCCACACAAAACACATAAATACAGTCCGTACCGCGCAGTAAACACACTCCGTCTCAGTTACACAAACCAGTCAGTTAATGTTGTACAGTGAAATAATCGCTGTTTGTTCTGAGATCCACACAAAACACATAAATACAGTCCGTACCGCGCAGTAAACACACTCCGTCTCAGTTATACAAACCAGTCAGTTAATGCTGTACAGTGAAATAATCGCTGTTTGTTCTGAGATCCACACAAAACACATAAATACAGTCCGTACCGCGCAGTAAACACACTCCGTCTCAGTTACACAAACCAGTCAGTTAATGTTGTACAGTGAAATAATCGCTGTTTGTTCTGAGATCCACACAAAACACATAAATACAGTCCGTACCGCGCAGTAAACACACTCCGTCTCAGTTATACAAACCAGTCAGTTAATGTTGTACAGTGAAATAATCGCTGTTTGTTCTGAGATCCACATAAAACACATAAATACACTGTGTGGGCAGAGCGTAGAGTTTGTGAATGTTAAACTGGAGGTACATATAGTAACCACTGGGCTTTATAGGGTTAACGTAGCTGGTAAGACGTACAGAAACCAATGTTCTTCAAGTTTTAAACCAAGAACTGCACACAGGAAGGCGCCTTTATTTCGTTCTTTCACAGAACGTAACACGGCGTGGGACGTCGCCTGCATCCTCACGACGCTCAGCATCACGCAGACGTGTGTCCTGTGTTTTTATCTGATTACACCGCCTCTTATAACCAGTAAAGGAGCTCTAAAGAGGCAGCAGCAATAGCACAGTGTAAGAAAGATAAACACCTCAAGTAAAGTGGCTTTTAGTGTAAAGTCAGACATACTGCGAGTACTGGACCGATGTGCAGAATGCTGCCACTTTTCGTGTTTCGTCCTGAAATGTAAAATACGTGGGCAAGGGCCAAATGTAGTGGCACTCCGAATTACTATACAGTAATTATGTAATAATCCGCTGAATTTTTTACAATTGTCCTGATGATGGATTTTTTAAGCCGAAACATGTAGCCACGGTAGAGAATATAATAATTTGCTTTATTGATAAAGTTGTGCCCGAATGATGCGTCTTTGTATTTGACCCTTACATTATAAACACAGCTGGACAGCTCATGTGGCAAAAATTGTAGAGAAAAAACACAAATTTCACGTTCAATATATTTTTTTTTCGAGAAGCCTGTCGTTTATGGAATAATGTGGAAAAACATGGCGGAACAAGACAAGCCACAGATGACAACATAATACGGCGCAGAAAAAATGCAAGAAAAACAGACACACTCGTAATAATTAATAATTATCCCTTTTCCACGGTGAACATGGTTACGCGAATGCGCCTCAATATTACGTGATAGTACATTGCCTGTCTTGTCATAACCTCAATATTACGTGATACGTACATTGTCTGTCTTGTCATAACCTCAATATTACGTGATACGTACATTGCCTGTCTTGTCATAACCTCAATATTACGTGATACGCACATTGCCTGTCTTGTCATAACCTCAATATTACGTGATAGTACATTGCCTGTCTTGTCATAACCTCAATATTACGTGATACGTACATTGCCTGTCTTGTCATAACCTCAATATTACGTGATAGTACATTGCCTGTCTTGTCATAATCTCAATATTACGTGATACGTACATTGCCTGTCTTGTCATAACCTCAATATTACGTGATAGTACATTGCCTGTCTTGTCATAATCTCATATTACGTGATACGTACATTGCCTGTCTTGTCATAACCTCAATATTACGTGATAGTACATTGCCTGTCTTGTCATAACCTCAATATTACGTGATAGTACATTGCTGTCTTGTCATAACTCAATATTAGTGATACGTACATTGCCTGTCTTGTCATAACCTCAATATTACGTGATACGTACATTGCCTGTCTTGTCATAACCTCAATATTACTGTATACGTACAGTGCCTGTCTTGTCATAACCTCAATATTACGTGATACGTACATTGCCTGTCTTGTCATAACCTCAATATTACGTGATACGTACATTGCCTGTCTTGTCATAACCTCAATATTACGTGATAGTACATTGCCTGTCTTGTCATAACCTCAATATTACGTGATACGTACATTGCCTGTCTTGTCATAACCTCAATATTACGTGATACGTACATTGCCTGTCTTGTCATAACCTCAATATTACGTGATACGTACATTGCCTGTCTTGTCATAACCTCAATATTACGTGATACGTACATTGCCTGTCTTGTCATAACCTCAATATTACGTGATACGCACATTGCCTGTCTTGTCATAACCTCAATATTACGTGATACGCACATTGCCTGTCTTGTCATAACCTCAATATTACGTGATACGTACATTGCCTGTCTTGTCATAACCTCAATATTACATGATACGTACATTGCCTGTCTTGTCATAACCTCAATATTACGTGATACGTACATTGCCTGTCTTGTCATAACCTCAATATTACGTGATAGTACATTGCCTGTCTTGTCATAACCTCAATATTACGTGATAGTACATTGCCTGTCTTGTCATAACCTCAATATTACGTGATAGTACATTGCCTGTCTTGTCATAACCTCAATATTACGTGATACGTACATTGCCTGTCTTGTCATAACCTCAATATTACGTGATACGTACATTGCCTGTCTTGTCATAACCTCAATATTACGTGATACGTACATTGCCTGTCTTGTCATAACCTCAATATTACGTGATAGTACATTGCCTGTCTTGTCATAACCTCAATATTACGTGATACGTACATTGCCTGTCTTGTCATAACCTCAACATTACGTGATAGTACATTGCCTGTCTTGTCATAACCTCAATATTACGTGATACGTACATTGCCTGTCTTGTCATAACCTCAATATTACGTGATAGTACATTGCCTGTCTTGTCATAACCTCAATATTGCGTGATATGTACATTGCCTGTCTTGTCATAACCTCAATATTACGTGATACGTACATTGCCTGTCTTGTCATAACCTCAATATTGCGTGATATGTACATTGCCTGTCTTGTCATAACCTCAATATTGCGTGATATGTACATTGCCTGTCTTGTCATAACCTCAATATTACGTGATAGTACATTGCCTGTCTTGTCATAACCTCAATATTACGTGATACGTACATTGCCTGTCTTGTCATAACCTCAATATTGCGTGATATGTACATTGCCTGTCTTGTCATAACCTCAATATTGCGTGATATGTACATTGCCTGTCTTGTCATAACCTCAATATTACGTGATAGTACATTGCCTGTCTTGTCATAAACCTCAATATTACGTGATATGTACATTGCCTGTCTTGTCATAACCTCAATATTGCGTGATATGTACATTGCCTGTCTTGTCATAACCTCAATATTACGTGATAGTACATTGCCTGTCTTGTCATAACCTCAATATTGCGTGATATGTACATTGCCTGTCTTGTCATAACCTCAATATTACGTGATACGTACATTGCCTGTCTTGTCATAACCGAGACGGAGTGTGTTTACTGCGTCGTACGAGCTGGGTCTTAAATACAATTCAGGATAATGTTACACTTTAAAGGGTTAAAAGTCCTCTTCCCGCGCAATATCAGCTATTATGCTCTGTTGGTATAATTCAGCCCCTGGGACAAAAGACTTTAGCATCCAGTACATTACAAATAATATGTTATTGCATGAAGCACCCACGCTTGCAGCAAGACGTACATAATTCTTTGTTAACTCCTAACATAATTAGCTCTAACCCCATTTCTAGAAGGCTGTTTCGAGCGAGGTTTCAGGTCCATGATCCACATTGTTATAAAAAAAAGCTGAAATTTTCCCACATGGTTCCTAACTTCTTACGACTCCACTGTGGACAAACACTTTCTGTGTTTATAATCTTCTATATTAAGACCGCGGTTAAATAGACATTTCATATAAACAAGGATTCACCAAAATATTGCCTGCGACTCACCTGCGTAGGACTTCATGCATCCGCCATCTTGATCATGATTCATTATGAACTTTAAATTAAATTTCCGGTGTCACAAATAATTGACCTTTTAATCCTTTAAAGTCCAGTTGTTGCATTACATAAAGTGTTCTGCCCACACAGTGTATTTATGTGTTTTGTGTGGATCTCAGAACAAACAGCGATTATTTCACTGTACAGCATTAACTGACTGGTTTGTATAACTGAGACGGAGTGTGTTTACTGCGCGGTACGGACTGTATTTATGTGTTTTGTGTGGATCTCAGAACAAACAGCGATTATTTCACTGTACAGCATTAACTGACTGTTTGTATAACTGAGACGGAGTGTGTTTACTGCGCGGTACGGACTGTATTTATGTGTTTTGTGTGGATCTGAGAACAAACAGCGATTATTTCACTGTACAACATTAACTGACTGGTTTGTATAACTGAGATGGAGTGTGTTTACTGCGCGGTACGGACTGTATTTATGTGTTTATGTGTGGATCTCAGAACAATCAGCGATTATTTCACTGTACAACATTAACTGACTGGTTTGTATAACTGAGACGGAGTGTGTTTACTGCGCGGTACGGACTGTATTTATGTGTTTTGTGTGGATCTCAGAACAAACAGCGATTATTTCACTGTACAACATTAACTGACTGGTTTGTATAACTGAGACGGAGTGTGTTTACTGCGCGGTACGGACTAGGTCCTTACACAAAACAGATTACGTTTTCTGCTATAACGGTTAACGCACAGGACCTGCACATTTCACCCACACAGTCTCTTTATTGCATTGCTGATGACAGACATCTCTTTACTGCCGCCTTCCCCTGCCATAATTAACTGGTTACTGTTTGTAATTGAGACAGAAACATTGCGTCATGTGAGAGGTGGGAACTGAATTTTTAAATACGAGTTTTATTTACATTAATTTCAAGTTTCGAAAAGTTAAGTTTTGGATTATCCAATGATGCACAACCATAATTAAAAAATTACTTCTAACAATTTGTAATATTGTCCCTGTCCAGAATTAGGCACAACGTCATGAAGGTGTATAGAACAGTGAAGGTGTAACTCCATGCATTTTTAACCTGACCACTACATGGAGGTCAGAGGTCAACTAAAATCCCAGTTGATTTACTGTAAGGAGAAAAGCAGCCAGTACCGACCGAATTGGAGGGTCAGTGGGCTGCCGAGCAGATCTGAAAACTGAGAAGAAGAGAAAATCCTGTATTTTAACATTACAAAACTTTTTATTTCCACTGAAGTAGTAACAAAGTCAGAAGGTCGCGGGTTCGATTTCCGATGGTGCCATTGGTATTTTTCATTGACATAATCCTTTCGGTCGCACTATGGCCCTGGGGTCGACTCAGCCTCTAACAGAAATGAGTACCAGTAGTATTTCCTGGGGGGTAAAGGCGGCCGGTGCGTAGGGCTGATAACCTTACCACCTTCATGTATCGATTGTCTAGAAATCTGGAAACCTCATCCTCCTGGAACCCTGAGGGCCTGTCCAGGTCTGTAATGGGATTGCTTTACCTTTACCTTTACCTTTACCTTTACCTTTACCTTTACCTTTACCTTTACCTTTACCTTTACCTTTACCTTTACCTTTACCTTTACCCACAACTGCATGTGGTTATATATAAGATTTAAAACTTTCGCGGCGACATGAATCAATATAGACTTCTTGGGCGATCAGTTGCGTCAACTGGCTTAAATACGACGTTTCGGGGACTAGCTCCGTTCCCATCCTCAGGCAAAACAGTTCTGCCTGAGGATGTGGACAGAGCCAGTCCCCGAAACGTCGTATTTAAACCAGTTGACGCAGCCGATCGCCCAAGAAGTCTATATTTAATTCTTTATTCATCCCAATAATAACAATAGCTACATTAAGTCCATAATGTTATATATATATCAATAAATATAGCTGTACTAAATATATTGTGGTTATAGACAGTTTGAATATAACAATGTTTATGCCATATGTCGATATCGGTGGACTAGTGGTTAGCGTGCTCGCCACTGGACCCAAGGTTCGCGGGTTCGATCCCGACCGAGGTCGATGGATTTTTAAAGGTGATAAAAATCCGGAGCACCACTTCCTTCGGAGGGGAAGTAAAGCCGTCGGTCCAATATCGTAGATTTACGGCATGTAAAAGAAACTTACGGGCATGAAGAAGAACCAGTAGTGTCCGTAAGCTAAATTCAAGCGGCCATTTCTCACCCAAGTCTCCTGACTGACTGCCAGATGACTCTGGCAGTCACATCAGGATCGAGTTAAAAAGCGCGGCAGTGGGCCGGTCACTCACTGCCGCAAATGCACAAATACCTCGTAACCTCGGAAAGAGGAGGCCCAAGCCCATATAGGGCTGTCGAGCCATGGTTATTATTATTACCATTATTATATGCCATATATATGTCAGAACGACTATAACATTAACAGTCAGACAATGTACAATTATGTACATGTTACAACTATACAAGTTAAGGTACACTATGTCATATACAATAATGATAAAATAAGATATTTATAAAATAGCTACAGAAGTTTCTTAATTAGTAATTCTAAAAACCGTTAAAATTATAATACTATTGAAGAGAATAAAAAGAATTCTGTGAAAGTATAAATTTTACTTCTCTTTTGAAGCTCTTATAATTTTCTACCATTTTTATTGTATCTGGTAAGTTATGTTGAATGCATGTGGTTCTGTATGTTGCAGCAGCCAACAGGCTCCTCTGAACAACTGAACATTAAACTCATGTCTATGTCTGTCGCTACTGATGTGCGTGTAGCAACGTCGTACAACATTTGTGGAAATTTAGATCCAGGCTCCAGCGGGAGTCTATTATTGCCTTTAGAGTGTGCAAATAGAATTAGAAAAAACGTGAGTTTACTTTTGCAAAATTGGTTTTATGTCAGCATTCTGCAGAGGACTGTATTCTGAAGTAAGACTTCGTATTTCCTGTGTTTGCACAATAAAATAAAATATATTATTGTTTTTTTTATTCTGTTTTGGGATGTGTTGATTTTATCACACGTGTTATGGCAAGAGTATTTTGACAATGTTGTTTTGCGTTTAGTAGCCTTCGCTAACTGTCAAGCTTGTTCTGAAGACAGAATCACACACTACAGGCATCTGTTGGTAGACACGGGAATGGAGTTACATATATGTACACTAGTACATATGTGTACACTAGTACATATGTGTACACTAGTACATATGTGTACACTAGTACATATATGTACACTAGTACATATATCTCTACAGCCTATGCACAAAATAAAACTTCTAGTGTACATATATGTACACTAGTACATATATGTACACTAGTACATATATCTCTCCAGCCTATGCACAAAATAAAACTTCTAGTGTACATATATGTACACTAGTACATATATGTACACTAGTACATATATGTACACTAGTACATATATGTACACTAGTACATATATCTCTCCAGCCTATGCACAAAATAAAACTTCTAGTGTACATATATGTACACTAGTACATATATGTACACTAGTACATATATGTACACTAGTACATATATGTACACTAGTACATATATCTCTCCAGCCTATGCACAAAATAAAACTTCTAGTGTACATATATGTACACTAGTACATATATGTACACTAGTACATATATGTACACTAGTACAATAAGTACACTAGTACATATATGTACACTAGTACATATATCCTACAGCCTATGCACAAAATAAAACTTCTAGTGTACATATATGTACACTAGTACATATATGTACACTAGTACATATATGTACACTATGTACATATATGTACACTAGTACATATATCTCTACAGCCTATGTCACAAAATAAAACATCTAGTGTACATATATGTACACTAGTACATATATGTACACTAGTACATATATCTCTCCAGCCTATGCACAAAATAAAACTTCTAGTGTACATATATGTACACTAGTACATATAATATGTACACTAGTACATATATGTACACTAGTACATATATTACACTATGCACAAATAAAATTATGTACACATAGTACATATATGTACACTAGTACATATATCTCTACAGCCTATGCACAAAATAAAACTTCTAGTGTACATATATGTACACTAGTACATAAAATATGTACACTAGTACATATATATACACTAGTACATATATACACTAGTACATATATGTACACTAGTACATATATGTACACTATACATATATGTACAGCTAGTGAACATATATTACTAGTGTACACATATGTACACTAGTACACATATGTACTAGTGTACATATATGTACTAGTGTACATAATATGTACATAGTGTACATATATGTACATAGTACAATATGTACTAGTGTACAATATGTACTAGTGTACATATATGTACATAGTGTACATATATGTACTAGTGTACATATATGTACTAGTGTACATATATGTACTAGTGTACACATATGTACTAGTGTACACATATGTACTAGTGTACACATATGTACTAGTGTACATATATGTACTAGTGTACAATATAATGTACTAAGTATGTTACACATATGTACTAGTAGTACACAATATGTACATAGTGATTACACATATGTACTAGTGTACATATATGTACACTATGTACATATATGTACTAGTGTACATATATGTACTAGTGTACAATATGTACTAGTGTACAATATATGTGTACTATGTACACAATATGTACTAGTGTACACATATGTACTAGTGTACATATATGTACTAGTGTACAATATGTACTAGTGTACACATATGTAATAGTGTACATATATGTACTAGTGTACATATATGTACTAGTGTACATATATGTACTAGTGTACAATATAATTAGTACTAGTGTACATATATGTACTAGTGTACACATATGTACTAGTGTACACATAATGTACACTAGTTGTACACATATGTACTAGTGTACACATATGTACTAGTGTACATATATGTACTAGTGTACATATATGTACTAGTGTACATATATGTACTAGTGTACACATATGTACTAGTGTACACATATGTACTAGTGTACACAATATGTACTAAGTGTACATATATGTACTAGTGTACATATATGTACTAGTGTACACATATGTACTAGTGTACACATATGTACTAGTGTACAATATGTACTAGTGTACATATATGTACTAGAGTACATAGTGTATTAACTAAGTACATATGTGTACACTAGTACATATGTGTACACTAGTACATATGTGTACACTAGTACATATGTGTACACTAGTACATAATGTGTACACTAGTACATATATGTACACTAGTACATATATGTACACTAGTACATATGTACACTAGTACATATGTGTACACTAGTACATATGTGTACACTAGTACATATGTGTACACTAGTACAATATGTACACTAGTACATATATGTACACTAGTACATATATGTACACTAGTACATATATGTACACTAGTACATATATGTACACTAGTACATATATGTACACTAGTACATATATGTACACTAGTACATATATTGTACACTAGTACATATATGTACACTAGTACATATATGTACACATAGTACATATATGTACACTAGTACATATATGTACACTAGTACAATATATGTACACTAGTACATATATGTACACTAGTACATATATGTACACTAGTACATATATGTACACTAGTACATATATGTACACTAGTACATATATGTACACTAGTACATATATGTACACTAGTACATATATGTACACTAGTACATATATGTACACACTAGTACATATATATACACTAGTACATATGTGTACACTAGTACATAATATGTACACTAGTACATATATCTCTCCAGCCTATGCACAAAATAAAACTTCTACACGTAACAATATTAATTATTAAGATTCTGATTTTGCTGAAATTTCTCTAGAGGCGACTGTGTGTGTCTGTTACATACTGTAAGTGCGGACTGTGTGTGTCTGTTACATACTGTAAGTGCGGACTGTGTGTGTCTGTTACATACTGTAAGTGCGGACTGTGTGTGTCTGTTACATACTGTAAGTGCGGACTGTGTGTGTCTGTTACATACTGTAAGTGCGGACTGTGTGTGTCTGTTACATACTGTAAGTGCGGACTGTGTGTGTCTGTTACATACTGTAAGTGCGGACTGTGTGTGTCTGTTACATACTGTAAGTGCGGACTGTGTGTCTGTTACATACTGTAAGTGCGGACTGTGTGTGTCTGTTACATACTGTAAGTGCGGACTGTGTGTGTCTGTTACATACTGTAAGTGCGGACTGTGTGTGTCTGTTACATACTGTAAGTGCGGACTGTGTGTGTCTGTTACATACTGTAAGTGCGGACTGTGTGTGTCTGTTACATACTGTAAGTGCGGACTGTGTGTGTCTGTTACATACTGTAAGTGCGGACTGTGTGTGTCTGTTACATACTGTAAGTGCGGACTGTGTGTGTCTGTTACATACTGTAAGTGCGGACTGTGTGTGTCTGTTACATACTGTAAGTGCGGACTGTGTGTGTCTGTTACATACTGTAAGTGCGGACTGTGTGTGTCTGTTACATACTGTAATTGCGGACTGTGTGTGTCTGTTACATACTGTAAGTGCGGACTGTGTGTGTCTGTTACATACTGTAAGTGCGGACTGTGTGTGTCTGTTACATACTGTAAGTGCGGACTGTGTGTGTCTGTTACATACTGTAAGTGCGGACTGTGTGTGTCTGTTACATACTGTAAGTGCGGACTGTGTGTGTCTGTTACATACTGTAAGTGCGGACTGTGTGTGTCTGTTACATACTGTAAGTGCGGACTGTGTGTGTCTGTTACATACTGTAAGTGCGGACTGTGTGTGTCTGTTACATACTGTAAGTGCGGACTGTGTGTGTCTGTTACATACTGTAAGTGCGGACTGTGTGTGTCCGTTACATACTGTAAGTGCGGACTGTGTGTGTCCGTTACATACTGTAAGTGCTGACTGTGTGTGTCCGTTACATACTGTAAGTGCGGACTGTGTGTGTCCGTTACATACTGTAAGTGCGGACTGTGTGTGTCTGTTACATACTGTAAGTGCGGACTGTGTGTGTCTGTTACATACTGTAAGTGCGGACTGTGTGTGTCTGTTACATACTGTAAGTGCGGACTGTGTGTGTCCGTTACATACTGTAAGTGCGGACTGTGTGTGTCCGTTACATACTGTAAGTGCGGACTGTGTGTGTCTGTTACATACTGTAAGTGCGGACTGTGTGTGTCTGTTACATACTGTAAGTGCGGACTGTGTGTCCGTTACATACTGTAAGTGCGGACTGTGTGTGTCTGTTACATACTGTAAGTGCGGACTGTGTGTGTCTGTTACATACTGTAAGTGCGGACTGTGTGTGTCTGTTACATACTGTAAGTGCGGACTGTGTGTGTCTGTTACATACTGTAAGTGCGGACTGTGTGTGTCCGTTACATACTGTAAGTGCGGACTGTGTGTGTCTGTTACATACTGTAAGTGCGGACTGTGTGTGTCTGTTACATACTGTAAGTGCGGACTGTGTGTGTCTGTTACATACTGTAAGTGCGGACTGTGTGTGTCTGTTACATACTGTAAGTGCGGACTGTGTGTGTCTGTTACATACTGTAAGTGCGGACTGTGTGTGTCTGTTACATACTGTAAGTGCGGACTGTGTGTGTCTGTTACATACTGTAAGTGCGGACTGTGTGTGTCCGTTACATACTGTAAGTTCACTATGTCTTGGGAGACTTCATGTGACATTATTGTCGATTATCCGTGTCGAATCGTAATTTTTAGAATGTTTCTTTACTCTTGTAAACCTTTGTTATATCAGGACCTGAGTATTGTGAATATGGCTGGATTGTGTTTCTTTTGAGTGGGCGGGGGGGGGGGGGGGAGGGGGGGGCGCAAGTACAGCTGTAATCTCCCTTTCTAGTGGTCAAGAAGAAGAAGAAGGAGGAGTAGGTAGGAGATGAGAGTGACAGTACCTTTATACGCAGTACATCTTACTTCCGAATGAGCATTTCGTTTTAGGAGGTTCCCAGACTTCGACCTTTTGTACTTCTGGTAAGAGCAACGTGCAGATGAAAATGAGTGTGGAGCAGTAGCGAAATTATACTGACAGGGGAAACTGAAGTACCTGGAGAAAAGACTGTCACAGTGCCACATCTGTAAAGACGAATATTAATGCATAAAAAATCAGTCCGTACCGCGCAGTAAACACACTCCGTCTCAGTTATACAAACCAGTCAGTTAATGTTGTACAGTGAAATAATCGCTGTTTGTTCTGAGATCCACACAAAACACATAAATACAGTCCGTACCGCGCAGTAAACACACTCCGTCTCAGTTATACAAACCAGTCAGTTAATGTTGTACAGTGAAATAATCGCTGTTTGTTCTGAGATCCACACAAAACACATAAATACAGTCCGTACCGCGCAGTAATCACACTCCGTCTCAGTTGTACAAACCAGTCAGTTAATGTTGTACAGTGAAATAATCGCTGTTTGTTCTGAGATCCACACAAAACACATAAATACAGTCCGTACCGCGCAGTAAACACACTCCGTCTCAGTTGTACAAACCAGTCAGTTAATGTTGTACAGTGAAATAATCGCTGTTTGTTCTGAGATCCACACAAAACACATAAATACAGTCCGTACCGCGCAGTAAACACACTCCGTCTCAGTTGTACAAACCAGTCAGTTAATGTTGTACAGTGAAATAATCGCTGTTTGTTCTGAGATCCACACAAAACACATAAATACAGTCCGTACCGCGCAGTAAACACACTCCGTCTCAGTTATACAAACCAGTCAGTTAATGTTGTACAGTGAAATAATCGCTGTTTGTTCTGAGATCCACACAAAACACATAAATACAGTCCGTACCGCGCAGTAAACACACTCCGTCTCGGTTATACAAACAGTCAGTTAATGTTGTACAGTGAAATAATCGCTTTTTGTTCTGAGATCCACACAAAACACGTAAATACAGTCCGTACCGCGCAGTAAACACACTCCGTCTCAGTTGTACAAACCAGTCAGTTAATGTTGTACAGTGAAATAATCGCTGTTTGTTCTGAGATCCACACAAAACACATAAATACATTCCGTACCGCGCAGTAAACACACTCCGTCTCAGTTATACAAACCAGTCAATGTTGTACAGTGAAATAATCGCTGTTTGTTCTGATATCCACACAAAACACATAAATACAGTCCGTACCGCGCAGTAAACACACTCCGTCTCAGTTATACAAACCAGTCAGTTAATGCTGTACAGTGAAATAATCGCTGTTTGTTCTGAGATCCACACAAAACATAAATACACTGTGTGGGCAGAACGTAGAATTGTTGAATGTTAAACATGGCGGTACATATAGTAACCACTGGGCTGTAAGCAGTTAATTGATGATATGCTATACCATCAATTAAGCATGCCCGTGTCTCGTACTACGATTATATAGGCCTACTGCTCAACGCGTCATTCCTTTACCATTATTGTCACAATGACACACTATAAATCGATGTTTTCTTATCGAGCATTAGTGTGTTGGTTGATATATTTTAACAAGAAATTGGGTGTTTGAATCATGCGTTCTAATTTTAACGCAGCTATTTTCGCAGTGCGTTTTTGAACTTGCCTGCAGCCTGCCGATGTCCGTGCATTGCAGTTGTTTTAGAATAGTGAGATTAAAGTGAAGCGAGTGGCCACAAGCAGCGTTTTGTTTTTAACTGAAAGGACTACGTGTGCATTTACAGCGGTTCCAATGACTTCTGGTCACGTGTGCTTACATTATCCGTTCTTATTACACTTTACTAGAAGGTGAAGGTAAGGCTGTCTCTGTTCACGCCATGAAGCCACGTAGGTGGTATAAACTTAGCTTCATTTCTTATTAACCTCGGCACTAGATGGAAGTGATGGGTCAGCTTCATGCCCCGGCCGCTTTATCACCGGGTAGACAACTTCCAGAACGTATTGAATAAGAGGCCTGGTCGACCACGGAGCCGGTCTCGACTTTCTGGAGAAGAGATTAATCTGTTGACCGGGAATCGAAGCCCGGATCGTCCAACCCATAAGAATTATTAATTCTGCAGTTATTCTGCTTCAGCCGTGTAAGTTACATTCTGTCGAGTGAGATGGTAGGTCGATTGTAGAATGCACTCTCGGGATTCAACACTCATCTGAGAGATGTTTGCCTTATCATGAGTGCAGTTGGTGGTGTATTGCTACGCAGTTTGTTGTCGTGACCTCAATATACGTTCAGACGTCGCCACAGTTCTCCTTCTGAACAGCGACACGATGCTGGAGACGTTAGCGACCGAACTGCAGGAGAAGATATGCCGCCTGCTGGATGGACGGTCATTGCTGAGAGCCTGTTGCGTGTCTGTGGCATGGCACAGGTGTGTAAACAGCTGTTACGTACATACATGCGTACGTACCATACATACATACACACATACAATACATACATACATACATACATACATACATACAACATACATACCATACATACATACACACATACAATACATACATACATTACATCATAACTTCATGACAACTCGATTGCAATACATACAATACACAATATACACTATACAACACACAATACATTGACATACATACACATAACACATACATAACACATACATAAACACATAAACATTACACACGCATAGAACCGTACTTATACAACATACAATTCATCTACTCAGTAAACATTATTTAATATTCTACATGACTTTAAATTTTGCTTTCATCTTAAGACTATGAGACCAAGAGTCTGTTAACAATTGATACAATTACTTTTAATACAAATATTGCATTGTACATGTAGGTGGTGCCTTATGCTTGTCTGTACTGTGTATATGAATGTGAATAAGTCACAATACACAAATATACAGCTATACAGACTACACAATTTTACATCTGAACACTATACACTAAACACTATACACTAAAACACTACAAACATGTTACACACCGCACTATGAACCGTCTTTATACACAACAAATTCATCTACTCAGTAAAAGCAGTGTGTATTTAAGTATTGTCTTAATGCTACTTTAAATTTTGTCTTTTCATTCTTAAGACTTATGAGACTCAGAGGGAGTCTGTTGAAAATTGTGATAGCGGCATAGACTGTACTTTTTTGAAAACAAGATAGGTTGGCATTTGGTCTGTGCAGGTGGTGCTTATTGCTGTGTCTGTACTGTGTATAGATGGATTTGTTTGAAAATGTTCTTGATTGTTTAAAGTAAGGTTCATTAATGAAAATATATATTGACATGGAATTGGTAATATCTCTAATTTTTTATAATTAGACTTCTTGCATGCAGTTCTTGGTTGTGCACCGACCATAATTGTGATGATTTTTTTTGTAAGGTGAATATCTTCTTAC
Organism: Reticulitermes speratus; assembly: GCA_021186555.1. NCBI lineage: Eukaryota > Metazoa > Arthropoda > Insecta > Blattodea > Rhinotermitidae > Reticulitermes > Reticulitermes speratus. The sequence continues at coordinate 56,536,757 of JAJKFL010000003.1, forward strand.
TGTTGTAGGAGTTACCCCCCAATATTATTCCATACTTTATAATATAATAATATATAATAAAATAAATAATTGTTGCTAGTGCCACGTTGGTTGCTTTCCTAGCCCTTGTAGACCAGCTGCCTCGTTCCAGTGCAGGACATTTAACTAACTCTAATAACAATAACAGGTACAAGTTATCCTTGTGCGTGACATAAAGGCATATGGGAGGAGTGGTGGTGTAGATCCATTCGTTCTTAACCTCAGCACTCGATTGCTAACACAAGGGGTTTATAAAGATATGTTGGTGCACTGATATTCAGATGCATGTCTTTCATACCAAGTTGCTAACAGAACTTTGAAAGTATTTTCTGTCTGGTAGCAATGATGACTGTACACTGCGGTAGCAATGATGAATGTGCACTGCGGTAGCAATGATGACTGTACACTGCGGTAGCAATGATGACTGTACACTGCGGTAGCAATGATGAATGTGCACTGCGGTAGCAATGATGACTGTACACTGCGGTAGCAATGATGACTGTACACTGCGGTAGCAATGATGAATGTGCACTGCGGTAGCAATGATGACTGTACACTGCGGTAGCAATGATGAATGTGCACTGCGGTAGCAATGATGAATGTGCACTGCGGTAGCAATGATGAATGTGCACTGCGGTAGCAATGATGACTGTACACTGCGGTAGCAATGATGAATGTGCACTGCGGTAGCAATGATGACTGTACACTGCGGTAGCAATGATGAATGTGCACTGCTAAATGCATTGACAATGCAGCTGACTGTTGTTACAGGATCATCTCTGGACTGCAGGTGGTGTGGCGCCAGGCGAGTTTGCGGGAGGGATTTGGGCCTCGTGTGACAGATTGGAAGTGTCATTACGTGACGTGCCTACGACTGCTTGAGCGTCTCAAGAATGGGACAGCCTTTCAACACAAAACCTTTGTACCAAAATGCTTCCATTGCTCAGGATGTCACAGATGTTGCATTCTGGAATGGATGCATTCTGGCAGGTGAACTTAACAAATTGAAACTTCTCCTCCTCCCCCTCAATAGTAGTAAGAATAATAATGGACTTAGTTGTGTAAGCTATTCCGGCTTTAGATGTAACACTATTCTGAAGCCTGTTTTAAAAATTGTTAAAATTATGATCATCGTCGTCGTCATCATCACCTGCTGCTCCATCATTGTACGCTATACATAAATTACTACACACACTGCGATGGTGAGTCATATGAAAAGTTTATAGGTGCAATATTCAATTCAATTCAATTTTATTTAGCATCCATAATTGATACAGGAGTAACACTTGCACAAGTCAAGTTACACAAATTATACAATATAAAACACTCACTGAAACTGTATTACGTAATAACCATACAAGACCTTATAAAAATAAAAACAATTTTAGTTTATTTTTAAAATCCTTAAAACCTTCTGATTTTTTATTGCCAAGGGCAGTCTGTTATACAATTTAATACCCCTGTTAATCACATTTTTCTTAAAAAATGATGTGTAACAAGGTGGCACATGGAAATCATCTTTCCTTCTCGTATCATAATCATATAAATTTGAATTTCTATTCGAATATATATATTATAGTTTCGAAAATAACACAACACCTCAAAAATATACAGAGAGGTCACAGTAAAAATCCTCAATTCTTTAAAAATGGGTCTGCAGGATTTTCTGCTATTTAGACCTTTCATTATACGGAGTGCCCTTTTTTTTGTATATTCAAAACTTTACTACTTTCTTTCACGAGACCCTGCTGTTTGCAGTTGCAGGCACAGCAAGTGTTCAGCATGCATTAGAAATATGTGCTGTGTCTGGTAGAAACTGCAGCACAAAATGACACAATAAAAACGATCTGAAGAATTACAAAGCTCTTCCAAACTTACCTGCACTAAATTAGCTGATAGAAAATTGTTAAAGTTTTCATTTGACTCATCTTCGAACGTACAAATGAACAAGGGTTAGTCTCACTCATGTACAACTGTTCTCTTCAGCACTATTTGTAATACGTGCAGTCTCTTTTGTCACTTCAGAGTAACAGATCTGGCGTACTGAAGACGTGTCTCTTTTTCCAACTGTCAGGTATCCAGAAGCGTATCCGAGTGTGGACAGTGGAGGACTTGAAACCTGCCGCAGCGTTTGATGTGCCATATGAAGTGTTTCACCTGAGTGTGTCACAAGATGGCCGCATTTTGGGGGTTGGTCATTGCAATGGGGCCATCACCACCTGGTTAATGAATGAACCTGACATCAGACCGAACTTCTTGCAGCAGTATCTTGGACACACAGACACTGTCGTGTGTCTGTGCATTGCTCCGCAGATCAGTCTGCTGTGTAGCGGTTCTCGTGACAGGTTAGCCAAGTGCCCCTGTGCAGGGGCCCCCAACACACCACATATTTGTGACACACAGTTCGTAATGAGGAGATAACTGTGTAGTATTAAGTGTACTAAGTTTTAAGTGATGGGTCACGACACTGTGCCTTAAATTAACTGGGAGTGTACATATGCCCATGATAAGTGGGTCCCTGTCACCACGGCATGGCGCGTCCTCGGGTTGTGGATGGAGGAACGGTCTCCGGATATGGAGGGTAGCTGCGAATATATTGAATAAGCAGTTGCGAACAGCCGACAAGGGGTGGCCGTCCAGCTTGGGGGTTGGGCGAGGTGCTAACAACTCCTCACCGTAAAAAATTACCATGTTACGAAATATTTGACAAAGCCTCGGACCTGGACTGATTCTTTGGTACAACTTAACTCAGTATAGGGACAGGTGGCGGGCTGTTTTAATGCAGTAATGAGCCTTCGGGTTCCATAAAAAGCGGGGAATTTCTTGATTAGCTGACGACCTGGTAGCTTCTCAAGAAGGACTCTGCTCCATGGAGTTAGTTAGTTAGTTGGTTAGTGTACCCATGCACTATTATTTACACTTGTTGTTTCAGTGCATTAACTTACAAACTTTTGCATGTCTGAAGTGCATTTCATTTTAAATTTCCTGAAGACAGTATGAAAGCTTGACTCCATGTAGTAATTTTTCTTTCCTCACACATGTGGACTCACAAACACTCGTACGTTCTTACAACATTAAAATTGATGAAATGTTTAACAAAGCCTGACATTAAAGTGACCAATGCTTTGAAAGACAGTAGAGCTTTAACTATTATGTCAGAGAAATAATGAAATGAATTGAGATGTGAGGTTTTTACAGCAGTGTTGTTGAGGATTCAGATCTTCTGGGATGTTATGCTGTGTCGCTGGGAGAGTGATTCCCCTAATTTGAAAGGGTTGTAGTGCGGGCACCTTGGACTGCTTGAGCCTTAAATATAAACCATGTTTCTTCAAAATATTGTTAACCACTCACTCAACAATACATATATACATACATACATATTTTCACCGATCCAATATCCACGCAAGTCGGATTGGATATGGAATTCGTCAAGAACAAAATAGATTGCAATATGCAACCGAGTCAAAACACTGAGATACAAATGATATACAAAGTTACATAGAATTAGTAAAACACTATAAATAACAAGAGAATTCATACTCACACACTAAGACAAGGTAAATATATGGATTGCAAAATTTAAAAACAAGTGAAATATAAATAATAACAGTCGACATTTGAAAATTAAGTAGAATAAAGGACATACACAGAATACACAATAAAGCATTGCATTCCAAAAGTTATGAACCGTCAATGAGAAGAAATCTTCATAGCTGCAAGGTCTGGAATTAAATAATGCCAATAGGAACTGAATTATATGCCTGCTCTTTGGTGGACTGGATTGCTCAATCTGTGACGGTTAAACACTGACCCTGTGCTTTGGCACCGTATCATTAAAACAGGGAATGTAGGGTACAGCGGTTAAACAGACGCTCTGTTAGTCGCTAGCAAGAAAGGTTGGTCCAGAAGTGGAAATAGATATACGGTATTTTTATCTCCTGTCAGCAGAGTTCAAGACAAAATCGTAACATAAAGATTGCTAATAAATACTTTGAAAATGTGGCAAAGTTCAAATATTTTGGGATTACGCAAATTAAACTTTACTTCCTGAAGAAATAAAGGAAATGAAATTTGGGGAATGCTTGTTACCATTTGGTTCAGAATCTCTTTCTTCTTTTTTTTTTTTTTTATTTATAAAAATAAAGGTTTAAGTATTCAAAACTGTAATTATGCGTGTTGTTTTGTATGGGTCTGAAACATGGTCTGTTGTATTGACACAATACAGGTTGAGAATGTTCAAAAACGGGCTGCTGAGGACAATATTCAGACCAACAGAGAGGAAGTATAACTTTTAAAACCTTCACGGCAGCATGATTCAGTATAGTCTTCTTGGGCCATCAGCTGCGTCAACTAATGTAAATACAACATTTTGGGGACTGGCTCTGTCCCCAAAATGTTGTATTTACATTAGTTGAAGCGGCTGATGGCCCGAGAAGACTATATAGAGAGAGAGAAACAGGCAACTGGAAAACATCTAGTAACGGGGAGGATCTTCATGATCAGTACTGCTTACCAAATATTGTTAGGGTGATCACACCAAGGAGAATGAGATGGGTGGGGCATGTTGCATGCATGGGAGAGAAGAGAAAGGCATGCATGATTTTGGTGGAAAAATTTGCAGAATATTAGAATGTATTTTAAACAAACAGAATGGGAGGTTTTACACCAGACATAACTGGCTCAAGACAGGGAACAGTGACATACTCTTGTGAACACATGAACCTTCTAACTAACTAACTAACTAACTAACTTCATGGAGCACAGTCCTTCTTGAGAAGCTAACAGGTCGTCAGCTAGTCAAGAAGATCCCCGCGTTTTATGGAAACCGAAGGTTCATTACCGCACTCACAACAGCCCGCCACCTGTCCCTATCCTGAGCCATATCAATCCAGTCCATGCCCGTCCATCCCACTTCTTGAAGATCCATTTTAATATTACCCTCCCATCTACGCCTGGGTCTTCCAAGTGGTCTCCTTCCCTCAGGTCTCCCCACCAAAATCCTGTATGCACCTCTCCCCTCACCCATACGTGCTACATGCCCTGCCCACCTCATTCTTCTTGATTTGATGACCTGAATAATATTTGGTGATCAGTACAGATCATTAAGTTCCTCGTTATGTAGTTTTCTCCACTCCCCCGTTACCCCGTCCCTCTTAGACCCAAATATCCCCCTCAGCACACTATTCAGATCATTAAGTTCCTCGTTATGTAGTTTTCTCCACTCCCCCGTTACCCCGTCCCTCTTAGACCCAAATATCCCCCTCAGCACACTATTCAGATCAGTACAGATCATTAAGTTCCTCGTTATGTAGTTTTCTCCACTCCCCGTTACCCCGTCCCTCTTAGACCCAAATATCCCCCTCAGCACACTATTCAGATCAGTACAGATCATTAAGTTCCTCGTTATGTAGTTTTCTCCACTCCCCCGTTACCCCGTCCCTCTTAGACCCAAATATCCCCCTCAGCACACTATTCAGATCAGTACAGACCATTAAGTTCCTCGTTATGCAGTCTTCTCCACTCCCGTTACCCCGTCCCCCTTAGCCCCAAACATCCCCCTCAGCACACTATTCAGATCAGTACAGACCATTAAGTTCCTCGTTATGCAGTCTTCTCCACTCCCGTTACCCCGTCCCACTTAGCCCCAAACATCCCCTCAGCACACTATTCAGATCAGTACAGATCATTACGTTCCTCGTTATGTAGTCTTCTCCACTCCCCATTACCCCGTCCCCCTTAGCCCCAAACATCCCCCTCAGCACCCTACTCTCGAACACCCTCAGCCTATGTTCCTCCCTCATGTGACACACCAAGTCTCACATGAACCTTCAATCTCTATAAATGGTAGGAATGTCTTGTACAGCTCAGGATCTGTTAGCTTCTGAACAATGGCTCCTCCGTGGACTTAGTTATGATACTTTTTATTGTGACAGAACTGTTACTTAGTCCTTTCTTATCTGGTATACCATGAAGAAAATCAACCTGGCAATATGAAACCATATGGTGTACTTACTTTCATAAAATACCAAATTAAAAAAACATAGCATAACATAATTAAAGATTATCCACGTGTCACTGCTGTCAGCTGTGTCAGTGGCCGTGCTGTGCTCGTGTTCCAGGACAATAAAGCTATGGTGTCTGGGATCCGGACAGTTGCTAGAGACATTACCTGTCAATGGGTGGGTCGCTCAGGTTACCTTGATGCCTGCTGGGAGCCGTAATTCAGTGTATGAACTCAGAAATGCCCTGCTTGCTGCAGACCAAAACAGCATCCGTCTGTACTCATGGCCAGCTGAGCACAAGTCAGCGTACGGAGACATCAGTATAATTCAAGCCGCTGAATTCTACATCCCAGTAAATAACAAAGTCCCTATGAGGAAGTTCCTTGTGCAGGGAAGGCACGTTATATATGTTCACAACGGAGCAATCATGATGCAGGACTTGTTATCTTTAGCACAGGTCAAGTGTTTCAGGATTGGCTACAGAGACGTGGTTCTGTTGGCTAGCGGTGCAAGATACATGTTGGTAACAGTGTGGGACAGCTGCCTAAGGAATTCCAAGCTTGTTGTTCTTGACTCATCAGATGGACAGGTTGTTGGAACTTACTCAATACCATTGTGAGTGGTTTATTACTTTATATTAAGTTGTGTTAAAATTATTTATTACTATGTACTAAGTTGTGTTAGGATTGTTTATTACTATGTACTAAGTTGTGTTAGGATTGTTTATTTAATTCTTCATATACAATTTCACTTTTACTGTAAAGAGCCGTGGTGGCTTAATATACGACTGGACTGGACAACCGGACGTCAACTGTAGGATTTGCGGTTCTCACAGCGGTATTGCTGAAGATTCAAGTCTTCTGGGATGTGACACTGTGTCACTGCGTAAGGAGTTCCCAGAATTATGCAGTGTTATAATGTCTTCAGCAGTCCAAGAAGAATCGTAATTGGACATTTTGTCTCTTAAGATGGAGGCAGCATGGCCCTTTGAAATGTTGGGAATTACCCAAATACACAGTGTCACATCCCAGAAGTATTGGATCTTTAAGAAGTCAACTCTTAGTAGATGGGCTCCCCATCACATTTAGAATGGCTGTACAGAAGCACTTGGAGTGCTGTACCCAATCGGAACTGACTCTTCTTTGCCAGGATACAAATAGCGACACAGCACGAAGCTAACCTCTAATTCACCATTCTCTACTTAGGCTTATAACTGTGGCACTTTTACCTTCTCAGATATTCATAACATTTCTACTAGGCAAAGGGGCATCAAAATGAAACAAAACCCACAGAATATGAGGTGAGGTAGGTGCCAGACAGAGGAAGACAGCGGACAAAATGGACAGACGAAATACGAAGAACCACGACGATGAACTGGCAGGACACCATAAATGCCACGCAAAACAATGCAATGGAGGGACCTGATCTACAAGGCCGTGGAAAATAGGAAACGACAAAACGAAAAAGACTAAGGGATAGCAAGACTCTGTACCTCTTACTCAGAAATTCCAATGGGATCACCAGGGGTACTTGCAACCTGAAGAAACTACTACTACTACTACTACTACTACTACTACTACTAGGTGCCAGAGTTATGATTGTGTTCATGAAAACTACCAGGTCTCAGACCAGCCTGTTTACTGAATAACTGGAGCTAATGGTAATTTAAGCCAATGTATAATATGGTCAGTTCCAGGGAGCATGTGGTGACAGGGGACACGGCATGGTTGGATGGAGTGTCCAGACACAGGCCGCACCATCTTGTGGCTGTTGGCTGGATGATGGGGACACTTCACATGAATCAGCTCACTGATGTCTTGTATCTCATTACTTGGCTCCCAGATTAAGTGTCACTCCATAACGGATCCAGCAAAGCACCTGACAAACTTGTGCAAGCTTCTGGGCCAGAGCAATAGTTTAATGCTGTGGCCCAGGTCTTGCCTTCAGCTGAAGGAAAGGAGCATTTCATAAACATCTTTACACATCCTGCAACAAACTCTGTTTGGTGAAATCAATTTATATTGTTTGATAATTATATGTATTATATAAATATATATATATATATATAACAGAAAACCGTCTGTTTATCTGTCTGACCATCCCACCCTGTTACTCCAACATAGGGTATCACCTGTTGAAAAGAATAACTGGGGAAAATTGTTGACTTCTTATATTTAGAATATTAGACACTGATGGGCCAGGATAGCTCTGTTAGTATAGCGACTCGCTAGGGGCTGGACGGTCCGGGGATCGAATCCTGGTGGGAGGCAAGATTTTCCACACCCAACCACACCAGCCCTGGGGCCCACCCAGCCTCCTGTACAATGGGTACCGAGTCTCTTTCCTGAGGGTAAAACGGCCACCCCCATCTAGTGCCAAGGTTAAAGAAAGAGTAGAGCTATGCCTGTACTCCCCCTCTAGGCCTTCATGGCCTGTTATAGGGAGAACTTCACCTTTGCCTTTATATTAGACACTGGGTGCATGAAAAACTAACCTCAAGCACTGTTCAGAGGAAATCAAAACTAGTGCTGTTCCTGAATACGTTGTGCACTGAAATTGTAGGTAAGAAACTATTTTTTAAGCTTAATTATTATGAAACCACACTTGCTGTGAGCATGTTAAGTGGGCTCGTCTGTACCTCAAAATAGGTCATCACTGTTTATCTCATATCCCCGGTGATTCATACGGTCATCTTACCAAATTGCACTCGATACCATATTATCTCAGCTGTGGACACTAATACAAAACAAGACTGTAAAAGTACAGTCCATATCCAAACGTGCAGTTTACATGTGTGTTCCTTGCACCTTCACATTTGAGTTGTTTGTGGTTGTTTCAAACAGCTTTGATGAAGACATAAACAATATAAATTAGCCCTGCCACCATAGCTGCTATACTGCCTTTGCAGGATTTGAGATTCTCACAATGGTGTTGCTGTAAATTCAAGTCTTCTGGGATGTTACGCTGTGTCCCTGGGTAGAGAGCTCCCAACATTTCAAAGGATCACAGTACCTTCATATTCACAGTCTCAAGTAGTCCTCTACTTGAGACCCTGAAGATGAAGCCACTAAGATCCTTTGAGACATCAGGTGCTATTTATGCAATAAAACACAGATCACATCCCAGAAATCATGAATTTGCTTGGTCATTTTAGTTACTAAAGCAATACTGGTTGCTGGGAAGAGGCAATTTGTTGCACCCACATCACAAGTTCCGAGTGCCTGGCATGGTGACTACATAGTGTACGAAACTGGATTAGGTTAAGTTAGGTTATATACATAAATATATGCTTGTGTGTGTATTGTCGTAACAGCCTACAGGCCACTCACAAAAACAGCATGACTAATAATCGCAATATAATAACAAGAATATAAATGATAATTTCAGGTACATACTATAACCACACACATGTACAATCACCGGTGGTTAGGGACATAAAACCTGTTCGTACAGTCATAACAGCACCATTATGGGTTTCTATCATAACCGTCATATACATCCGTTACAAAACAATTACCCTACCGGGATGTGAGTCATCCCTGATTGCTTGTCTGTTTTCCGTGTCCCCACAGCTGCATCAAAACCACGGATCAGATGAAAACCATGCACGGGCCAATGTATGGTTTGCCATGCAATCCTACATGCGGTACGTATATGTAATCTGGTACTGAACGTTCCAGATTTCAGGTTTGTAGTCGGCCGTCGAGAAGCGTTTGCTTGTATCGGCTGGTGACAGTAATTTATGGGAAATTTGCGTCGGCTTGGGCACTTTCTGGTCACAGTACTAGTCTACTCTCCTCAGATGTGCTCTGTGCGTTCAAATTTAAATTCATCTACCGGCATTGTAACCACAGATCATCTAGTATAGATTGTAACTACCATTGACTTCCCGCCTCTGTGATGTCACGTGATCACATAGGACGGCAGCGACGAAGAAATGGCGGACAAGGAAGAGTCGGAAAAAACAATCGCTGAAGACTTGGTTGTTACCAAGTATAAAATGGCTGGTGACATAGTAAATCGTACGTAACTATTAAGACGTTTCACAGTTAATGTAATGCAGCTATTTATAGTGCCCACAAGGCTTGTGGACGAATATAGTACTTAGGCCCATATGGAATGCCTTGTCGGCTCGACTGGTTTGTGCCATGTGTGCAGGCTCATTTGTTGGGGGAACGCTTTGTTTTATTGTTTTGATGATATAAAATTACTTTTAATGTCTAGAATATGTAGTGGCATGTACGATGTCGACATAATGCCACTCACTGAAAGAAATGAGATTTTGTGGTTGTGTTTGTCTTTTGGTTTGGTACTTCAAAAAATGAATTTTTGATCGGAGCCTAAGAATTTTGCTGTTTCCAGGAGTTTTGAAGCAAGTAGTTGATAAATGTGTTGTCGGTGCCTCAGTGCGTGAAATCTGCGAATTTGGAGATGCGTTATTGACGGAAGAGACCTCAAAAGTCTTCAAGAAGGAGAAAGAATTGAAGAAAGGTAAGCCACCTACACACTGGTGTATTGTATTCTGTCGCACTTTTTGTAAGAAAGTAATTATTGGGGTGTTTCTGTATAGTAGCCAAGGTTATGATTTGTGTTTTTGTGTCTGTAGATAAGGTGAGGCCTGAAAAAAGGGATTGTCTTACTGTGTAGTACAGTGATGTTTCACGTTTTAAGATTGAGTGTATAAAGTCTCAGTCTGAGTAGGGTACTTAATTTCATTTTTCAGCAGTCTCCCGTAGGAATTTTGCTCCTTTTTCTGATAGTGTATGAAGAAGAAGTTATTATGATAGTCTGTAAGCAAGCAAAGAAGACTTGTTGGTACTCAAGTGTCCCCACCAATCGTTTATCTACGAATGGGAAGCACATGGTTCATTTTTCCTTGACAGTTTTGTGCAACCCTCATAAATGATCTTGTCATGTTTCTGAGCAAACTCCCTTGTTAGGCTTTGGTTTGTGCATGTTAAGTGGCAGCAGTGAAATTTTTATAACCAATACATTGTTCAATAATGACAATCCACATAACTTCCAAGATTGTTTCAGTAGACTTCATGCTATTAGTAGGGCATGCATTCAGACATGTATTATTTTCATCCTTAAATACTGTGTTCATTATACATACAACTTCTTTTGGGTGTTTGTGAATGAAGTATGAAGTAACACACTAAACTATTAGACGTTAGTTGTGTTTATTTAACAGTTGTGAAAGTGTGATGTGCAGTGAGATGATGGGAGAGCGTGTAAAATGAATTACATCAAAACTTGTGCAGTGTCGTGCATTATGGGTACAAAAGAATTTTCTCTCATTTGCAGGTATTGCATTTCCAACATGCGTGTCAGTGAACAATTGTATTTGTCACTTCTCGCCAGTCCCTAGTGAGGCAGACTACACTCTGAAGGACGAGGATGTTGTGAAAGTGTAAGTGTAGCTTTCATCTTCACTTTAAGGGCATATTTCTAATTCTTAAAGCGTATCGTAAAAAGGTGTTTGAAGTAAAGGTATATCTGTGTGTACAGAGTGAAATAATGTGACTTGTATGCAGTAGTTGTAGTGCTGGATACCATCTCTGCTGCAATAACATTTCAGTTTGCTTGTCTCCCTGACTGTGGTCACTTCACAATGCCACATGCCTTAACTGCAGTTTCACGTCACTGGATTGAGACGTCTGATGGAGCAGTGGGTGTTATTTGTGTGATAAGCATGTTTTGTTTTCATACCATAGTGACTGATAAGTACAGTGAAACCTCTATCCATCGTTTTTCAGGGGACCGGAAAATTTGAACGATACATACGGGAAATGATAGTACCGGGAAACCATTAAAAATTATAGATAAGAACAATTTAATGATAAGTATTACTTCTTGCTGAGAAAATCTTTCATTGACGTTTGTTTTGAGCAAACTTTACTCCTCCTCAATTCAAAGTACGATTTTTCAAGGCCTAGAACACTTTCACGATCACTGTCACTCATGCTGTGCGCATAAAAGAAAGCTTTTACTTTCATCAGCGCTTCGTGCGTCTCAGCAAAGCTCTCCTCCTTCTTCCCCCTCCACACTCCCGGATGCCACGTGTCTCACGTACAGCTCCTGCACTGTTTCTACACCACAGGTTGCCACGTGACAGTCCACAGAGACGTAGTCCTCGAATTTATCTTTGTTCATGCCACTGAACTTTTCCCAGTCTTGGCGGAAATCGTCGTCATCGTTGGTCAATACGACGTCACTATCGCCTGAAGATTGTCCCTGCACGTAACCAGCTTTCCGAAAACAATTTTTGATTGTCTGCTGGGTTACTTCTTGCAAGTCTGCCACAGTGTAGTGCAAAGCTTCCAACACGTTTATCTTCTTTTTCGTATCTTTGCCTGCATCCATTAAGCAAACAGCTGTTTGCACGAGGCGTTTTCTATAAAGCTGCTTATAACACTTTATTACCCCTAAATCAAGGGGCTGGAGCACACTTGTACAATTTGCCGGGTACCGTATGACTTTTACATTTCTTAGAAACGATGTATCCTTTGGATGTGCGGCACAATTGTCCACAAAGAGGAGAATGTTCCTGTTTTTTGCACCCATACGTGCGTCTAATGAACGAAGAAATGAAAAAATGTCTGTGGTCATCCACGCTTTATTGTTCGCGTGGTACTTAGTGGGTAATTTTTTTACATTCTTGAAACATCGCGGTTTCGGAGATTTTCCGATAACAATCGGCACTTGTTTGTCAGTTCCATCACTGTTAACACAAAGTAAAACAGTAAGTCTGTCTTTACAGTTTTTCCCTCCATGACAAGACTCTCCTTTGAGAGCCAAGGTTCTGTCAGGAAGCACGTTGTAGAAGAGCCCCGTCTCATCCGCGTTGTAAATATCACGTTCGTAGCCCTCCAACAAAGCTGGCAGTCTTTCCAGCCACGCTTCCGTGCTTTCGCTGTCCACTGCCGCACTTTCTCCGACTAACTTCTTGTATACTAGGCCATGCCGGTCCTTAAACCTCGCTATCCAGCTGTTGGATGCAGTGAAATTTTCTATATTCAGCTGCGCTGCAATCATCTTCGCCTTTCCACGAAGAATGGTTCCATCAATTGGGATATTCGACGCCCTTGCTTGCTGGTACCACGAGAAGAGTACTCTTTCCAACTCGGCGAATGTCGACTCCCTACCTATTTTCCTCTTCTTACTGGCGTTACCACATTTTTCTGTCTGCTCTCGGATTTTGTCCTTCTTTGCGAATATGGAGTTTAGTGCGCTTGGAGCCAACCCAAGGCGTTTGGCAATGTCGACACGTTTCTCTCCAGGATTCTTTTCCACCTCTTCTACTATTTTCAATCGCTCGTGCAGAGTTCTCACTTGCTTTTTAGTTTGGGACATGGTCCACGGATTTCAAAATAAATAGCAGGAATAAAATATAATGAAGTAATAAAAACAGGAATGAATTAATAAGAGAAATAAAATATTATAGGAAAAGGATAATAAAGGATGGAAATGATTAAACCAGGGTAACGTATGAAACTATGAAGCACACCAGAACGCACAGAACCACTTGCAATGAAGTAAAGCTCCACAACAGAGTTGCCAAGTCTTCATCTAGTCCAAAGAAAAGAATGGAGAGCAAAGAGTACAGAATGCACTCCATACTTTTTGATGGAGCCAATCCAGGTGGCACTAAGAAAGCAATGCATGCACAGCGCACTAAACCATCGCTTCAAATTTAAAAAAAAAAACTATCAGTGCGGGAAAATGTTGAGTCAGGACCGTGATTTTTCAACTATTGGTGCGGGAAAACGACAGTTCGAGGAACAATGGAGGCGGGAAAAAATAGTGTTATTTATATGGGGCTAATTTCGGGACCAAATAAGGCAGACGATACATGCGGGCGAATGACGGTAACGGGAACGATGGATAGAGGTTTCACTGTATGTACTCGTGATGAAATGAAGCTGGTGGAATAATTATGTAATAAATGTTGTGCATTCACTTAAGGTTTTGTAGAGTGCAAAAAAATTAAATTACAGTTCACCCTAGAACAGGCCATGAAGGCCCAGAGGGGTAGTAGAGGTATAGCTCCACTCTTTCTTTAACCTCGGCACTAGATGGGGGTGGGTGGTCAGCTCCATTCCCCCGGCCGCTTTACCCTGACCTGGTACCCATTGTACAGGAGGCTGGGTAGGCCCCAGGGCCGGTCTGGATGGGTGTTGAAAATCTCGCCCCCACCGGGATTTGATCTCCTGACCGCCCAGCTCGTAGCGAGTCGCTATACCGACTGAGCTATCCTGGCCCTCTGGCTTTAGAGCTGCAGTTTTTCAATACCTGTAATTGAAAATATATTGACCTTGTAGAACCAGGAGATTTACAGTTTGTGTTCACAGCCTAGAGAAGTTGAATTACATCACACCTTTTCATCTGACTGTTCACAGTTGCTGCTTACATATTTGTACTGTTAGACAGAGGCTTTGTGGGGTTTGGAGCTTTTACTTTTCAGGAAAAGGAGACTGTGAAATTGTAATGATTAAAATAGGTGAAGCACCCATTTTAACATTCTAAAGCCCAGCGGTTACTTTATGTACCACCATGTTTAACATTCACAAATTCTACGTTCTGCCCACACAGTGTATTTATGTGTTTTGTGTGGATCTCAGAACAAACAGCGATTATTTCACTGTACAGCATTAACTGACTGGTTTGTATAACTGAGACGGAGTGTGTTTACTGCGCGGTACGGACTGTATTTATGTGTTTTGTGTGGATCTCAGAACAAACAGCAATTATTTCACTGTACAGCATTAACTGACTGGTTTGTATAACTGAGACGGAGTGTGTTTACTGCGCGGTACGGACTGTATTTATGTGTTTTGTGTGGATCTCAGAACAAACAGCGATTATTTCACTGTACAGCATTAACTGACTGGTTTGTATAACTGAGACGGAGTGTGTTTACTGCGCGGTACGGACTGTATTTATGTGTTTTGTGTGGATCTCAGAACAAACAGCGATTATTTCACTGTACAGCATTAACTGACTGGTTTGTATAACTGAGACGGAGTGTGTTTACTTTGCGGTAAAGACTGTATTTATGTGTTTTGTGTGGATCTCAGAACAAACAGCGATTATTTCACTGTACAGCATTAACTGACTGGTTTGTATAACTGAGACGGAGTGTGTTTACTGCGCGGTACGGACTGTATTTATGTGTTTTGTGTGGATCTCAGAACAAACAGCGATTATTTCACTGTACAGCATTAACTGACTGGTTTGTGTAACTGAGACGGAGTGTGTTTACTGCGCGGTACGGACTGTATTTATGTGTTTTGTGTGGAACTCAGAACAAACAGCGATTATTTCACTGTACAGCATTAACTGACTGGTTTGTATAACTGAGACGGAGTGTGTTTACTGCGCGGTATGGACTGTATTTATGTGTTTTGTGTGGATCTCATAACAAACAGCGATTATTTCACTGTACAGCATTAACTGACTGGTTTGTATAACTGAGACGGAGTGTGTTTACTGCGCGGTACGTACTGTATTTATGTGTTTTGTGTGGATCTCAGAACAAACAGCGATTATTTCACTGTACAGCATTAACTGACTGGTTTGTGTAACTGAGACGGAGTGTGTTTACTGCGCGGTACGGACTGTATTTATGTGTTTTGTGTGGATCTCAGAACAAACAGCGATTATTTCACTGTACAGCATTAACTGACTGGTTTGTATAACTGAGACGGAGTGTGTTTACTGCGCGGTACGGACTGTATTTATGTGTTTTGTGTGGATCTCAGAACAAACAGCGATTATTTCACAGTACAGCATTAACTGACTGGTTTGTATAACTGAGACGGAGTGTGTTTACTGCGCGGTACGGACTGTATTTATGTGTTTTGTGTGGAACTCAGAACAAACAGCGATTATTTCACTGTACAGCATTAACTGACTGGTTTGTATAACTGAGACGGAGTGTGTTTACTGCGCGGTACGGACTGTATTTATGTGTTTTGTGTGGATCTCAGAACAAACAGCGATTATTTCACTGTACAGCATTAACTGACTGGTTTGTATAACTGAGACGAGTGTGTTTACTGCGCGGTACGAGCTGAGTTCTTATACAAAACAGATACGTTTCATCTTTAAAGTGTTAATATACTGTATATTAAGAAGTTGTCGATAGTAGACAATGCCCTAATCTTAGTTAGATATGGATAACTAACATTTTGGTCATGTGTAATACGCAAAACAGAGATCTGGGTGCACACGTGGACGGTTTCATAGCCGTAGTGGCCCATACCATAGTTCTTGGGGCCACCAGCGAAGCGAAGGTGACTGGGCGGCGGGCAGATGTTGTACTCGCTGCACACTATGCCTCGCAGGCAGCCCTGCGCCTCTTGAAGCCAGATAATGAAGTGAGTATGCCTCGTGTATGAACTGTGGCATGTAAGTCGCTGTATTCTGGTATTATAGGCCATGTATCGGCCTGTTGAGTTTTCAGTTTTACATGATGGTGGTGATTGATGATCTGGGTTTTGATGTGTAGTAGATACAGTAAAACCCCGATTTAATGTTCCCGGATTTAGTGAAATCACAGATTTAGTGATGATTTTTTCATGTCCCGACAATAGCTCCATATAAACGAATAAACCTCGATTTAATGAAACCCGCGATTTGGTGATATATATTCTAATCCCCCAGCAGTTCATTAAATAGGGGTTTTACTGTAGTTACATCTGAAGAAACATGCTGCGTATGTCGTCAGAGTGGGTGTGGAAACAGCGGGTTGGTCTGAAATGTTTGTAGTCGCGCACCACAGTACGCAGTGTCACAACCAGAAGACAGCAGTTCAAATACATTAGCCTTTTGTTCCTGCAGGAGTTCTTGGGTCACTGTTTAGTCGTGCTGTTATTGATTTAATTGCCACGTATTTCTTAAGAGATCTGAATCTGCTCATTTGTCCGTGTCTGTAAGTTGATTGGCAAACACTCACGTGGTGTTTATCTGTATTACCTTGACTTCACCACCCATAGACAGTATTCTGGCAGAAAGAGTGAAATTAGTTCTTAATTTTAGCAGTATAAACATCAGTCTGTTGGAGTGTGTGTTAACAAATGTGTACTTAAGCAGTAGTTATTGATTCACTTTTTGTATATTTTTATTCATATTGACATTTGTTTATGTTCTGCCTGAAGGTGGCAGTATGTGTCAAAACATGTAGCAAGATAATGACACTTGCCCATCCCTTCCAGTTCGTACTAGACATGTAGTTTGAGCCACTGACGTCATTGTTCAATAAACCATAAGTAAAATAAGTGATGTAGAAAAGCAGGAAACCGTTTGATTTGCAGACGTACGCAGTGACAGATGCAGTACAAAAAGTATGCGAAGCTTATAAATGCAAGCCCATTGAAGGGATGCTGAGTCACCAGCTGAAACAGTTCAAGATTGATGGTGAGAAGACCATAATTCAGAATCCAAATGATGCACAGAAGAAAGAACATGAGAAATTTGAATTTGCAACACATGAGGTTTATGCCATGGATGTTCTTGTCAGCACAGGCGAAGGAGTGGTAAGTTTCGCTTTTCGAAGTAATGCGGCTTGTGGAAGGTTCAGGTCTTCCCAGGATATGAAGCTGTGTCTTTGGGAACCAATCGCCAAGTGACACCGTTATATTCCGGAAGATTTGAATCTTCAGAAGCAGTGCTGTTAGAATCTTAAACCTTACAGTGTGACTCACTGTTTAATAAGATTATAAACTCTGTACTGTGCAGTTGTGAGCTTCAGTTGGTTGCTTCAGATGTTTATGTTTCCACCTTGATATTTTATGATAAAGGCTTTCATTGCCTTCTCTCTTCTCCCGTAACCCCTCGCCTTATATCTGTGTCCACTCTTACTGATTCGCTCTGCATATCTTTTGGCAAGTGAATTGCATCAAGGGGCCTGAAGAGTCCGACGGTAGTTCTGGAGTCCTGTCCATGTTCCTGTTGTGTGTGTTAAAATACACGTTTTATATACCTTGACTGTTTCTGAAATATTCCAGTTCCACATATCTCTTTGACAGTCAAGTAGTAGTGTGCTGCATTATACAGAAGACTTGGGACAGAAATTTAGTATGGTACATATTTTGATTTCATTGATATTTGTAGAACTAAGTTGTGACTGTAGACATCGTGACCAAATTTGCAAGCGTACATCTGTAAATGCAACCATAAAACAACTGACTGTTCATATTAAATACAGTAGAACGCTGTTAAGATGTCTTTCAAGGGATCAGAGGATTAGGGACTCCTTAAGCGGGAAGACTTATTAAGAGGGAAGCTTATTAAAAGCAATAGGATTTCGGGACTTTAAAAATCAGACTTCTTACAGGGGAAAACTTCTTATGTGGGGACTTCTTATCTGGCTTCTACTGTACTTTTTTGTTTCTCCATTCTTTTTTCCTCTGCCACTACCACGGCTACTGCTGCTACCACCACCACTATTACTACCACCACTACTGCTACTACTATTACTACCATTACTACAGCTTGGTTGAAAACAGTGCTTAGTTATATATTTAAGTAGTTGTCCAACTTGTAGGGTAGTTACTATACCAACTGCGCTATTGTCCAACCCCTAAATATACAAAGTGTGACTGAATTTCTATTGCAGGGTCGTGAACAAGATACTCGAGTCACTATCTACAAGAAGACAGATGAGGCATACCAGCTGAAACTGAAGGCGTCACGAATGTTCTACTGTGAAGTAACTCACAAACATGGCTCCATGCCCTTCAATCTTAGAAGCTTTGAAGATGCAAAGAAAGCAAAAATGGCAGTTGTGGAATGTGTGAATCATAAACTGATTGAACCTTTCCAAGTACTGTATGAGAAGCCTGGTATGTTGCTTATCAAGGTGTCTCTGATATAATCGTCACATATGAAATGCCAGGGCTTCCTCTCCTGTCTTTATGTATGTTGTAAAGTGGTTATTAGTAGGCTTTCATGGCAGGTGTTGCTCGTATCACGGTCTTGTGGGATTTTGCACTTCATATTCTTTGTTATCTGTTTGGCACATATTTGCGTCTGCTTCCTGCCTGTTTGTGTCATACACAGTATACTGTATTTCACAATCCACCATTCATTTACATTGCACTTAAAGTTCATTTGAATGATCCTAGATGACAGTGGGCCGGTATAGCGACTCGCTACGGGCTGGACGGTCCGGGGGTCCGGATCAAATCCCGGTGAGGGCGAGATTTTCCGCACCCATCCAGACTGGCCTTGGGGCCCATCCAGTCTCCTGTACAATGGGCACCGGGTCTCTTTCCCGGGGTTAAAGTGGCCGGGATGTGGCATTGACCACCCACCCTCATCTAGTGCCTGGGTTAAAGAAAGAGTAGAGCTATACCTCTACTCCCCCTCTGGGCCTTCATGGCCCGTGCTAGGGAGAACTTTACCTTACCTTTACCTTTACCTAGATGACAGAATGTGGTTTTTAATACCCTGCAACTAATGCGATAACAAAGAATTCACAAATTTGGAAATTTTAGCAGAAAGAAGACTTAAGAATTTCAGAAGACTTTGTGACGTGGGAAGGGTTAAGTCGTGGTCTTCTAATTGTAATTACTTGTTTGTGGTCGACCGAAGCACAGTAAATGAAGTGTGATATAATACGTGTTGTATTTTCAGGTGAGTTTGTGGCTCACTTCAAATTCACAGTTCTGCTGATGCCTAATGGGCCACACAGGATAACAGGCCTTTCCTTTGAGCCAGAGCTCTACCAATCAGATTACACCATCAGTGATGCAGAATTGAAGGTTCGTAACTTGTCCTGGTACACTCTAGAATATCCGCGCATGCTCGAGTAAGTTTACGTGGGCATCGCAGTGTGAAGATGTCGGTGGCTGTGTGTGTGTTGTGTGGCAGCAGATGGTGCACAGTAATTGAGTCTTATCTGACTGGGCCCATAGTGTGGTAACTGGTGCTTGATTTCAGTTATGTGTATTTGCCCTTTTTCCTTGTTTTTTGTTACTGTTCTCACATAATGGAGATGTCACATAGGTGTATTTTGTTGGCTGTCAAAAACAAACAGTGCAACACTTTTCCTTCATAACATTATACCTTATTGACTCGAGACTCAAGTCTTTTAGCCTCCTGTACAACTGGTACCGGGTCATTCCCGGGCGTAAAGTGGCCGTGGCATGGCGTTGATCACTCACCCCCCATCTAGTGCCGAGGTTAAAGAAAGGGTAGAGCTATACCTCTACTCACCCTCTGGGTGAACTTTACCTTTACCTCAAGTCTTCTGGGATGTGATGCTATGCCATTGGGTGGTTGGTTCATCAACACCGCTGTGATAACCTCAGATCTCATGCTCATTAAGCACGAGTTTGCACTTTGGTTCATGGCGCATCGGGGGCGTACGGTAGTGTGGGGCACATCAGTACTAATTATACAGCTTTATAAGATTTGAGTTCTTCACAGTTGTGACTGATGATTACAGGCTTCTTTGGTGTGGTTCCTTGTAGTTTGGTAGACAGATGTGCTGCCTCCATATTCAGGGTAGATCAGCATTAATAAAGACACCTGTCCATTAAATTGCCACATCAAAGAAGGTCGTAATGCTCATCTTTTATCTGTACTGCTTGTCCATTAACTAACTGCATGTAGCACAGTCCTTCTTCAGAAGCTAACAGGTCCTCAGCTAGTCAAGAAATTCCCCACGTTTTTGGAACCCGAAGGTTCATTACCGCATTCACAAGAACCCGTCAGGTCTGAGGCTTTGTCAGATGATTCGTAACTTGGTAATTTTTACGGTGAGGAGTTGTTAGCACCTCGCCGAACCCCCAAGCTGGAGGACCACCCCATGTCGGCTGTCCGCGACAGCTTATTCAATGTATTCGCAGCTACCCTCTGAAGGCTGTTCCTCCATCCGCAACCTGAGGACGCACCATGCCGTGGTGATAGGGACCCACTTATCATTGCAGTATTGGAATTGTGACAC
Source organism: Reticulitermes speratus (assembly GCA_021186555.1). Classification (NCBI taxonomy): domain Eukaryota; kingdom Metazoa; phylum Arthropoda; class Insecta; order Blattodea; family Rhinotermitidae; genus Reticulitermes; species Reticulitermes speratus. The sequence goes on from JAJKFL010000003.1 coordinate 56,557,733, forward strand.
CAACACCCCTGGATTAAAAATGTGGCACCTCCATGTCACCCTCCTCAATGTTTATTCTGATAGTTTGACTGTTATGTTCCTGTTTTCCAGTAGTGCCAGCATTTTGTTGTTGTTGACATAAAATGTGTCTCTGTCTTACAGTCATTACTCAACACATCTGCCAATCCTAGGGCAGGTAAGAAAAAAAAGAAGAAGGCTGAAAAGGCAACAGTGGGAGAGACAACGCTGGAAGTAGAAGGAGAAGCATAACTGACATGAGGCGACGTGCAGCTTGTCATTTTCTGAACTCTTATAAACATCATTCCCAAACAACATTATTTGGAAACGGCCCCGTCACCAAGCAACACACAGGGATCAATGGAGAGAAAGAATAGGATTAATATCTTTAATTTATGAGTCATTAATTCAGTTCTAAGTTCAGGGGAACAGTTTTAGGGAACTGGGTGGGGTTTAAAGGGTTAGTTTTGAAATTTCAAAGAAATGGTATGTTTCATATGTAGACTAATCAATTCGAAATGAACTGTAGGGAACAGTGAGGTGTCCAGATTCCACATTTCTCATTCTTTGTAAGTGTACAAAAGGCTTGCAGCATGTTTTGTTTTTAATATATATATAAAGGAGTTAATTTGTGACTGATTTTTTTTCTTCTTTTTTTCGGTGTTGGCATTCGTGTTCGTGGGGTGCTGAAATGTCCAAGTTACATCGGCAGATGTCGTAAATTGTTTCATTGTATTTTAATTGTTTCATGCCTGCCTTAAAGGTTTCTTTTTTAATACGGTCATACTGAAAAGTCTCGAAAAAGTATTATGCAGTTTTAATTTGTGTTAAGAATATGCGTCATTTATTAGTGACATACGCAGTGCGTGAATGTAAAGAAATGATGTCACATGTAGTTATTGCCTTGCAATACAGTGCATACTGCTCCTTCTGTATTGCAGATCTCAGATTGAATATTGACAGCTAAGGGTTACTGACAACCTGTATGGCAACTTGGAAGTTAGTGGGGAAGAGTCAGGTATTCTGCTTTTAAAATAAGAAATTAAAACTCATGACAGTTTTATATAAAACATTTGATATTAATTCCTTTTCTTTGAACTGTCTGGTATTTTGTGTGTATTTAGTGTAGACATGTGCTGTAGTGCAGAGATCTTTTACATAAATTGAACTCACTGTTCTCACATAATTTTCACAATAATGGAGATTATGAACATAATATGAAACAAAAAGCTGGAAGGGAAAGTGAAGGGGTTTGGTGATCTGTTATGGAGATGATTTCCAGGATAATTGTTGTATTTGATAGCTTTCTCTCATCGAATGCTTGAAAATGGAAATATGCATTGAATTTTAAATATTTTGACAACCAACATGGAGGGTATGCGGATACAAAAAATATCTGCTGTAGACTTTGTTAGTGTTTAAGTAGAGAAACTGAACTTAAAGGAAACTGACTTGTAACGTTTGTAACGCTCGGTGAAACTGTGTTGTCCCAAGAAGTTTTCTTATGTTTTTTTTAAGTCATTGTTATTTGGTTTGTGTTTTGACGGCTTTGGTTGAACTGATGATTGTTCCTGTAACTTTGGAATCGGGAGGCAGATGTTGCACTTAAAAACGTAATTTACTTAATTTTTACAAATATCAGTTACGTAGTAATGCTGTTGAATGGAACAGTGCGTATGTGAAAACTGTCTGTATTGTCCTTATTGCACTGTATCACCCTCAAAATGAAATACACCAGCTAGTTGATATAAGTGCAAGGTACAATTTAATGTGTGTGTAATTCGGGTTACATAGGAAGTTGGGTTAAGAATTTCAGTATTGTGTTGTTACACTTCCAATATACAATAACTAACCATGATGCAGGGTCTCTGATCATCTGATATGCGTTGCGCAAGTCAACCCTTCTAGGATGTGACGGCATGTAACTTGGCACATGGCTACTAATGTTTTGGAAGAACCTGATGCTTCCATCTTCAGGTCAGATGATCAGGCTGTGCAGTGACAATGGTTAGCAATATAATGGAGGATCAGGACTGGGGCTGAGAGCAAACTACAGTAGAACCTCAATTATGCGAAACGAAGGGGGCAGACCCGATTTCGGATAATTTGGAAATCGGCTTGACGTGATAAGGTGCAATAAAAATAACATTTATTCAGAAACACGTCTTATGTTAATAAAATTTATGGCACAAAAAAGTGTATGATATTTACAGATACAACCGCACCCGTCAACTTTTCACAACAAACTGACGGGGAGAGGCTCAGAGGTGTCTCGCAGCAGGCAGTTCTGGGAATCGCGTAAAAAAAGGCGTTTCGGTCAAGTGAAGTTCGGATAACCGAGGTTCTACTGTACCTCCATTCCTTGTAACATTTGGCATGCGACACGCTCTTCCACCTTGTGGCAGTGGGTTCTTGCTGCATGCAGCAGTCACACTATAAAGTCTGTGGTGACGCTTCGAAGAAGTGTATCCACCAGACACCACCCTGAGAACCCCAAATCTCACAAAAAAGACTGAAGATTCCAAGTTCTCTGGGATGTAATGTCTTGTCACTGGGGAAGTGGTTGCCATCATTTTGAAGGATCTTGATGCCTTAAAACATGGCGAACTACTTGCCCATTGACACGACACATTTCACAAGACCTGAATGTTCAGCAATATCACTACAAGAACCTCAAATCTTGCAAGAAAGACCGTCTTATACAGAACACGGTTGAATTATGAGGGCAAGAAAGCTTACCACTGTATCCAGTCGGTTCACATGAAGTCATTTTCCTCTTAGATTTTGACAAATTTTGTGTCAGTCCTGTATGTCTCTGGGATTGCTGTTTCATACTTCACCCAGGCATGGATACTTCATTGTTAACATGTTCTGGTCACAAGACATTTTCCACAGCATTTGTAAATGGACACGTACGGTGACTATCCTTGTGTTGCATAAGGCAGGGAGGATGTATTGGGTAAGCTTACTGGTAAATGGCATGTAAGGCCTAAAACATGCCACAATGTATCTTTTTGGGGATATTTTAGGTAGCGGGGCTGACAGGTATTGAATTACTCCCAACTACCTGGCAGGCAATGTGTTTGGATTACCGTTTTATCTACATCTAGATCTCGTTGAGTTTGTGGTTGTACCACTAGACTAAACTGCCGATATTTTTACACTGAATTTTCTCTCGTCACAGTTAACATATATATATATATACGTACAGTGATAAACCGTCAGTATTATAACACACTTCAGCTTAGATGTGGCAGTTAAAAACTGGCTGTTCACCCTACATTTTTATTTGTGGGTTTTTGAACAAAGTGACAAGAACTGTGTGTACCTGAATGTAAGATGGTTCCTCTTCACAATCTTCGATTTTAAGGAATACCCATACAGAACACGTGTACCTTTGTGCCCCCCCCATTTTTCATACGAATTAGGAAAATAATTATATATTCAGGTAAATACAATAGTTTTGGTATAGCATAAAGTAGGCATAGTAGTAGCAATAATAATAATAATAATAATTTATTCACTTATATCACATCAGAACTTGTGTGTTACGGCTTTATATGCTAGAATTTAATCTCGGGTAAAGATCTGTTTTGTGACCAGTCTCATGCTTTCAGCTAGATCATGAGAAATAAGAAACCAACAGTAAAAGAGGATTTAATGTGAACTCATGAAATTGTAAATCTCAATAATTTATTTTACAATTTAATTACTGATACCTGTGGACATTAATTTTACATACTACATACATTTCACACAGATGGGTCCTTCTTCTCTGTGTTACTAAAAGCATGATTCACGTGTACCTGTTAATATCTTCCTGTTTCATTTGATCTAAGAAATGTCCGTTGATGGCAATTATAACATGTCGAATCATGTCAACATACGTTCATGTATATGTGCTGGTTCTTCATGCAAATCAATACGGATTATTATTATTATAATCGGACATAATGGTATGCTAGAGTTTAAATTGTGAAGCATATTTAATAGGCAGTGTTTTGTTTACACAATAATAACTGATGCACAGTTTGTTCTGTACCTTTAACTCGTCATACGTGTCCCCATTCCCCCATCTCTTTGACTCCTTGTAATTTGATATTATTCATTCCGTACATTTTCTTCAATGTTTATTAAAACACACTGTTTCACAAAAATTAATAAGTGAATAAAAGTGTACATTTGTCGGACAAACATCCTTGTAATTTAGTTTCTAAAAGGTTCCGACGATGGTATATGATATTCTAAACCACTTGCTTTTTGGACTCTGTCCATCGTCCTTCAATGTGAATAAAATGTAAAATACAAATATATAAAACTCTAAAATTCACGTTTCGGAGAAGGGATCTTCCTCCGTCTTCAGGTGATGCCTATTCAGTTGGGTCCCATTGAAAAAGCTAGTCTTAATCATCCGATGATTAAGACTAGCTTTTTCAATGGGACCCAAGTTCAGAATATCATTTGTCAGCCAGTCAGTTGTGAGCCCTCAATGCATCAGCATCCACACATTACAACAACGTCACAGCTACGTGTACAAGTTTAATAGTAACTTCATGTTACAACAATTTGCATGTTCATTACTACTGTTACAGTTACTTTCATTGTTTTGAAGTGTCCTGCCCTTTTGCTGTGTTGCGGTTTTTCTCTTGACTCAGCTCCATTTGCCTTACAACATATTCATAGCCGTCTTTGCTCCATTCGGTCATCTTGTTAGGAACGTTGCTCATGAATATAAATGATGCAATTACACCTTTGTTCCAGTAATTCTTTGCAGTGAAGCAAAGTTCATCTACCTTCGGCAATTCTGGTACCTGAAAAACCAACAGGGATTCAAAACACATGGTTATTATTTGTACTACGAACCTGAGAACCCAAATGTATAGTGCTTTTAAGTGCATTACTTAATGACACTGTCAGTCGCTAAGATTATTTAATGCCTACAATGGATGAATGAATGGGTATAGGGTATTGGAAGAATGATACTGACAAAGGAAAACAAGTGTTGTGAGCAGACCCAGTCCCAGTGCCACTTCATCCACCACAAATCTCGTAGGGATTAGCCTGTCTCTGAACCCTGGCCTTGTCAGTGACAGGCTTGTAACTAACCCTAAAGTAAAGAAAGAGCATGGCGTGAAAAATTTATATTGGCAACTAATTTATTCACGCAATCATTTCAGAAAGGGGGCACGCGATGGCACAGTTGGTCGAGGCACTGCGCTACAAGCCGGAAGGTCGTGGGTTCGATTCCCCATGGCGTCATTGGAATTTTTCGACATAATCCTTTCAGTCGAACTATGACCCTGGGGTCGACTCAGCCTCTAACATAAACGAGTACCAGGAATATTTCCTGGGGGTAAAGGCGGCCAGTGCGTAGGGCTGACCTTACCACCTTCATGTGCCGATTGTCTAGAAATCTGGCAGCCTCAACCTCCTGGAACCCTAAGGGCCTGTCCAGGCCTGTAATGGGATTGCTTTACCTTTACCTTTCACTCATTTCAGAAATACACTTTATGTTTTACAGTTTGTGGTTACTCTTTGTTGCTTTGCCCAAGTGACTAAGAAGTTACCCTTCAGAACTAGAATTATTTGTTTTGACCAATTCTCTTTCCTTTCCAGGTCCAGTTGTGTGGTTGAAATACTGTACTGATGCCATGGAGAAAAGTCCCATGAATGCTGACAACAGCACTCATTTTGTCTACTCTGTTAGTCTGCAGATTATTATGGCGTAAGTCAGCAGACCAAACTGCATATCACAAATTGCAGCGTGGCTGGCAGAGGAGTCATAATAACTCAAGGGTGATTGGAGGGGGGGAAATCCATTGGGCTTCTAAATCCTCTGTATAGTACAAGTGTACTTGTTTGACTAGCATGGCCAGAGCAAACGTAGCCCAACTGTGGATCACAGGAGACGTGGCACGACTGGACTGGCAGCAAGAGTGTATCAAGACATTGATTTTTTTTATAACTACAGAAGTCATTGATTCGTGACTTCATGACATTTGATTTAATAGGTTTCCGTTTAGCTCGCCTCAAGATGGTTATATTGAAACGGGTCACGTGAACTTCTTACACACAGGTGCACTGGCATTCTTGGCACGATTTTACTCTTTAACGTCTAGCAATGGAATTAGTGTTAAGATGAATTTCAATGAAATAAATTAACTACATGCTATAAACAAAAATATTCTCTTTTCTTTTCAGGTAAACAGTACCTCAACAGGCACTTCCTTTACATATGGTGCTACATTTTTATAAATCTTTGAATAGAGTTCTGTTGTTTGTTTACTGTCCCTCCATACTCCTTCTTCTACAGTATAGTAAACCACACCACCAACAATACTGGCTTTAACTCCAAACCTGTAAAGCAAATGTTTTATCACACATTATAAAACTACAAGATTAGGATTGTAACTCTGTTTTGTAATAACAGTGAATGAGATGGGCTTATAATGTTAATATTACCTCAACTGTGCAATGATCCCAACATTCAACAATGCCCATATTATTTTTCAGATAACTGTTCAGTAAAACAACATCTTAGAATACTGCAATATTTCATGTTTACAAGGCAGTGAGTGTTGTCACAACCTTCAAGGACGGAGTAAGGTGAAGATGGGGTTAGGACATCCAGTCCATCCCAGAGACGTACGAACCGTACAGGTCATCCCACCTAATCTGTATTCCCGTGATTGGTGTCTAATGAAATGTCTAATAATGATAGAAAGTTTTCTGGCATGTGACGCCGTGGAGTCTGGTAGGGTTCAAGAACTTTTATGAGGAATCTGCTGCCTCCATCAAGGTAGACCATGGTTGCAGCCGATTTCTCCAAAACATTGGTAACGAGATACGAGACTACACAGTATTACATCCCAGCAGACAGCAATCATGTCACTGCTGTGAAAACCTAAAATCTCAGCTGTCATTGATAACATTACCAGGTTGATGTCAAATACTGCTGATTATGAGAAATGAAAGAACGCCTAAAGGTGACACCAAATTTGGGAATTCGTAAAATAAAAGAAGACTCCTGTGTCCCAGATGACACAGTGTGCACAGCTAGTCTAACAAGGGCTGCCCTGACGACGGACAAGCTCCTTAGAAACGTTGGTACCCACATACCAATCCACGCGGCCCCATACCTCCAAAGACTTAAAATATCCATTATGCGAATTCCCTACATGGTGGTATGATTACCCTGAAGATGGAGGCAGCGAGCTCCTCCGACACGATGGTATCTATATACCACACATCAACACAACTATAACCTTAAATCACCCAATTCGTAAAATGGTTTAGATAGGGCACATGCCCAACGTGCATAGCACACATTTTCAGCAATCTTACAGTAAGATTATGACGGCACACTTTGCGGGGCATCTACCCGCACAAGAAATTGGACAGGAAATAAACAATTTAGTACATACTTCAACAACCGGAATGCCATATTGCACCTATAATCGCCCTACCGCCACGACAGCCATGTACACTTGAGAACTACTATCACGGATACTACATAGTAGTAATAGTTCCTTCAGGTCGCAAGCGACCTGTGGTGTTCCTATTGGAATTTCTGAGCAGGAGGTACAGGATCTTGCTATCCCTTAGTCGTTTCCATTTTGTAGTTTCCTATTTTCCACAGCTTTGTAGATCAGGTCCCACCATTGCGTTCTGTTTTACGTGGCATTTGTGGTGTCATGCCAGTTCATCGTCAGGGTTCTTCGTTTTTCGTCTGTTCATTTTGTCCGCTGTCTTCCTCTTCTTCTACTGCTGTCTGTCAATCCAAACATCAAATCGCATGAAAAAATTAACAGTGAAAATGAGTGGATTGAAATACGGAGTAATAAGTCTTCTTCCTTCTGCGCTGTTTCCTACTTGTTTTGCTTCCCGTCTCTCTTCTGCAATCTTAAGGGTTCTTTTGTGAGCCATTTGGGACCTATCTTGTTTCGTTTTTCGGGTATATTCTTCATGGCAACTTCTGTTATAACCCTGCTTATCTCTATCCAGAGATTATCTGAATCTCGGTTCCTCACTGCCAATATTTCGAAACCCTTCCCTACTGCATGTTTGTATTCTTCCGGTATGTGTTCCAAGTCCAGTTTTGATCGCAAGAGTTCATGGTCACACTCGCAGTCTACTGCTGGTATTGTTTTTGAGACTTTTATGGCGCTTTTCCACCTGTGTGTGCCCAAAATGTAGTCTGGTTTTGATATTTGCCATCAGGAGATGTCCAAGTGTACAAGGATACTACATAACACGGATTAAATAACATAGGAGCACACCACGGAGCCTAACCGGCTAAAAATGTACTACGGGTCCGCAGAGCTGAGACCCGTATCCCAGATGTCGTTTGACAAGTTCGTTCGTTGTGATCCGTTCATGCACGACTGATACATAAGTAGGCTGTGGTGTTGGAGGCGTGTGACATTTAATTTGTTTTTGGAGGAGCACTTCATTCATATGGGTTCCTGAGAATTGTACGCTTCCGGAGTTGTAAAAACTGTAACTAAGGTCTGCATACTCTTAAACCTATTGAACCCATTGCTTTTGAAATAATGGAGTAGACGTGAAGTTTTTAATGGTGTTGGGGGGTGCCATTTGCAATTGAGTGCCGACCTGCCTGCTTCGGATATGTTTCCATTTCATTTATAGGAACAATATAAGTTTTAAGTAGTATTTGCCGTTTAATGACAAAGTACTCTGTATGACAGGTGGACCTAAAGTCTTGAATCATACAACATTTACATTTAAAAAGATGGCGGATCGCAAGGCTGAACTTGAAAGGAAAAGGCAAAATTGCAGGCCCTTCGCGAAGAGAAGGAGAGACGTCGAATCGAAAAGGCGCAGAAAGATGTAAGTACAGTTGAGCTTTTCCTTTAAACCTGAAAGGAGAAATGTAAGGATACGGTATACAAAAGGAAGGGATGTATATTTCAGGCGGAAGAAGTAGCAGTCAGAGCTGCCAGCACTGAAAAGGATCAACGAAAGGAACTGGACCAAATGTTGAGCTCTCTCGGTGTGGCACCTGTTTCTGATGTCCTCTCAAGTCTTTCCAGTTTGTCAAGTCTGACGCCAGAACATAGTGCAAATGCTACTCCCGAATCCAGTTTGCAGTTACATACTACACCTCCTGCTGTAAGGTAAGTCGTTTTTAATGAGAGGCCTGTAATATTACTATGAATACAATAACAGATTATTGTATGAATGTGCGTTTTTTGTTGGACCATTGGACAGTGTCACATGTGCACAGCATTTTGGCAGTTGTCTTGTTGCTTCATGTGAGAGCTCATCTTAACTGGTAGCAATAGTAGCTGGTTAGCCGCGTGTTGTACAGGCTTCACACAAACAAAATGAGGACACAAGGTCATGTGGTTACAGTAAGCGACGGGGCTGTCAGCTCAGTGTGGTGAGCGTTCAGAGCACCAATATTCCTCCGCGTGAAATGGTGTCATACAGCAAGCAGACACAGACTGCTTCATCAGGCCACGAGAGGGACGGTGAGTACGAGCCAGCACCATTGTGCACAAAGATACACATTTGGTGTATGTGTATGCGTTCTCAGAACATAACTATTTATACTTCAATTTAGTTTACTAAAATCTAAGTAAAGACACATATTATTCAGTATTTTGTATTATAAAAAGTTGTATAAAAAGTGTTTTTAGTTGGATTTTAGTAAATGGTGAAGTAATACACGGACAGTGCAAAACACTGAATTTAGTTTGTATGTCAGTCATGATTGTCAAACTGCGTAGGTACGGTGTCTTTTTTATATCTGTAGTAATTGTTTTGAATTTTAGTATTTTTTCCCATTCTAAGTTGTTGCTCCTTAAGGCTGTAGTGGCAGAAGATGCATTATGTTTTACAGATATTGTTCTTTCGACAGTGTCCACCATAACTTGACACAGGTTGTAAGACAGCACAAAAATGATATTTGACAGAAAGTCAGAATAAAAGACGTGTTGCATTTACAGCAGCATCTCAATGTATGTTTACGTGGGACATTGGAATCTGTTGTCAGTTTATTAAATGACTGAGGGAGAGTCTCATACATGAAGCTTGAAAGCTGTTGGCCGCAATTAATGAAATGCAGATCTTGACTGGGCTGAGAGTGATCTGTGCAATAGCGAGAGAGGGGGCGAAACTGACTCGCCGGCCACGTGGTCTCATCCCGATTTGTTGGAACCAGTCACAGAAGGTCAAAACAGTGGTATTAAGATGGCTGATCGCAAACGGTTGAAATCCTGAACATAGAGGTTCCTGAGGGCACGCGGTGGCGCAGTTCGTTGAGGCACTGCGCTACAAGCTGGAAAGTCACGGGTTTGATTCCTGATGGTGTCATTGGAATTTCTCATTGACATAATCCTTCCGGTCGCACTATGGCCCTGGGGTCAACTCAGCCTCTAACAGAAATGAGTACCAGGATACTTCCTGGGGGGTAAAGGCGGCCGGTGCGTAGGGCTGACAACCTTACCACCTTCATGTGCCGATTGTCTAAAATCTGTGAGCCTCAACCTCCTGGAACCCTAAGGGCCTGTCCAGGCCTGTAATGGGATTGCTTTACCATTCTTTTTAGAGGTTTCTGAACATAAAGCGTTCTGTAACCATAGCAATTGACTAGGCATATGTCATATACCTGTGTTGTCATCAGCGTGGGTTATTGCATTTTGTCCGCTTTACATATGCATTTTTTTTTTGTGTCTTATTATTTGAAGTATTTTTCCCTCAAAGAAAGTAGGCTTCACCAATACACTATCACTAGATGTGATATTCTAGATAAAGGTAAAGGTAAAATTCACCCTAGAACAGGCCATGAAGGCCCAGAGGGCGAGTAGAGGTATAGCTGTACCCTTTCTTTAACCTTGGTGCTAGATGAGGGTGGGTGGTCAACGTGATGCCCCGGCCACTTTACCCCTGGGAATGACCCGGTACCCATTGTACAGGAGGCTGGGTAGACCCCAGGGCCGGTCTGGACGGGTGCGGAAAATCTCGCCCCCACCGGGATTCGATCCCCGGACTGTCCAGCTTGTAGCGAGTCTGTATACGACTGAGCTATCCCGGCCCACTGTGATATTCTAGAAGCATAAGAAACCCAAACAATTCTGGGGCACAGATATACCATAGTTACTAGTTGTGATAGCCATCATATGCCCAGAGCTATTTACATGACAGTATTGTAATGTGAAATTTATAGGGGAGCATGGCTTGTGCAAGTGTGCAAAATTGTTAACTTCACAGTTTGTTTATTGCTGAATGTATGTGTTGTGAATTATGAGATTGCAGGCAAATCCTGGTACAGTTCCCTTCTCCCCATAGCACAAGTAGGGTCAGTGGCACAAGTTGCATCAATGTTGAAACCAGCTATAACAGTGTTTCTCAAACTTGTGGGCAGTGGTCTGCTGCCAGTCGCCAAAGCATTTTTATTCTGCACAGTATTAGAATCGGTATTATTTTCATAACATTTTTACAATTTTTGTTATCACTGAACATATTTTTACATAAAAATTTATTTAATTACAGAATTTCTGAGAACGTTTTAAAAGTGAACGTTTTTTATAAGTTTTATCATTGATATCTACTGTAATAAAATGCTTAGTCATATAAGGGAAAGTAGAAGTGGAAAATGAGTTCAAAATTGAGTCTTAGTGTTTTCTTGGTAGTGTGGTTGAAGGCTATGTTCGTCTGGGTTATGATGCCTCATCACTGAATAGCTGGTTCCTGATGTTTTGAAGGAGCATAGGTGTTTTATCTTCACCGGTCTAGAGGTCAAAGAAAGCGCACTATGCTTCTTTGAAACGTCAAACCAGTTACACAGCGAGGTGGCGTATCTGAGAAGAACAGAGTCCTGAAGTGTAAAGTAGTTTTTGATAGTGTGTATGACTTTTTTTTTTGACATATCTAAGCCATGTTACGAAATGCGGCGAAGTTCGGTTCAGTTGTGAGTACTGGGTGGCAGCCTGAACCAGTTTTCAAGTATGCATACAGGTGTACCATGTCAAAAGCGTGAGAAACACGGTCTACAGTATTTACAGAAGTTGATGTGGTTGTTGTGAAAGCTGAAGTTGTTTCGGAACCTGTGAACTCTTCGGTTTCTTTTGTGTCTAGTAATTGTGGCGTTCACTTTTGTTGTGAGCCCGTGTTTTGTGTTGAGAGTGTAATGAACTACTCTCTGTTACATGGCATGATGCTTGAATTGTGACAGTCTTGTCTCTCCTTTTCAAGGCCATTATATCTATTATGTCTCACAGTCTTTAGTGGAGTCTTCATTAAGAACAACATTTTTAAGCCTGGTGAACTTTCTTTTTATGTTCTGTAGTGCTGTGTTCTGTGTTTTCATTAAATTTACTAATATTAGTGTTATTTGCATATATACATTGCAGAAATGAGGGAAATTGTGTGTTATGTTAATGTAGCTTGCCAAATGTGGCTGTTGCTTTTAAGCTGTAAAAGTATGAGTTATAGTGGTTTCAGAACCTACAAAAGTCATGTTTAGGAGGGGAAACAGGAAAACAGGTAGTTGGATTTAACTGCTCATTATCACTTTGGTAGTAACTTGTCTTTAAAAATTATTTTATTGGAAATGTATCGAATTCCAACGTACAAAATTTATTGATTAGTTTTATTTTTGTTATTATTTATCTCAAATTTACAGAAAATGAACAGAAAAGTGAATCAGCATGTTTTATGCACATGTGGTTTCACAGTCTGTATTGTTATAATCTTGAATTCTAAAAGGTTTTGACGATGGTATATAACATTGTGAACCGCTTGTGTCTAGGACTTTAGCCATCGTCTTTAATGTGAATAAAATATAAAAATATATAAAATCTGAAATTCACGTCGTTTCGGAAGATGGCTCTTCTTCCGTCTTCAGGCCTACTCAGGTGGGTCCTGTTGATTGAGCTAGTCTCAATCACCAGATTCCACTGACTGAGTTGTCCGGTGATTGAGACTAGCTTAATCAACAGGACCCACCTGAGTAGGCCTGAAGACGGAAGAAGAGCCATCTTCCGAAACGTCGTGAATTTAGATTTAATATATTTTATATTTTAGTCTATATTTTATATTTTATATTTATTCACATTAAAGACGATGGACAAAGTCCTAGAAACAAGCGGTTCACAATGTTATAATCTTGTTCTGGTCAGTTGGTTGGGCTGTTACATGACCTGAGGATTGCGTCTGTTTTAGTCGTCTCTTTGAAGGCCATCCAGATCTGTTGTTTAGGCGCATTCATACAAATGGCAAAAAGTGCCTATTAGGTTTGCCATGTCTGTCTGTCCATACGTATCAGTGCAGCTCCAACTGGACAGACTTTCATGAAATTGGATCTTTGAGACTTCTGTGAAAATCTGTTGAGGAACTCCAAATTTGGTTGAAATTGGGCAACAATGTCGGGCACTTTACACAAATACCTAGGTTCATTTGTATGGTTGAAAGCAGTACAACATATTTTGTAGCTCGACAACAGTGGAAGTGGAACCCATCTTGCATATGCATAGCAGAACTTGGTGGTTTTATATATATGACAGCTGCTTGTAGGTCAACAACAGTACAAAGGAAACATATTGTTACGTTCCCATAGCAACAGTGGTTACGCGACCATGCCACAGTGTTACATTATACAGTAGAACCCGGATAAGAAGTCCCTGCATAAGAAGTTTTCCCCTGTAAGAAGTCTGATTTTTAAAGTCCCGAAATCCTATTGCTTTTAATAAGCTTCCCTCTTAATAAGTCTTCCGCTTAAGGAGTCCCTAATCCTCCGGTCCCTTGAAAGACTTTTAACAGGGTTCTACTGTCTATTGTCTATCTTGTTTGGTGTGTTGATAGTCAAGAAGTTATGTTGGATGTCTTGATGTCTTCCATTTTGCTGAAATGATGCAGTGGTTTTGTAACATTGTTAAACATGGATAGGTTAAATGAAAAGTTTAACTGTTGGTCAGCTGAGAAAGAAAGCAGCACTGTTAGTCTTGCGTAGGGATGATTGATGATATTGATGAACTATCGGGTAATATTATTTTGTCACTGGCCTTCATTCTGCTGTGTTCAGTGTATAAAGACATTTAAGTATGAGAGACTATTAAAATGTGAGTGTAAATTTCCTGGATATTCTTTATGCATCAGACATTTGTGGGTTCGTTACACACGATGACTCCTGTAGCTGCTGTCTGTGCTTCCACTAATTGCTACCAATTGCTCTGCCTGCCATTGCATTGCTTGCAACTGAACGTACTATGGTTCCCAGAAGGGTTGGGGGGGGGGGGGGGGTGGAGTGGCAGTGGATTTTGTAGGGTGGGGTTACTTTTACAAATACATGGTTTTACTTTCTTGTGGCGTTACAAAGTATAATGGCAGCATGTTAGTACGTAGTGTCAACGTAAGGTTTGTTTCTCAACATTTAATACAATCTTCTAATTAAGTTTGGTAGCTGAAATAAATTGGCCCAGTTGTGCCATTGTGAAGGAGTTTAATGCAAAGTGACGAAGTTGACACACCAAACGTTTATTGTTATGATAATGTAAAAATAGTATATACATTAATTTAAAGTAACAGTATGGAATCCATAATTAAGTAGCTTGTACAGTATGTTATGCCGTAATAAGATATTGGGCACATACGAAGGGTTGTTACACAAACTGCCATGTCTAATGTAGATCAGTGTTACTCAGTGTAAGTCTTAGTGATGTCATATGAGTAACTGGTCTTCAGTACTAGGACTAACCTTGGTCATTTACACTGTGTTCATATGATGGTGGGGGGGAGGCGTTGTGTTCAAGCGCCTATGAAACATTCACGGTTGAGACGTAATTCAAACCCTTATTCAGTCAAAGTCATATGGAAGCTGGCGTGTGGTTAAGTGGTGTCGTTCCTTTATTTATTGGGAGCCTTGTAGTGGGAAGTTTCAGAGAAATACAGTAGGTGATGTGTAGACGGGATCGAATGTGACTGTAAGCCATATTTAGTTTTGAGCATGTTGAGACAAATGGTTCCCACTGTGTTAGCCTGAGAATAGAAGTAAGGCAGAACATAATTTCAGTATCTGCTGCCTTAAAAGAGATGCGAGGTGTGCATGTGGAACTTGGCTAATTCAGATTCTGTGTGTCTGTCATTATTTGAATTTTGTTTGGTTCAGTTATGTGTAATGGTTATGAAAACATAATACTTTGAAATATCAGAACTCATTATTTGGAACATATCACTACAGTGCATAATATAGTGCTGGTTGATAAACGTGTGTATTTTGGTGGAGTGTTTGGATTCTTGCTTTGGGCAGTATGAGGGTATGGTCATAAAGTTGGAACCTTTCTTTGTGACATAGAGTAGCTACCGTAGTGTACTCTTGCTTTTACTTTAATCTCTGCAACGCTGCCATTGAGCCTTTATGAAATATATTTTTAATCTTCACGTCACTCGTCCTTTGCCCACTTGTATAATTACCCATATGAATTACAAATTAAAATTTCAAATCTGTATATTAAAGTGATGGGATTCTTTGTCACAGGAAATAGAATTTATCAGTAACCAGGGCTCAAAATTTTGTTTGGTTGTTAGTTATGATAAACACAATTGAGAAAAATGCTTTCTATAAAAATGTTTGTTGTGGTTGAATTTTGATACGTAACAAAGTTCTTGAAATGTAAGTTTATTATGTTTTTGAATTTTGAGCCCTGGGAAATTAAGATCACTTGAAAGTTCTACTGTCACTTAACTGGTAACTTTTGTGTGGGATAAAGCTTCTCTGTATGTGAGATATAAATGTTCTTTGGCAAAGCTGAAGCAAGCTGCACATTTTTGTCCCAGTGGTTTTCAACCTGTCAGTGACTGCTTTTAGGAAACTGATGAAATTTAGTCAGACATTGGAGAATGTGGAAAATTATGCTACTAATTTATGTATAATTTATTTTCTCAACTTTGAATAATTCTGAGGTGATTGATGTAGCTAAAAACTCCCAGAGTTTTGGAGAATATGCCTCCTTTTAGGTGGAAAGGAAGGACCAACTCTGGTGGGGCTGTTAGAAAGAGCTATTGTCTCTGCCTGGACACAGCCTCTGGAGTGTGGTTCTTTTGTTGGCGTGGGGCTGTGGACAACGGCTAAAATGTCAGCCACACAAATTTCATTTCTCTTTGACACGAATATCCAGCCACATCACTGACACCAATTAACCCTCTAAAGCACACATTGCAGGAACTCTGCAACTTTCTCACAGGTTGTATATACTCATGAATACGTGTCTGTTATTCTCAGTGCAAACAGTCATTTCCCAAACAGTGTTCAGTGTTCGGTCATGGTAAGAAGGCAGCATGTTTTCGTAGACAGCACTGAATTTGTGAATATTATTCTTATGAATTTTTGTCTTCAGAGGTTGGACATGTTGCACCTGTCCAAATGACGAAGGTTTTTTTTAAATCATTATTCCCAAAATTTTACATCTGCCTAATCCCTAAAAGTTTTACACACAGCAACACGGGACACACACAACATAAACAGGACATATTTACTTAACTGACCATTCATATATACAAAACCAAAGCCAAAACTGAAAAACTAGCCAATGGTGGAAGACATGACATAAAAAACCATATTGTTTCATTTTACCATGTTCTACTAAGATTGACGAAATTTTTAAGGATTTTATATTCTGTGTTTTATATATTTTAAATACAGACATTGTAAATAACTGTAATATATATGACAATGAAACTGGACTAAATATGATAGCAGACAAAAACATTGGATGTGAAGTGAATGTACATTACGAGCCCCCTGAAGATGGCCTTGTAAAGGCCGAAACGTATGTAGGGGTTGAAGAATATAAAGTGAAAATATAGTGCATTTTGTTGGTGTATAATTTGTGAACCCTAAAAGTTGATTTAATGCATTAAACTGAAGTTTTAAGCCTGATACAGATTTAATGGTTTGGTGGGTTGAAAACCACTGTGGGGCCAGTACTGTTATGTTTGGTAAGGACCGTACCCCTCTTTGTGTCCCATTTGCCAGGGCTCATTTTATTTCCCTGGTTTTGTGTCATTGTGCTTGCTCTCCCTGTAACAAGGATCATCTTCGTCTTCTTCCCCTCTCAAAGGCTACTTCGAAGATTGGTGGAGGCCACGCAAAGGTCTGTACCATAACTAACAACTGTCTTTGTTTGTGTCTTTGTGTTGGGTTCACCAGTACTGATCTGTTTGTTTCACTTTCTTTTTTACACGCTTTTAGAATTTGTTTAAAGTACAAGGTTACTGTAACATAAGGAATACAATGGTGGTGAGACACTCTTGATGTAGAACAGAAGGGCACATTTGTTTTTGAGAATCATTTGTTCCAAATGGACAGCTGAACCCACTCTCACAGTACGTTGCAGTCACTGTATTGTGTGTCACTATAAACATATGCAACACTGTGTTTCACTATGGCAGAGCCATCATTAGGCATTCAAGCAGTTATTTTTGTATTAAAACTGTGTGTAACTCTTGTTGAGAAAATTAAAAATTAAAGAAATAAGAAACTTAAAAAAATTAATACTTCTGTAAGCGCTGTATTTGTTTAAGAATATGAAAAAAAAATTAAAGTTTCAACAGTGTGGTGCTCACATCGTATAAGCACTTTGGTTATTGTTCCTGTTGTTACTTATGTATGAAAGAATTGACCAAAATACACTTTTTTAAGTGAATTGTTCTGTATTTGCCTGATATCTTTTGGAAACTCTTTGAAACACATGTTGCCTTTAAGTAATGTGGCAAGAATTACTTGTCAAAGTCACCTGGGACCATAGAAAAGATCTGTGAGTAATGTTCGTCATAATCAGCATGTGAGCCAACTTCTGTACTCTGACCAGTGAGTGTGATGAAGTTTCCAGTTTAAAGACCCAGAATCTGGTGATGTGTTGTGTGGTCGGGACTGTGCGCGTCACAGGGGGCAGTGATAGGGCAGGAGCAGTGGTAGAATGGTGATTAGCAGGGGAAAACCAAAGAAACTTGGGGAAGAACCTGCTTCAATCCCACATCTAACATGACTCTGATGTGAGAGCATCATGGATATAACTCTAGGCTACTTGTTAATTGTACAGGCTGTTCCCTTATTTTGTTAATGTTGTATGACTCAATATGTCTGGAGATAATGGGGGCTTCTTCTTTTAGAAAGAACGAATTTTGATTATCATGATTTACAATAAATTGTATATATTAATATTAGTTGCGGGGGCGCGCAGTGGCGCAGTTGGTTGAGGCACTACGCTACAAACCGGAATGTCGCGGGTTCGATTCTCGATGGTGTCATTGGAATTTTTCATTGACATAATCGTTTCGGTCGCACTATGGCCCTGGGGTCGACTCAGCATCTAACAGAAATGAGTACCAGGAATATTTCCTGGGGGGTAAAGGCGGCCGGTGCGTAGGGCTGACAACCTTACCACCTTCATGTGCCATTGTCTATAAATCTGTGAGCCTCAACCTCCTGGAACCCTAAGGGTCTGTCGAGGCCTGTAATGGGGTTGCTTTTAATATTAGTTGCATTGTGCCAGTTGCCCGTACAAACTGTTTTCTGTGTTGTTTATTCAGCACTCTGTTTTAACATTAATCTGTCTGTATGGATAATCTTCATAACCTAAACTGCTTAGATTTCCTGTTGATCTTTATGGATTTTCAATCACGAATTGTGCATTACAGATATGGGGTGGAGAGTGGGTAAAACGGCTTGACAGTTCTGCAGTTACAGCAACTGATCAAGTACTGTGTGGTTGACATGATTGGCAGCACTGCATTGTAACATTTGTGCTATCACTGAAAGTACAGTCAAGGCTGCGATTGCAGCATGCATTTTAACATTTGTGCTGCACTGAAAGTACAGTCAAGGCTGCGGTTTGCAGCACTGGATTGTAACATTTGTGCTGCCACTGAAAGTACAGTCAAGGCTGCGGTTTGCAGCACTGGATGGTCCACGAAGCTGTGTTAAATGGAAATTAAGACGATGCCTGTTACATTCGACTGTTGCATCAGCTGCTTCTGAGGGTTTGGCTGTTAATTATTGGTGTCTTGCTGCTTTGTTTTAGGTTTGTCACACACACACACAGGCACGCACATGCACACAGGATGTCAGATGACAAATTAAGTGGTTAGGTGTGTCCACAATGTTGCTAGGTACTCTAAGATACAGAGTGTTCTGTGCAGTTTAATTTTTAGAGTGTTGAAATAAACAATTTTGTTATGCTTTGCTTCTTTTCTATAGAAATTGTGAGGTATTGTGGGTAAACGTTTTTAAATGAAACTGTGTTAGTTTATTATTAATTTGTTGTGCTTTATTTTGTATCTTGCCTAAGGAGTACTGGGATCAATGTTTTATGACTAGCAGTTTGCGGACAGTAATATGGAAAGATTTTTTAGCTTGTTCATTACCTCTGCCCGCCCTTGTAACATATTCTTGGATAATAATTGTCAGTTTTCATACTGAACAAACAAATACAGAAATATGTACTTAGTTACTATTAAAGCACATAGTATTTGCTTCTCACAGGCTGTGTAACTTGCAGCTGAAGGAACATATGCTGATTATGAACTTGCAGGTATTCAAACATTCTATTGTGGTGCTGTGAGGTATGGCACCGTCTAGTATGGTGGGTGGTTACTGGTGTTTCTGAGTCACATACTGCTGCCTCTGTCTTCAGCCCTGCCCTGTATGTTCCTCTGAAGTGTCAGTACCCACCTACCAGAGTACACGGTGTCCTCGGCCAAATTCTTCTGTATATTTGGAACATTACCTTTGTGTGTATGAATATACACATATATGTAGATTTTCTTATAAGTAGCATATCTTTCTGTTGCATATTTCTGATGAGATGTCTGATCCTTGTTTTATTCGACTCTGTTGGTCTGGAAGGAGAGGGAGAGAGAGAAAGAGAAAGGGCAGATAATGTACAGCAATCTCACCACTGTTCACCTTGTCGAAGTTTGTACATAGCTCCAGTTTTAACACAGCCGTAGCTACCAATTTTAACACAGCCTTAGCCATTGCTTCACGTGAATTGTATGGGGAGAGTGAGGGCGTCGGATATGTGGTGTAGAGGGCTTGACCAGCTAGCAGCTACTTGTTTCATATTCTGTGAATTTGTGAGAGTAATCAAGACATTTGGCCAGTTTAAGAACAGAATGTTCATGATTCTTTCCACTACTCCAGCCCAGACCTTTTCTTGAGTAATAGGCAGTTCAGGAATATATAGTAGGAGAATATTTTGGGTCCAAAATGGGTTACATATTTGAAGTGGGCCTTGTTCAGTAGCCCTGTGTAATTATGAAGGGAAGTCAACACAATGTTGGGTGATGATCTGTTCTGTTAAATCTTTATTTGACATTACTCTCATCATTTGTGTAGAATAGTTCATGTGTTGTGTTCCCTTTTTTCTCAATTTTGAATGTGATGTTTGTACGTATATCAAAACTTTATACGTATCACCAAATTTTGTTGGGGAAGTGCCATCTTATTTCCACATGCAGCTGTTTTACATTGATGAGTATAGTGTGTAAAGTGTAGCATGTTACGTACTGTAGTTACATGTAGCTCGTTCCATTTGTTTACAGTTAAATGTAGTACGTGATGGTACTGCTGTTTTCATGAGAGGTTGTGTTTGTATCTGAGTCTGTGAGGAGTGAGTGTTTACTGATGGAATCACGCTTAAGATGTGACAGATGATGAAAGTAAATTTAAATTCTGTTTGAGTTTTGTTTGATTAGGTGCAATGTGCAGAGTTATTTGATAGTTTGATTTATTTCATGTTTCTTCTGCCTGTTGGCCTTCATATTGGTGATTGCTCATACCTTGATTTATTTTGTTATTTAAGTACAATCAGAAGCTCTAATTTTGCTGTCAAAGATATTTCCTTTTAGTTTAAGATCCTGCCACAAATACAGGGCATACACAAAAGAATGGTGCGGTTTAAATAGTATTCACTATTGAAACCGCACCATTCTTTTGTGTATACCTGTATAGTTTCTTTGTTACTTATGAGTATGGTTACCTGATTTGAATTACTGAATTATTTATGTTTGTTTCATTGTACAGTATGTTAGGACTCGTATCCTAACTGCACTCCTAGTACTCGTACTTTACTGCTGCACTGTTTGTTTTGCTTGCTGTCACAGTGACATCAGTTTCTTTTTCTGGAACAAAGTTGCTGACTTGTTTTTTTCTCTGTCCCCATGATCCCCCACTCCAGCTCACGCATTCGACTATTACGGTAAGTTATGATTTCTGTTGGTTAAGTCCTTTTTATTTGTATTGCTATTATTTATTATTAATATTATTATTATTATTGTTATGCCATGGGATGCCAGAGTTTTTCATGCTGATTTTTATTCCTTGAATTATTCGGCAGGTAATGCTGTCAGTGTTAACCTTGGTCTTGTTGAGTCTGAATGCTTGCGATGATGGCGTGTTGTTAGCTGATACAGGATGTTGGACATTTTGGTTATACACAGTCCTTATTTTAAATGACAACTTTCATTTGTCATTCCCGCCACTATGGTGTTGCACGTATAGGCAGTCGGCTGAGTGGGCTACTTTAATGCGATAAAAGAGCCGACAGGAAGTAGCAACTGATAGTTGTCTGATGAAATAATGACCCTATAGATACACAACACTTCTGTCTACTTCATCACTTAAAAGTGTTGATATGTTCAGTTGGCACAGTCAGATGGGGTGTTTCATCAAGACTACTGATGGGCTCATCTGAGAACGTTTCTGCTTTCACCTGACGTTTGGGGCAGACCAGTTTCCAAAATGTGTTTCTTTAACCAAAACAAGATGATAGCCGTGTCAAATATGTCACTTTATGTTTTTATTTAATTTAGTTTTGTTAAAAGAGACAGAATTTATATTTGCAGTTCTGTGTGTGGTGCATCTAAATTTAATCTAATGTAGCATTTCAAGTGAAACCAAATTTATCAGAAAGAGGGGATTTACTGAGAAGGAGATCTGCGTTGGTAGTGCACATCTTGAATGTTAGGTCACAGCCTAATGTCCATTACCATGTATTGTACACTTTAAACATTGGTAATGTTAATTGTGACAGTGCTTAAAAATAATTTTTTATACATTTCTGTGCAAATTTTGAAAGTACAAATAACATTACATGGCTTGATGAAGTCCTTATGTCAACTTATTTTTGTAAAGATAGTTTTCAAGCACATAACTGGCTATTTTGAAATCTATAGCTCAGAGTATTTGTGTAAGATACTAGTTTGTAAGGATGACAATTTTGATTTTAAATTATGATTTAATAGCATGTGAAACTGCAAGCAAACTCTAAGAAAAATGTAGTGTACATTATTGCATCAGACCCTCATATCAGTTATAAATTATCCAGCAAGTTTAGTGTGGAGTAGAAAGAAGTCTTTCGTACTACCTCTGGTCGTGCACATATCTTCAGCAATTCCTGGCATCCCATGTTTGTTCCAGTCTTATTATGATCAAGTTTGTTATAATTTGTGAGCTTATCTGTCCATCTGGAGTGACTTTTCTGTGTTACTTTATTTATGTTTTGGTCTGTACCTGATGCTTGTGTATACTTTGCATTTATTTAACCTTGTTCCTAATCTTGAACCATCAGGAATGAGGATTCAGGGTAATCATTGTGTAGGATTCTGGTAATGGTATATCACATTTGGGATCATTCACTGTTTCAACTTTGTCCATCATCTTATGTGTAAAATAAGAAACAATTGTTTTAAACATGGAACAGTGGATAAAGTTAAAAGATTGAATGATTCCAAAGGCACAGGTGTTGTAATTGAACGCAAGTACGTATCTTCCATCCTACACGTGTCCGTTGAGTACCACAGGTATGACCATCTGATTGAGGTTTCATTTGGCCAGCGTATGACAGTAGCTCTTGTAATAACGCATGCATTTGGTTTTGTTGAGGGATAAGGGTACTTGTGCTTTGATATAAAATGACAGTGTTTATATAGCACTCGTATATAGTGTCGTTATTCGTAAGTTGCATATTTAGCATTCAAGATGATAATGTTACCTAATGAGATGTAGCATTGTGTTACACCACAATTTAAATTGTATGGTATTGTGTGGAAAGGTTATGATTGTATTTTGGATAAGTTATTCCATCACTCTGAAGGAATCTTACCTCTGCCAGATTTGAATTCGAATGTTATCTGACTGCATGAAATTGGAATTCACACCACCTTCCCCAAAAGCAGTGTGATAGTATAGCAGATAATTTATTTATGAGTGTGTGAATGATAATTGGCAGTGTTTAGTCAGCTGTAGATAGGGCTCAGTCTGTTGCCACCTGCCAGATGTCTCCTTATGACATTTTCCAATAAAACAGATGTGGGAGGAGCGATCATTTGTTTTCATCTGATACAGCCAGCTGTTAAATATGAAAGTGAGAGAGGACATGCAATATATCTGTTTGCAATTTGGGTTCTCACAGTGGTGAATGTGAAGATGTTTAGTTTAGTTTGGTGGAGGTGTACCATATCACTGTTGTTCAGAGGACACATGCTGCATCCATCTTCACAGCACTTATCTGCCAAATTGCGTGTCATATATCAGAAGGCTGTGATTTTATTAAATGTATATGTTTGTTTGTGGCTTATTTAACAATGCTGTCAGTAGCTGAGACTGAAATGATATTGGTATTCTTCTGATTCTGACATTGTTTCCATGGTCTGAAGTATTGTCAGTTATGCTGCTACTGTTTCTATTGTGGAATTATAACATTTCAGGAAATTGGAGGGGGGAGAGGGTGATGTTTTATAAGCTCAGCACTTCTAAGACAGGAAAAAGTAGTTTTTGTGGCAGGCCTGAATGAGGTTTAAAGCTTGTAGCCATCTGGGTTTTGACACTGTGTAGGATCTTTGGTTGACATTGACATTTTGGAGGAATGTGTTGCCTCCAGTTTTAAGGTGAGGGAATTACGTCCAAGTAGATGCTGAAGTGATTTGGGGAAGGAAGTGACTTGATTGTATAGGTGAGAGGGGATAGATAGATCTTGATACAGACGAGTAGTGTAGTTGAGAACACTGGGGTAATGAATGGCCCTTTTTATTGTAAGTTATACCACCAGCATCATGCCAGCCAGGAAAGTAAGGTGCATGGATTGGCTCATAAGGGAAGTGATACAAATGAAGCTCTACCCTAACATCCACCAGAAGGCTGGGTTCTCCTTTTTTGTACTTGAGAAGTAATTTTCTGTATGGGGCATAAATAAAACATTGATGAAGTTCTGTTGCTGCTTTGTACTGTTTGCAGAAACAGTACAATCAAATGGTGGTTTTGTTTTGGGGTTCTACACCATGGAGTGGTTAAATGTTCTGACATTTCGGAGGAACCTACCGCTTGTAGCGTCAGGATGAATGAATTCGTTCAAATGGATTTCCAGGAATGCAGAGTTTAATTCCCATTTGCCTGTACTCTCATGCTGCCTTCCATAGTTGTGATTGGCTAAACATCCACAAACCATCCTGTATAACCAACATATTTTTTTTGAGAACCAATTGTCTTCTGGACTTTGTCCATCATCCCGGATAAAATATTAAAATCGCTGCTTGTCCAGTGATTGAGATTAGTTCAGTCTAAAAGGACCCATCTCAGTAGGTGTCTCCCCTGCCATCACTGAAGACGGAAGAAGAAACAGCTTCCAAAACGTCGTGATTTTTATATTATATTTTAATATTTTATCCGGACGATGGGCAAAGTCCAGAAGACAATTGGTTCTCAATATTATACACCGTCGTCAGAACCTTTTAGAATCTATGTATATTTTTTTTATCACTTTAGCATCCATTTGAGGCAGTTCAGTCACCTTGAAGATGGACGCAGTATGTTACTCTGAAATGTCAGAACATATAGCCATTACACAGTTTACAAACCCAGAGGAAGACATCGTTTGGTGAACAACTTGCCGTGAATGTATTGGATGTACAGTGCTTGTAGGTCATATTTCATTGGGGAAATGCTATATAAGGTGGATGCTTCCTGGTGTTAAGTGAATTTGTCGTCAGTAAGACCATGGGGACTTGAAAGGTGGCTGCATTGCACCCATAGTCCCACCAGAAAGCTGCTGCTAACCTTGAATGTTGCATTTCGTTGTAACGGTGACTTTTGCAGTGTTACTAAGGAATGGAGGAGCATGTTTGTTATGGTGGTAGTGGTGATGGTTGTATATGTTGTGGCATGCTGGTTTGCAGATGGCACTTCCTTTGTGTAATGAGGCATGCTGTCTAAAAATGTTCATTGCTGATAATGTTGGTAATGCTTGGTACAATAGCTGGAAAAAGTGCCAGTTATACAAATGTAACTGAAGAATTGGTACATGCCTCATCTTTGTAACACTAGAAGTGCCAGTTTTAATCTGTATGGTGCCTGGCCACCATTTTAGGTTGAGCTGTTCTTATGTCATGGCAAAATATATGGAACACCCTCAGGAACTTAAAGTGTATGCAGAAATTTATGAATGTTTCTTGACTACATAGTTTCATGAAATGCAAAGAGACACCACATGCTGTCAGATACAACAATTTCTGACATGTAGCCCTTGGGTTAGTCATATGGTCACATGTTGAGTAGTGGTGGGCACCTGAACTCACAGCAGACTCAGTTTGAAATATTTGTAAGATATGTTACGCCACCTACACCAGTTTTTCATGATGTTGATGTTGCTGGTTAAGGGGGAAGAAAGAGACAACTAAGTGTTTTTTTCAAAACTTCATATCCACAAAAATTGGAAAGTATCGCATACAGTAAGAGCATGGTGAATCTATTTTGTCAGTAATATGTCAGTGACACAGCTTTTATGACAACTGTTTATTGTCTCCTGCCTAATTTCATCAGACATTAGGCATATATATAGTGCCAGGCAACTGACATCAGCTGCCTAGAGGTTGAGAGTAGTTTTGCCTAACAGGCCTGATGGAGTAGGTTTTGACCCCCCCCCCCCCCCCCTCCTTTTTTTGGGATGAAAGTGGGACCGATGCTGTCCCTGAAAAGCAGTGTTTTGTTAATTATGATTATTACTTTTTAACACAAGATAATTGACAAATTCCGTGAACAAAATGATGAAATAGCATAATATTATTTTGTGTTGCAAGAGCAGACTTGTTGCCATCTGTGTGTCCAGTTTGTTATTGTGGTGCACAAATGAGTACGTGAATGTATCCTCCATAATCTCCTTACTTTAATGCAGTTATCAGCTAGTTTGGTATGTTCGTCTGCAGTACCAAAGCTGCGCTACATGGTGCAACGAAGTCAAAGGGACCACATATTGCTAAATGTAATGTACTGTCATTAAACCCCTATAGAATTTATGCATTTATACATTTTTAAGTCACAGAATGTGGCTGTATATATGGATTTTAGAAGAAGTCTTTGTGAGTCAGCTACAGCACAGTACATAGCTTTTTGAATTTATTGATTGGTGCTTTGTTAGAAGCATCTTGGTTCTTGTACAAGAATATTTCGGATCCTGACAGCATTCCCTGAAGTGACATTTGAGGCTCGTGTGGTGGTCCTATGAAGAATGGTGCCATGTAGTCTGGTAGCAGTGTACCAGTGGTAAAGGGGAACATACTGTGTCCCTCTTCAGGGCAGAAGATGGAGGTAGTACATTTCTTTGCAATATCATTGGTAAATTGCTACCAGACTACACAGTGTCACATCGCAGAAGATGGTACAGAGTGTTCCTTTTGATTCTTCATTGCCACCTGTGTTACTGTGCTGGCTTTAAATTCATAATCTAAAGGCAGATTAAAAAACAAGGACTTGGCTAAATTGTATTTGTGTATTCGTTTGCTTTCTTCCAACACTTGCTGACATTTTTATTTATGTTAAAATATACAAAGGTATTCTTACTTGAGTTCACATTTACATTCTTGGAATTCACTGTTTTGTGAATAATTATCAATTCCGATGTAATGGAGATACACTTCTGAGGCTGTGAATTGGCATTTGTTTCCTCATTGGTGGACCCGTGGTTGGTGAAAGAAATGTCATTGAGACTTCACTGGCTGGCACATTGTTTTTTGACTGCATTGTTCTGTTTGACAGTCATGGAAACAGTGTCTACAGCATTGTGTGTTACGATGCTTAACAGCAATGAATGACTCCTGTTTGTACTCGTCTTGACCTCTTGTTTCATATTTAACAAGATGATGCTGTAACATTAGCAAATGGAATGATTTATGACCTCCACTGCTATTCATAATGCTGCTCTGCATTTCAGCCTGATGTCTTTAACACTTTGAAGTCCGGATGCAGTCCTTCTTTCTGAATTTTCCGTTGAGGTCATACACCAGGCCGAAGTCTGGGTGGATTGTGGCAGCTTCTGTCGACTGGTTAGAATCAAACTGTTGGCATGATTTTTGTGCAAAGTGATTGGACCTGGTGGGACTATATGGGATAAAATTGTTGAACTTTGTGGGTTGACACGGGGAAAAATGATTGGACCTGGTGGGACAAAGTGGGATTCAATGATCGGACCTCAAAGGGTTAATGAATCACGGTTATGTTCTCCATTAAAATTTACTGAATATGATGACAAAATTATCTAATCATTCTTGTTTGCTGACAATGTAATGTAACATACATATTGATAATATGAGTGTTGATTTTTCTTTCTTTTTTTTTTTCCATTGTGTTTGAAGACGAGTACAATCTAAATCCTGGTTTAGAATGGGAGGACGAGTTTACAGGTAGGTCCATGCTCCTGCTTATTGCCCATCCCTGGATCCCTGGTTATCCTGCCTGATTGCCTGGCCATACTGTTTCACCTGTTTCTGCTGCACAGTGTCAGGCTTAGGCACTTACATTAACGGTTAGAATTCCAGTATTGACTGCTTGAAGGACAGTGCATTCATACTCAGTGATGGAAGGTTGCAATTTGTGCAAAGCATGGAACATGAAATAACATTTGCGTGTAGGCTGTGTAATGTGTATCATGCAAGATTGTGTTAGTTCATTACCTTCAGCATAGATGTCAATCACAACAAATGACGGACCCCTATTTTTCATGTAATTGCTCGACTATATGAAATATTCTTCTGTGGGGTACACCGCATATTTTATTTCTAAGAGAAGAAATAAGGGCGCAGTGTTTTACTCTCTCTGGTGCATCTTGGCAGTGAGCTCTTTGCTGTGAAAAGTATTTTCCTTGTAGGTACTTTTTCAGAGATTAATGGAAGTGGGAGTTATAAGGTACATGATCCAGGTTGAATGGTGGGTGGGTGAGATACTTCTGGCAGATGCTGAGGGCATTTTGGGATGCATAGGGCATTTCACCTGAGTTCCTGGACCATGGCAAGACATTGAAGGCAAGCGTATGTGATGTGATGAATTGAGAGGCAGGGTGTGGCCAGTCGTTGCATTCTAAACCAGGTTGTGTGCCACTTGCCCCGGTGATAGTGCGGTGAAATAGTCTGTGTGTTTGTGGTAATGCTCATTTGTTTGTTGGACATCTGCATTGAAGTAATAAGAGTAACGCTGCCTTGTATCGTACTTATTGTTCAACCCATCTCGTGCTGAAGATATAAAACGTATTGGATCCTTATTGATTCTTGCAACTTATAAAATCATCTACTCTTTATTACGTACTGTCAGCTCAAAGTTTCTTGATATGTGTTCTGGCCCACCTGACAGCATCATTAATGCTGCTGTGAGTGCATTAGCTTCACATCATTGTAATTATGAATTTGCCTGTCATGTACTTTGAAGTATTTTTGCTGAATTGCCTTTATTAGATTTATTTGGTAAACCAAATTGTCCACCTGGATATCAAGTTTTATGAATTGTGAGTATTGTTAAATGTGAATGATATTAAAAGTATAGGGTACCTTGTCAGGGTTTCTGATTGTCATATTGCTTGGCGACATTACAGTTTAAAGTTGGTTTTGATTAAAGCAGAAAATTGTAACATTGTAAAAAATATGCCCCCTGTGAAGTTTGTTCTTTTGCCATGGAAATGGCAGGGGAGAATCTAAGTGTAGAAACGTTGAAGCAGCATTTCTTCTGACATTTTGTAGTCAGCATATTTGAGGCAACCGTTGCTATTGAGAAACTTATTTCTGTGAAAACAGTGTTGTTGTTACTAGAGACATGTTTGGTGCTATGGAAAATGTGAAAGTGAAAAATGGTACCTAATTTGCTTTGGAAGACTTTTCTGAGCAAGTGACGTAAATAATTACATGATGTGTAGCTTCTGACAAGGAATGCTGTCTGATCAGGTCACTGTCAATATTGGAATTGTAGGTACCCCCAGTAACACTCATTGCTCATGCACAAACTTGTTGGAAACACTGGGAGGTTATGAATTGCTGTAAATGCTACCGTAATGGAATTGACCAGAACTCTGATTAGTTTACATCAAGCTGTACACTGTAGGTGGTGCCTGAGCATTATGTGCTGCGTCCTTTATCAAAATGGATATTGTGGTGGGTTTTATTTATTTTTGGAAAGTGAAGTGTGTAGAACGTGCTGAAATTGTGGGCAGTTATTGCGTAAGATTTGGTGATCTCACAGCGTCAGTGTGAAGATTATGGCCTTCTGGGACATAGCATCATGTAATGCTGGTAAATAGGTGCCAGTATTCCACGGAAACCTGCTGTTCAACCCTCAGTGTATTTTTTGTCCTCGTAAGAACCGTTGTCTTACATCGCCCTGCTGTTCACCCTGGTACCTGCCGTACCATCCCTATGTCTGCTACCTTTCCACGTGGCTTACTGCTCAACCCTGAACAGAGGCAGCAGCTTTCTGTCTGTTTTTTAAGTGTGTTGTTTACAGACGCTGTCACTTGCTAGGATTATATAGCATTGGTATTGAATGGATAGATGAATGAATGAGTATGGAGTATTGGTGGAATGATACTAACAGGAGAACACTTGAAGTACGGGGGGAAAAACTTGTCACAGTGTCACTTTGGCCACTACAAATCCTTGCATTTACTTGTCTGGGATTGAACCTGGGTCTCCAAAGTGAGGGACTAGTAGTTAACCACCTGAACCGTGGCACAGCCAGCTGGTTTCTCTGAAACATTGTTATCTGTCTATCAGACAAGACCATGGCATGTCCCAGAAGGCTGCAGTCTTTCCAACCTGAGTAATAAATGTGTCATGTTGGTAAAGTATGCTCTTGTAGCCAGTGAATAAAGTTCTTTCTGCATTATGACGTGTTATATTTTGTCACTTGTGATATTTGTGTTGTGTTGCTATGTTTGTTTTGTGTAATTGCCTGGTCATGTTCAGTCTGTAATACCTCCCTGTGTTTCATGACTGAAAATATGTCTTGGCTTAATGACCCAAATATCTTAATTACAATTAATTATACAGCACTGCAGTGATTAGTAATAATGTTGAACGTTGCTTGTAGGATGGAAGTACGAGATTGCGTTGAAATACCCACATCTTGGTTATTGCCTTGGTAACCCACCTTTCGCCTTTTTCTGATTGTTCATCTTCATCATTGCTTATCTTGTGACATGTGTTGTGTGTTGTTCCTTGAAAAATGAATATTCTTATTTTGCACATTGGAACTTCAATAACTACATCACATTTCTGGACAGAATATTTCCCAATTGCCATTATGGTTCATTCTAGGCTATAATTTATTGTTTTCTTTTGTTAAAAGAAACATTTCTGGATGTGTCTGTACTCTTTGAAATACAGATGTGTCATTCATGCCCAGTAGTTACTGTGAAGATTTATTTCGTCTGGTGTGTGACACCATGTAACCTGGTAGATAGGTACCAACGTTTTGGAGGTACATTTTCTCCACCTTAGAGGATGAAAGCAGCAGGTTTATGATCTTTTATGCTGTGAGTTGTTACATTGACCGTTCAGATGATTATGTGTGGTTGTACCGTGATGCGGTCTGGATAATAAATCTGTTGTCAGTGGGATGGTTACATTATTGAATTTTCTGGAGTGTAACAATATGGAATAAATTAAGAAATTCGTCTGAAACCTTGGTACTTACTACCAATCGACATGTCATCATGTCCTATTAGAAAGAAATCTTCAGATACCTTAAAATTTGTTATGCTTCAATGATGCATTGTTATAAATACAGTTTTGGGTAACATTCTGTGACATACAGTTATATTATGTACAAAATTTGTATATTTGTTACCATCCTAGAATATTTCTAATTGTGAACAGTTTGTGCACTGTGTTGTGATGGTAAAGCATATATGAATGTCATGTTTTTTCTTGATGAATATTTTTAACTGAAATGAATAGTGTCTAATGTCCGTGAAATTGGAATTGTGATTTGGTCATAATCGCATTCAGACGTCCATGTTTATTGATGGCAGTTCGTACTTTCTTTGGACAAAATTTTGAGCCTTGCTTCGATAATAATTGCTGCCGTTGTTGTGACTGCTCTTCTGATCACGTCGTCCTTCTGAGCGTTTGTCATTTTGTGAAGGCATTTAATTGTGTTGAAGTTCTGATGTGCACTGCTATACTCAAACCATGGAAAGATGTCC
Source organism: Reticulitermes speratus (assembly GCA_021186555.1). NCBI lineage: Eukaryota > Metazoa > Arthropoda > Insecta > Blattodea > Rhinotermitidae > Reticulitermes > Reticulitermes speratus. The sequence continues at coordinate 56,589,208 of JAJKFL010000003.1, forward strand.
CATGGACAGTGAGGATGACTGCACTCAATGCTTCTCTAGTCCGCTCCATGTTCTGTTCCCCTCCAGCTGCCTCTGGCTCCTGTCCAGCAGTCAAATCACCTGTCATTGGTTAAGGTTATCACTGTCTGAATGGCAAGATGACTGAATTGGACTGTGGGGAGATGTGGGAGGGGGGTGTTTCATGGAACCTCTTTGAGGTGCCTCAGTATAGTTGGAATGTCAAAGAAGACGATTATGTTTGGCTTACAGAAGCTGATTATGTATTAATTAGATTTATTCTGCATGACAGTCATAACTTTTTATTTAATTCAAATCGTAGCTAATTATATGCTATGCTATGTTTGTTTGGCTTCCGTTATATTGACCGTAGTAGTGGAAATGTTTTTACCATCAAACCGTGGTATAGTGTTGATGTGAGCGGTACTGCAGAACCCATCTCAGCTTCCAAATTAGGGTTTAGTAATGCATGGGCGAATGCATATATTGGTTTTATTCCCGTGCAATAAGTTATTACATCGTCAATATTTGAGATTTGCTTAGCAGTGAATGTTACAATTACAATGTTCTGGGATGACAGCATGTAGTTCAGTGGAGAGGTACCGGTGCTTCAGAGCAACCTGCTGCCTCCATCTTCAGGTACTCACCTACCTGTAAGATGGAGAGCAGGTTCCCTTGAAATGTTTGTATCTGCCTACTGAAGTAGGTGATGCCACATCCCACACGAGTGTAAGCGCATTACATCTTACGAAAGACATTCTATCCCAAGGTCTTCCTCTTACGGGATGTTAAGCAGCACTGACTGGCAGTTAGTTACCGACATTTCGAGACAGCATATCGTCCCATCTTCAAGGGTCAAGCAGTCCATTGATCCTTGAAGATGGGACCGATAGGGTCCCGAAACGTCGGTTACTAACTGCCAGTCAGTGCTGCTTAACATCCCGTAAGAGCGAAGTCCTCATTTACACCATGGTAAAAGCCTGAAATCACACAAATTTTATCTGTTCATTATTACAATTTATTTCTTTCCACAGAACTTAAATGTTCTGAAAACTGTAGTACATTTGTGTAGAATGTTTGGCCTTAAAAAATTTAATCTTTTGAAGACACAATCCAAATTTCAATTTTTTAACCCTACTTGAAGAAAAGTGGGTATTATGAACAAGAGATGGGTTCATTGAGCATTCTTTAAGATGGGAAAACATTACCAGCTAGCAAGGAACTAGCTTATTCACCGCAGTTTTGACTTTTGATGACACATCACAAGCGGAAGATGAGGAGAGTTCGCTGCCACACTTAGATGGCTTCCAGAGCAAGCTACCTCCAGGCATTCTACCGCACGGTCTGCCACAGGTGAAGGAAGTACAGCCAGCTCTCACTTCTCTGGAAAGTGCGCCACCGAAACAGGAACCTGTGAAGCAAGGTCAGTCCGCAGTAGAGCACTTAAAGATTTACAGTTCAGAGAGACAGAATGCAGAAGCTTTTATTGTGTGTTATGTGTTTCTCTCACATTGTAATTTTCCTGTGTGGTTGAAATGGTTTTTGGGTAGTTTTGGTTATGATGTTGGCAGATAATAATTCCTACGTAGCTTAATGTCATTTTACGATCTTTTAAGTATCTTTTTTGTGCCTCTAACAATTACTAGGATTTTATAGTGTCAGGATAGATGAATGAATGACTGGATTTGTGAAATGATGCTGACAGGGGAAAATCAATGTACTTGGATAAAAACCTGTCCTGGTGCCACTTCATCCACCACAAATACCACATGCCTGCCCTGGGATCAAACCTGGGCCACCACAGTGGGACGCCAGTCACTGCCTACCTGAGGCATGACATAACCCATTGGTGATGGTGTGATGCAGCATTCAAGGCTGTTCTGTTGAACTTCATATATAAGAAATACAGCATTTTGGAAGTGGGTTCAGTTTCCATCTTCAGTTGGAGATGTGAATGTTTCTAGAGCGTTGGATCTTTTGGTTGTCTTGTGGTAGCAGCTCAGCAGAATGGGAGTGTCTTTGTGTTTGTTCTGCCTGAAGAAGGGAAAAATTCCATTTCTGAAGTGTTGTGGTTTTTATATAAGTCATAAGTACGACTATGAATAAAATCCAAGGGAGTAAGAATTATAACTGAATAAATTTCTTCAAATTATTTTTTATTTTGCATTAAATCTGTACTTTATTTTGATCACAGTTTGTTAGGCTATTTCACAGTTAATAAATTTGGATATTTGTATGCTCCCTGTACTTTAGTTTGTAAGTGTTCTTTAATAAACACGATCATTGTGTTGAATGTTTTGCAAGTTCAGCCTCTTAAAGTTAGGCCTTAATTGTTTGTTAACAATTGTAAATTTGTCATTGTAAATTTCAGGAAAGTACAATGGTAACAATGGTATCAGTTTTCTGTAACATTTAGCTTTAATCTGTTTTTATGAGACTCTTTCCTGTTTAAATGTGAAGTGAATGTCTGAGATGTTTGTATTTATGACTGTATTAGTGCAAGAATTGTCTGAAGAAGAAAAGCAGATGATAATCCTTAGTGGAGAGTTCCAGCGGTTTCTGGACCGTGCTGGACGTCTGATGGAGCGAGCTGTGTGCGAAAGTGTTGACATCTACACCGACTACACTGGGATAATGGACGGAGATGAAGCAGTGTGAGTATTGGAACTGGGGAAACAGTGGGAAGATTGATGCTCAGAGAAGACATTTCCATCTTCCAAACAAGGTTGGGGCTGTAAGGCTAAAATTAGGCCAGCTGTCATAGAAAGTATAATCTTTAACTGCTGGAGATGCAGATGCTTCTCATTTCTAACTTTAGAACTAGTGTACAGGAGACCCATTATGTAAACTTACGAATATTTCAGGGATGAGAAGTCTGGTCTTCGATTATCGTTGAACCGTTGCTTCTATGATGATCGCTGGTCACGTAATCGGTGTTTGACATCCATGGATTGGTCGCCACAATATCCAGAACTTCTAGTAGCCAGCTACCATAACAATGAGGACTCACCTCATGATCCAGATGGAGTGTGCTTAATTTGGAACACTAAGTTCAAGAAGACGACCCCAGAATACATTTTCCATTGTCAGTCTCCTGTTCTTGCTGCAACATTCGCGAGGTGAGTGTGTCTGTGTAAAAACACAGCTACTGTACAAACATATCACATTCTCTTACAGGAAGCATGTCTGTGGTGTATCCATAGAGAATTATAACAGTGCATAGCAAGACCGTGCAGTATTGCACAACCTCTGTGCATCACACTGTGAACAAGCCTCATTTTCCACCTAATCTAGTAATAGTACCTAATGATATAAACATTACTGTTTAAAAGTACTAGGTAAGGTAAAGTTCTCCCTACAACAGGCCATGAAGGCCCAGAGGGGGAGTAGAGTTATAGCTCTACTCTTTATTTAACCTCGGCACTAGATGGGGGTGGGTGGTCAACTCCATGCCCCGGCCGCTTTACCCCCCGGGAAAGATACCCAGTACCCATTGTATAGGAGGCTGGGTGGGCCCCAGGGCCGGTCTGAATGGCTGCGAAAAATCTCGCCCCCACCAGGATTCGATCCCCGGACCGTCCAACCTGTAGTGAGTCACTATACCGACTGAGCTATCGCGGTGCACTAAAAGTACTAGTGCAGTGATAATTATGAAAATGCAGCAGGTGAGTGAAAAATATAACCGAAAACAAAGAAGTTGTTGGTTAAATAGAAATGTGTTGTGCAAAACAACATGAATATACCGAAAACAAAAGTTGTACGGCATTGCTGAAAAAAATGGGTTGAATAAATGGTTGAAGAACAGAATACAGTTTTAAGTACATATATTATTTTTGTTCGTTTGTTTTTTGTTTTGTTTGTTAATTAGTTGCAATAACCCTCACATTCCTTCCCATAATTTGGAAATCATGCAGTGTTAGTTGAGCTAGAGTAAACGTGGGGGTGACAGCGCTCTGGCTGTGTAAAACAATATGTAAGCAGATAGCACTGTGAACATTTTATTTTTCTTGTAATTCACACATATTTGGTTCTGTGCTTAGGTGCATACAATATCAGCATGTGAGCTTGTACTTGTGTTGTTTCAGGTTTCATCCAAATCTAATTCTTGGTGGCACATATTCAGGACAAATTGTCTTGTGGGACAACCGTGTGCAGAAGAGGACTCCTGTGCAGCGCACGCCTCTCTCGACTGCAGCGCACACTGTAATTGCATCATATCCAGTACCTTACTGTGGCTAATGCTTATGGTAGCAAAATCATAAACACTGGTTTATCACACATGTTCAGACATTCATTCACCTCATACTGCATAATACCGTATATTCTCGAATCTAATCCGCACTTTTTTTACAGTTTTAGAGGGCTAAAAAATCAGATGCGGATTAGATTCGCGTGCGGATTAGATTCGCGGTCTAGAGCTGGATTTTGGAAAAATGATTGAGCTGCTGTACAATATAACAATAACGTAATTAACGTAATTAATAAACAACGTAAGAACAATACAATACAATAATCTATTATTTTATTATTTATTATTCATCAGACTCGCCGTCATCACTCATAATTCGAGGAATGTTCAAAGATCTGGCCTTCTTTATCGCCTCCTCGCGAGTAGATCATAACTCACAAACAGTCCAGTCTTGCGTCTCTCTTGAAAAAACGTGAAGACTGCATCATCAATTTCAGGAAATTGTCCTTTCTTGGGTCCAGTGAATTTCCTTCGTGACGCCTCACACCCGCTGATCGCTGCCTTGTGTTTCCGCCATAGGCGAACGTTGCTTTCATCAACTCCAAAAATTGCAGCGGCTTTGCGGTTTCCATTCTCCTCTGCGCACCGAATAACTTCACGTTTGAACTTTGCCGTATATGAGAGTCGTTTAGATTTCAGGTGTCCCTCTTCCATAACTACGGTACACGACAAATTGGAACAAGCACCTCCCACGTTTCAACAACTAAAGATCAGCTGGCTTGAGACGAGATTGCGCACGTCTGTTGAGAAAGGCCCCGCCTCTATCGGTATGACTGATCGGCCACAGGCGTAGCGTCGGATTTTAACGCATTGGTAACATCCAATATTATTCAATCAGTCGCCCCGTGGGCAAGGGGTGGTTGAAGGAAAGGTGCGGATTAGAATCGCAAACTAACTTTTTTTCGTTTAAGAAGTCGCCAAAAACTGGGTGCGGATTAGATTCGAGAATATATGGTATGTCTGTACTTGGTTGCATTTGGACACGTAGTGATGTGGATTTTCTGTTACCTTAGACGTTACTTATTTTGTAGCTTGGCCTATGCACTTGTGTTTTCCTGTGACATTTTATATTCGCACTGTAGTGAATATGAAGGTCATAGTGATGCAATGTTGTCTGGTAGATTGTTGTCTACAATTTGAATGAACAGACTGTCTCTGTCTTTAGGGTAGAAGAGTGTAGGTGAAGGCAGTAGGTCTCTGTAGGCACGTGCTGGGCTGGTACCTCAAATTGTAACATGACTGCTTCCTTCCACATCCCTTCAAATTTGTTCATTAATGACCTTACCATTTGATGATACTGTGGTCTAAACTGATGCTGTCATCAGTAAATAACTTCTCTTTTCTTGTTCTTCTTGTTTTTCTTCTGCTTCTCCTCCTCCTCTTCTCTCTCTCTCTTTTTTTTCTCATCAGCCCTATTTGGGCCTAGGCCGCCTCATTATCGACGCTTCACGATCACACTCAGACACACCACACTCGGTAGGACTCCTCTTGACAAGTGATCAGCCCGTCGCAGAGACCTCTACCTGACAACACACAACACTCACAACAGACAGACATCTATGCCTCCGACGGGATTCGAACCCACAATCCCAGCAAGCGAGCAACCGCAGACCCACGCCTTAGACCGCACGGCCACTGGGATCGGCAACCCATGAATAAATACATAAAATAATTTTTTGTCCTGCCTGCTTTACTATTCATTTGTTTAAGATTTTGAGTTACAGTGTCATTTAGAGGGTTGCTGGAAACCACCTGAAATATTTTGACATGACATGACATGAAGAAATCTGGCAGATATTTGGGACACAAGTGTCTGGCATTAATGCTTGCCATGTTGTGGACCCGTTGTCTTCACAGGACCTGATGTTAAGAATGTCAATGCTGCTCTAGAAAACAAAACCTTGTTAAGATCTGAAACTTCTCGTGCTGCAGATTAACCTTCTCTCGCAATGCGTTGCATTTTTGTGACACTGCGTGTGTGTGTGTGTTCCAGTTTGCTGTGGGTTGTATTTTTTCAGAACTCATGCCATTGGCCCCAACTTAAAATATTGATTCTGGTGCTTAGCACTGGTGCATTTAAAATCTTTTATTTCTAGAGGATATGTTATTGCCCCTAAATTAAAATATGGCCATCAATTTCACAGTGCTGAGTGATTTAAATCCTTGTTTCTCAGTGATGATGAGGATTTGTCTTTGCGTCATTACATTTTCTATTTTTATCCCTCTTTCAATGAAAGAATATAAAGACAGGTTTACTTCCTTTCTGTACTAATTTTATTGGCAAATGTAGAATAAAGAGTAGTCAGAAGACATGTACATTTGTAATATAAACTAACCTAAGTTGTAAAACACCAATAAGTGTTCATTGAACGCAACACACTGGGTTGTGTTCGGCAGGTATTTGGTTTGTTATGTAATTAGCACTACAGGTTGTGCCACATTGAGATAACCTAAGCTAACTTGACCTAATCGATCCTAACCTAGCATTAAACAGGTAAAGCAATCCCATTACAGGCCTGGACAGGCCCTTAGGGTTCCAGGAGGTTGAGACTCCCAGATTTCTAGACAATCAGCACATGAAGGTGGTAAGGTTGTCAGCTTTACGCACCGACCGCCTTTACCCCCCAGGAAATACTCCTGGTACTCATTTCTGTTAGAGGCTGAGTCGACCCCAGGGCCATAGTGCGACCGAAAGGATTATGTCAATGAAAAATTCCAATGACACCATCGGGAATCGAACCCGCGACCTTCCGGTTTGTAGCGCAGTGCCTCAACCAACTGCGCCACGCGTGCCCAACCTAACATTACTTAACCTTTATTAATCTGAAGTGTCAAGGTATATGAGATTTGAGGTTTTGACAGTGGTAATGTTGAAGATTCCAGTCCTCTCAGATGGGACGCTGTATTATTAGGTGTGCAGTTGCTGACGTTTCAAAGCATGGTAGTGCCTTCATCCTCAGGGTCCTTCGAAACAGGACACAGCTTCACATCCCAGAAGAACAGAATCTTCATGTCAGCTTATGTTTATTGTATCAGTACTACAGGAAAACAAGAAGCAGACAGATGTTTCCGTGTTACAGCATCCTGTGTACTGCCTGAGCGTGGTGGGAACGCAGAATGCCCACAACTTGATAAGCGTGTCTACGGATGGGCGACTGTGTTCGTGGAACCTGGACATGCTGTCGCAGCCCCAAGAGACACTGGAGCTGCAGCATAAGCAAAGCAAACCGATAGCAGTGACGTGTCTTGCTTTCCCGCAGGGTGATGTCAACAACTTCATAGTGGGAAGTGAAGATGGTTCTGTATACACAGGTGAGACGCTCTTGCTTGTGCCTGGAATAGAACCATTTCCTCTCCTTTAACATGTAGCATAGTCACAGTACTGACATCCAAATTAATACGTTTGTAGCGTGCCGTCACGGTTCTAAGGCAGGTGTAACCGAGACGTATGAGGGACATCAGGGCCCAGTCACCGGTATTTCAGCTCATGCAGTTCAAGGAGCAATTGATTTCTCTCACCTGTTCCTAACGTCGTCATTCGATTGGACCGTGAAGTTGTGGAGTATGAAGGAGAATAGGCCTCTGTATTCGTTTGAAGATAACGGAGACTATGTGTATGACGTAGCGTGGTCACCTGCCCATCCTGCCCTGTTCGCCACTGTGGATGGTACTGGACGCCTTGACTTATGGGACTTGAATCAGGTAAATATATATGGGGCACACCTGCTGTGTGTCAGTGTTTCAAGACTTATTGTTCTGTCAGACTCAGCTCTTGATTGATGACATACAGTCAGGGGTACATGTTGTGGTATGAAATTGTATTATATTGAGACCAGTTATCTAAAAGAAGTATGTAGTTCAGCTTTGCCAGTAAATGCATGATCTTATATTACGGTTCACCATGTTTTGAACACATCCAATTACTGCTTCTGTTAAAACTGTTACAGAGAGTTACACTTATCATAAAACAGTTCGTATTTTGCATTTACTTTATTTCATGTGTGTTAAAATTGTAAGGGTTGCGTTGAATTTTTTGCAATGTACGTCTTGTTTTGATATTCCAGCCATAGGCTTTTTTCTTTTGTTGTACTAGTTAATCATCTTGTCAAAGTAAGCACAGTAGTACTCCACATATTCCATTTTTTGCCAGACAGACACGGCTTTCTGTATACTACTATTTGGTATGAATTTATTTTCATGTTGTCCTGTACACTAAACGTTTATAACACTGAACATGGCGTCCTTAAAATTGAGTAAAGACAGCGTGATAGAACAGCAGTGTTGCCGTGTTCTTCGTGTGCCATCACTGAAGAGGCATCTTCCCAGCCCCGCTCCTGGCATCCGACTGACACCATAGACTATGATGCTCCAGTCCGTATATGATCGCGGCTCATTGTGTGCATCCTCTGAGTAGCTCGCCACCTCACCGGTATCGAACAGTAACCGCTTCAGCTGACCCACTAACACGGGATACCCATGACGTATCATTGTGAAAATAAGACAACGGGAGGTGGACTGCTGCAGAGTAATTATACAGGGTGTGACAGAAAATCTTGCATGTGCACAGAAATAGTTTCTGTATTGTATTTTGTGCTGAGCAGTTTTCCATTGCTATTTCAGTGGGCTGTACACTTGTGATCTATAATGGTGTATTTGTCTCGATAGGATACAGAGGTACCCACGGCTAGTGCTATGGTGGAAGGTGCTCCTGCGCTTAATAGGGTGTCATGGACACCATCAGGTCTCCACGTGACAGTTGGTGATGATATGGGAAAGATATGGGTGTATGACGTAGGAGAGGTAAGTTATGTCAGATGGAGCTGTAGTCTGTAGGACATGATTACCATCGTGTTCTGTTGCTCACAGTCTGTGTTAGAGGATCCAGACTGTAAGCACTGCCATTGAATTCTGTCTTTAGCCAGAGTAGGCCAGTCCCCAGCACTGAACCTGTTCCAGTGAGATCCACTGTCATTGAATTTCACGTTGTATTCACCGTGCATCGTTATATAACTGATTATCATTTACCAACAAATGCACAAAGATAATTTTTTCACAAATTACTTTATTAAAGGATTTCCCCTATACGTATTTCGGCAATCTATATTGCCATCTTCAGGGGGTCATTTTGGTTTGTACATAGACCAATGTACATGTGTCAATATTGGTTATTATACCATCTATAAAATTGTATAAAAATTGTGTAAAGTTGTATTATAGTATTAAAATAGTACTATTTTAATACTATAATACAACTTTACACAATTTTTATACAGTTTTATAGATGGTATAATAACCAATATTGACACATGTACATTGGTCTATGTACAAACCAAAATGACCCCTGAAGATGGCAATATAGATTGTCGAAATACGTATAGGGGAAATCCTTTAATAAAGTAATTTGTGAAAAAATTATCTTTGTGCATTTGTTGGTGAATGATAATCAGTTATCCACTGTCATATCTACCACATACAGTAAAACCCCTATTTAATGAGTTGCTGGGGGATTAGAATATACAGTTAAACCCCGATTTAATGTTCCCGCATTTAGTGAAATCCCGGATTTAGTGATGATTTTTTCATGTCCCGACAATAGCTCCATATAAACAATAAACCTCCATTTAGTGATATATATTCTAATCCCCCAGCAATTCATTAAATATGGGTTATTTCACTAAATCGAGGTTTTCATTAAATGGAGGTTTATTGTTTATATGGAGCTGTTGTCGGGACATGAAAAAATCATCACTAATAATGTGGGAACATTAAATCTGGGGTTTTACTGTATGTACTGATATTCCTGGTTTTGTATGTTTGTCTATTTCATTCTTTGTACAGGCCCAGCCCATCACACCCTCCATATTAAAGATCTGAAGTTATTAGCAGAAGACCATAAATCCTAACATTTCAAGGTACCTGCAGGGTCAAACAGTCCAAGAGTAATAGCTGTGCAGGGAGAAAAGTGTGTAGTCATAAGCATTTCAGGTAGCAGATGGTCAGAGAGGGTGGCAGGCCAGTAGGGGAGGTACTGGTGTGGGCCCTAAAAAGCGGAGATTTTAGATGTTGTATGATGAAAGCGGTGATGAACGTCCAGTAACCACCATGGGAGCTAGGGGATGGGGCATGCAGTTGAGGTGGAGTTGGGAGTGTGATGTAGCGATCATGAAAAAAGCTGTTTTGTTATATTCAGGTTCTGAGTACTGTATTTTCATATGCAGTGAAAACTTTAATGTGACAGTTAGGGAGCAGAGTTCAAACTGTTGTGTGTGAGGTACAAACTGTTGTGTGTGAGGTACAAACTGTTGTGTGTGAGGTACAAACTGTTGTGTGTGAGGTACAAACTGTTGTGTGTGAGGTACAAACTGTTGTGTGTGAGGTACAAACTGTTGTGTGTGAGGTACAAACTGTTGTGTGTGAGGTACAAACTGTTGTGTGTGAGGTACAAACTGTTGTGTGTGAGGTACAAACTGTTGTGTGTGAGGTACAAACTGTTGTGTGTGAGGTACAAACTGTTGTGTGTGAGGTACAAACTGTTGTGTGTGAGGTACAAACTGTTTGTGTGAGGTACAAACTGTTGTGTGTGAGGTACAAACTGTTTGTGTGTGAGGTACAAACGTGTGTGGTTGTTGTGTGTGAGGTACAAACTGTTGTGTGTGAGGTACAAACTGTTGTGTGTGAGGTACAAACTGTTGTGTGTGAGGTACAAACTGTTGTGTGTGAGGTACAAACTGTTGTGTGTGAGGTACAAACTGTTGTGTGTGAGGTACAAACTGTTGTGTGTGAGGTACAAACTGTTGTGTGTGAGGTACAAACTGTTGTGTGTGAGGTACAAACTGTTGTGTGTGAGGTACAAACTGTTGTGTGTGAGGTACAAACTGTTGTGTGTGAGGTACAAACTGTTGTGTGTGAGGTACAAACTGTTGTGTGTGAGGTACAAACTGTTGTGTGTGAGGTACAAACTGTTGTGTGTGAGGTACAAACTGTTGTGTGTGAGGTACAAACTGTTGTGTGTGAGGTACAAACTGTTGTGTGTGAGGTACAAACTGTTGTGTGTGAGGTACAAACTGTTGTGTGTGAGGTACAAACTGTTGTGTGTGAGGTACAAACTGTTGTGTGTGAGGTACAAACTGTTGTGTGTGAGGTACAAACTGTTGTGTGTGAGGTACAAACTGTTGTGTGTGAGGTACAAACTGTTGTGTGTGAGGTACAAACTGTTGTGTTATGTTGAGGTACAAACTGTTGTGTGTGAGGTACAAACTGTTGTGTGTGAGGTACAAACTGTTGTGTGTGAGGTACAAACTGTTGTGTGTGAGGTACAAACTGTTGTGTGTGAGGTACAAACTGTTGTGTGTGAGGTACAAACTGTGGTGTGTGTGAGGTACAAACTGTTGTGTGTGAGGTACAAACTGTTGTGTGTGAGGTACAAACTGTTGTGTGTGAGGTACAAACTGTTGTGTGTGAGGTACAAACTGTTGTGTGTGAGGTACAAACTGTTGTGTGTGAGGTACAAACTGTTGTGTGTGAGGTGACAAAACTGTTGTGTGTGAGGTACAAACTGTTGTGTGTGAGGTACAAACTGTTGTGTGTGAGGTACAAACTGTTGTGTGTGAGGTACAAACTGTTGTGTGTGAGGTACAAACTGTTGTGTGTGAGGTACAAACTGTTGTGTGTGAGGTACAAACTGTTGTGTGTGAGGTACAAACTGTTGTGTGTGAGGTACAAACTGTTGTGTGTGAGGTACAAACTGTTGTGTGTGAGGTACAAACTGTTGTGTGTGAGGTACAAACTGTTGTGTGTGAGGTACAAACTGTTGTGTGTGAGGTACAAACTGTTGTGTGTGAGGTACAAATGTTGTGTGTGAGGTACAAACTGTTGTGTGTGAGGTACAAACGTTTGGATACATTGTTTGTAGGTAAAACTTGATGTAGTCTTCAGTTTTTGGTCATAAACTGTGGAGGCCTGGGTTCGATCAAGGGCAGTTCATTTGATATTTGTGGTGGACAAAGTGGTACTGGGATAGGTTTCACTCTGAGTACTTTGGTACTCCACTGTCAGCATCATTCCCCACAGTGCTCCATACTCGTCTGCATCGTAATACTGTTCTTATCACAAGGACATAAGAGGTGCAGCTTGGAAACCTTCGAACAATGAAAAGCAATGCTCTTTCTGAAATCAGGGAGCATTGGACAAAAGTATGTTAACCTCACTCTTGACAGGGTAAATAAATTGGCTGTTCTTTCATTACCATATTAAACTTATTGCTCTTGTGATACAACTTGTCGACATTACAGCAGAAGGCAAGATTTCTGTAAGCTACGTGAATCACTGTTATGCTCAGTGTTTGAAACACTTGTTTTCAGAAGTGTTCTGTTTCACATAATGTCTCAGAAGAACTGTCTAATGTGGACTTTAGACATATTTTACGTTTGATTTCAGGCTTCTGCCGCGATGTTGATGAAATCTGCTGTCTTGTGGGTTATTACGTGGCGTCGTGTGGTAATTGTTTGCCGACGTTTCGGGACAACATATCGGTCCCATCCTCACAGGTCAAGAGTCCGAGTAGGAAAAGAAAGCCAGAATCTACGTTATAGGCTGGCTTTCTTTTCCTACTCGGACTCTTGACCTGTGAGGATGGGACCGATACGTTGTCTCAAAACGTCGGCAAACAATTACCACACGATGCCGCGTAATAACCCAGAAGACCGCAGACTTCTTCTTTTATAGAGGGTAGTATAATATACTACTTGATTTTATTGTAATTTTAAAATTTAATAACTTTTAGCAGCCTAACAATACCACTAATTATACAAAATTTTATACGATATGGTAACAAACACTGACTCACTGTTATGACATAACCAAAGAATTGGTCTGTGTAAAAAACTCACTTAAAATACCCCCTGATGATGGCAAAATAATTGCCGAAATGCGTATTTGGGGCATCCTTATAATAAAGAAAACAGTGAAAAAACTGTCTTAGTGCATTTGTTGGTACAAATAATCAATTCTTCTTTTAGGTTTCCTCACTTTGTCATGCAGTCCATGTGGGCAGAGTTACTGTTATAACATTCCACCGTTCTTTGAGCTCACTGCCATGAACAAACCCCATTAGATAGCTGTGTTGAGATGCACTGTAAAGCTAACATCAATAACAAAACAGTGCATCAGCTTTCATGAAGTGTTTTGTGCGATGTTGCAGCAACTGTCGCAGCCACGGATTGACGACTGGAGCAAGTTTGTTTACACTCTGCAAGAGCTGAGGAACAACCAGACAGACGAAGAAATCGATAAACTGAACCTGACGTCTTCAAGCACCACAGGCCTTTCAAACTTGGCTTCTCTGTCTCCTAACCCATTGCGTTAGGCTTTCATTTCCCATAGCTTTACAAATTAATGTTATTTGCTATCATTACCACTAAACAGCTTTAACCTCTTCTAGGTTTGTATGTAATATGCTGATCGTGACTGTACAGATTGAAGGCACCTTCTTGAAACCAATTATTCATTCCTGTTGTGTGAGATTTTGTTGTGCCTCTAAGAACATGAGTGGCTTCATATTGGTTGCCTGTGTCGGCATATATTACTGATATGTTACTTTAGTGCAGCCTCTGGTCATAACATCTCTGCTGGAGAACAAGTTGATGAACCGGTGATGAATCGCTTGTTGTCTGTTGTGTTCTTGAACTTGAAAAGGAACGTAACTGCTTTGTATGTTGTGACTCCAGCTTTACATGTATACATAGCTCTATGAATTATGGGTAGCTGGAGTCCATGAACTTTTGTAAATACAGTAACTGTATTCTCAGTAAAAATAATTTATTTATAGAATTGATTATGTGGTATTATTATTATTATGTTACAAATTTGCATGGAAATAATTTGAACAGTGAGGGAGGAAGGAAAGGGTGAGAAATAGAGGTGTCCTAGACCGCTTTACTGATATTGTATTCACATTCTGTGGATACAGCTGCTTTATTTACATCGTGCGATACAACACGTGGTAGAAACAAGAGCTAGTGTAGCCACAGTGTTTCCAGCAGTTGCAAATAAAAAAAAACTGAATATGAGTGAGAATGTTCACACTTTTGTACTTCACTGTCCCAGTAAAGCAACTTCTAGGACACCCTGTTGCTAACTGGACGTGATTGAAGGTTTATTAGCCTTGAGAAGTGATTGCAGAATGTTAAGATATATTGTCAAACATGATGTAACGTGCGGAATTGTTTGTGGAAGCCTGCATTTCTGACTGATAAAGATAGATTGAGAATACAGCATATTCCTGTGTGTCATGTACATCCACAGATTGGGTAAAGACAGCTATGAACAGCTCCTTGTTTCACTTTTAAACATAGATGATTTTCTTACTCAAATGAGCAAGTGCATGTCTGATATGAACTTTTACCTTCCATTCAAATTTCCACTTCTTTGCAAGATTTGAGGTTCTCACAGCATTGTTTCTGAGGGTGCCAGTGCTCTGTACCTCCATCTCCATGGTCAAGAGGTCAAAGGACCCACCACCACACGGTCACACCCACAAGACGTGCGTCTTTCAATTCCTGCCTGTCACTGTCCGAGTGTTACACTGAATGTGTGTTTGGCACAGAGTTCAGACATCACACAGACATGCACAGTCAAGGAAAAGCAGCCCACGTTGTCATAGAATTAGTTAATGTTCAGTCCTGAAGATGGAAGCAGCATGTGTGCCTGAAATGTTGGTATTCACCAGCAAGACTTCATTATCATCACTGGGAAGAACACAATTTGAACAGATACCATCTAAATAAGTAAACTAACTAACTGCATGGAGCAGAGTCCTTCTTGAGAAGCTATTAGTTCCTCAGCTAGTTAAGAAATTTACCGTGTTTTATGGTACCAGGAGGTTCATTACCATGGTGACAAAAGCTGACCATATATCCTTGTCCTAAGCCTGATCAATCCAATCCAAGACCCCCATTCTCTTTCTTGAAGATCCATTTTAATATTATCCTCCCATCTGTGCCTAGGCATTCCAAGTGGTCTCTTTCCCTCAGGTTACCCCATCAAAACTCCTCTTCCCCATACATGCCAAATGCCCAACCCATCTCATACTTCTTGATACAATCACCCAAATAATATTTGTTGAGTACAGATCGTAAAGCTCCTCAATATGCAGTCTTCTCCGGTCTACTAATACCCTTAGGCCCAAATATCTTCCCCCAGCACATTATTAAACACCAATGTCCACCCTTAATGTGAGAGACTAAGTTTCATGCCCATGCAAAACAACTTACAGTTGTGTATATTTCAATCTGTAGTCTTGGATAGCAAATTGGAAGACAGAATATTCTGGGCCAAATGGTAGGTGGCATTCTCCGAGTGCAATCTGCTCCTGGGCCAGTTCGGTGAGGTCTGTATTGGGAAAATTGGCACTGGGACAGGTTTTTCTCCGAGTACTTCCGTTTTCCCCCCGTCAGTATTATTCCACCAATGCTCTGTACTCGTCTTCATCTTGCTGTTGCTCTTATCAGCACAGGTGGGTAGGGTCTGGGAGCCTTGCAACAAAGCAGTACCCTTTTGGATGTCGAGGAACATGGGGCAGAAAAGTATTTCACATTGCTGGTTTAAGTCTTAAAATGTAAAAACAAGTATTGAAGCATATGTAATGGAGTGTCTTCTTTTGTAATCCCACTGAAGACAGCTTTATCACAGTAGCAGGCCTGCACATGCAGGATATCCTGTGGCCACTACGGTGCTGCAGCCCGTGACAAAAGAAACGGTACAGTGACGTCACTCTACCAAAACTAGAAGGGAAGGAAATGAGAACTGTGTTTAGCGATGACTTGCCAGTCATAGCGGTGTTTCAGATGATGGTTACTAGCTAGCAAGTGAAATGATCACTGCTATGTGGCAGTTAACGGTTCCAGTGCTTCGTCACTCCGTATACAAAACCGGTCACTGGGTTGGCAGTGAAATGTAAATAGCGACTTGTCACGACTAATTCATGCATCAGATAGGTGGCAGTGATGATGAATTTTGAGCAGCGGTGGCCTAGTCACTGTTAGCAGTGTATATATCAGGGGTGACCAAACCGCGGCTCGCGAGCCACATGTGGCTCTTTGACATATAATGTTAGGGTCGCGGAAATATGTTGGCTGAGCTACTTTTTGCATTACAATTCATATAAAAGGTAAATAAAAAATTTTCAAGCTCTATAATTATTTACCGGTATAAACTGAGAGTCCACTGGATTAAAACGTAAGTTTAATGTACATGGTGAGTAAATATATTTAAGAATTTTTGTAACGAAATGTGCGTGTAACAATAAAAACGTGTGTGTAATATCTGTTCATGTCTTGCGGCTCTCAAACATCTGAGGTTTATCGTATGTGGCTCTTACGTTAAGCAAGTTTGGCCACCCCTGGTATAGATCATATCTGCATGGAATGGCAGTCTGTAGGTTAGACTTGCTGAAAACGGCAGTTAATGTCATTTTTGTGCAAGTGGTATTGTATGCGCAGGGATCACATGTTGGGTATGCTTTGATGTGTTTTATAATGCTAATAATAGTGTTGTAATACCAGTCAGTGCTGTAAGTGCAATATGTCGACAGATACGGACATTAAAAGTGCTGAATCTGTTGGTTAGTCTGTGCTTGGTTGTCTGTCGCACAAGAAATAGCCTGAGAACAATATACAAATAAAAGCAGAACCATAATACCACTTTATTATTTTTCCCACATCTGTTTCACATTTTTGTATACATAATGTATGGAAATTGTTTCTGGTATGCCATGGTAGAGACGCTGCTTGCTACAGGTTGTATTTCTCAGCCTATTGCGAGTTGTAAGCAAGTTTGGCCACCCCTGGTATAGATCATATCTGCATGGAATGGCAGTCTGTAGGTTAGACTTGCTGAAAACAGCAGTTAATGTCATAAGACAGACTACAGAATGAATGAATTGCGAGTTGTAGTGACTTCCTGAGTCAACTCCCAAACAACTCATTCGTATTGTTTTTCAACTCCAAATATCGATATTAACTCCCTGAATTTATGCATGTAATTATGATAAGCCATCATCTGCATGAAGATTAAGTCTTCTGAGATGTGACACTGTCTGGTTGGGTGAGTAGCCCCTGATGTTACAAAGGACTGTAGTGCCTTTTACTGTAAGAGTCAGCAGTCTTTATCTTGGACTGCTCGACCCTGGTGATTAAGGCACTCTGATCCTCTGAAACGTGTCGGGGGAAACACTCGCCTGATGACACAGTGTCAACGCAGCACTGCTGTCAGAACCCCAGCTGTCACATAATTTTTTTTGTGGGGGTGGGGTGTGTAAACTTGCTGTAATGTGCTTAGCAGAGTGTAGGTTATTGGCGAGACGTTGACAGCTACCGTGTCAGTACCAGGCAATCCATATGAACACATGACATCAATCATAACACCCAGTAAATATTAACTTATGTTTTTTTTTTATCAAACGATTGTGCACACTTGAAATGTAATTATTTGAGCTCTTTATAAACGGGCATAATCCGTTTTTATGTAGCCACACACACTTTATTATATTCTACTATATTTCCCATTGACTTTGTATACAGTTTTGTAACAAACATTTACAATATTTGAAATTAATGTTAAAAAGGTGATACGAAGATAATTGTACATAAATGGATCTTGTCTGACAATTATTACTTCACCCCTGTAGAGTGGATCGGTATGAACTGTTTAGACCGCAAAACAATGTCTAATTCTGTTAGTGTATCAGAAGTCTTGTATCGCTAGCAAGTAACCATGAAGAAATAGTTGACAAATCTCATTATCGTTACGATTATGATTATTACTGTTATTATAATCTTCATCACCATTGTCATCAGCATTAGTTTTGGTGATAGGGCACAGGTTCCATATTTCTGCCATGATTCCACAATTTTATGGATTCCAGCTCAATTTATGAATATGTACCTAACCTTTTTTCTATCTTTAAAGTGTTATAAACATATATTTTGGTTGTGTTGCCAAAGAAGGTACACATTTATAAAGAAAGTGTAATAACAGTAGCAAATTGTGGAAGCATTACTTGGTTCATAGTATTTGGTTTCTCTTTGCACACATTGCATGGCTTTCAAACTTTGTTTGGTTGAGCTGCCATCTTGCAACCTAGTCATAGAGATGAAGGCTGAGTTGTTACTTTATAATATTTGTGTGGAATGAAGCGACACAGCGAGACATTATTAAAGTGAAACCTTGCCAAAGATATAGTTTCCAGGTGCGTCTGGATCTTCTGAAGAGAAGAACTGTTTCCATAGTTCTGCGAACACTTCACGTGTGATCTCCACAGTTTTATTCTGAAATGATAATGAAAATAATTTGAATTAACATATACTTATAGATGAAGGCGTAACTTACGTAACAATAGTAGCCGTGTTTTATAATGTCTCACAAGTGCAAAGCAAAGCATGAATCTGTACTACATAACCTCAATTTATGTTAATAGATATATGCACGTAACAAAGCGAAATTTTAACCCGTGTGTTAACTTACTAAATAACTCCGTCGAGCCAAGTGTCATTCTTCAGGAGGTATTAGTACCTCAGTCAAATTCCCCCTCCCCCCCCCCCCAATTTTTTAAAATCCAGTTTCGTTACCATGTTTACAAGAGCCCACAAAGTGTCCCTGTCGTGAGTGTGATGTGTCCAGACCACACTGGCCTGCTGTATTTCCTTAAGACCCATTTAAGAATTATTCTCTCATCCGTGCCTAGATCTTTGTTACAGTAATCGCGTGCACATTGTGCTGTTTTTATTCGTAACTTAATGCATTTTGACACTGATGGACAATAGTTTGCAATGCAAATACAATATTTAAGAATGCAGTGAACTGAACTACTTACAGAAGTGAATTTATTATAAGCTTCAGCGCTCTCGTCAGAACTCAAGCCATAACTAACACAGAGGGACTTGAACTCTGATTCATCAATGCTTCCATCACCTGAAAAAGACAACTTTTTAAACACCGTTTGTGCAAGATAATACACTAATAATGCACGTGGTGGCGCAGTTGGTTGAGGTACTGCGCTAAAAGCCGGAAGGTCGCGGGTTCGATTCCCGATGGTGTCATTGGAATTTTTCATTGACATAATCCTTCCGGTCGCACTATGGCCCTGGGGTCGACTCAGCCTCTAACAGAAATGAGTACCACGAGTATTTCCTGGGGGTAAAGGCGGCCGGTGCGTAGGGCTGACAACCTTACCACCTTCATGTGCCGATTGTGTAGAATTCTGGGAACCTCAACCTCCTGGAACCCTAAGGGCCTGTAATGGGATTACTTTACCTAGCTTTTTTACCTACAGATCGTGTATGTGGATTGGTACGATAAGCAAACAATAAACGCCCATAATTTCCGCAAGCAGCATTAACCAGCTGCTCTGTACAAGGTGCAGTATGTTGTATGTGACTCAGGAACTGAATTTCGTGCGATGTGCTCTGATTCCAGTTATCCCGCTCACAAACACCACGCGTAGGAATTTACTTACTTCAGGTGGGAGTAATATTGCCTTGTCAATCCATCATAATGACGCCCACTGCCGAGAATGCTTTGACATGGTAATAAAGCTATTGAATTCTATCCTTTGTGAGGCAGACGTCAGCTGTCAGTTCTGCGGGTATATCAGACGCGTCCGCGCTCACTGACTCACGGAACAAGTTCGATACAGAGCGGCTACAAGTCGGGGCCTGCAACTTTACACTGAGCACACTCGCGGAAAACGTCACTACATAGAAAACGTTCCGCCTACCCCCCACACCCTTTCCATAATAATAATTTCTACGTTAGTTGCTTGACGATTAGACGAACAGTAATGCAGTAAAGTTCTCCCTACAACAGGCCTTGAAGGCCCAGAGGGGGAGTAGAGGTATAGATAGCTCTACTCTTTCTTTAACCCTGGCACTAGATGAGGGTGGGTGGTCAACTCCACTCCCCGGCCGCTTTACCCCCGGGAAAGAGACCCGGTACCCATTGTATAGAAGGCTGGGTGGGCCCCAGGGCCGGTCTGGACGGCTGCGGAAAATCTCGCCCCCACTGGGATTCGATCCCCGGACCGTCCAGCTCGTAGCGAGTCGCTATACTGACTGAGCTATCCTGGCCCACCAGTAATGCAGTAATACATACAGAAACTGCAACACGATCTCTCAGCATCTAAGTTTCTTCAGATGTGGTCACAGCAGCTCCGTGTCAGTGCAGACTTCCTGGCTTGTCTTTGAGCGCCTCCATGAATCAGCAGAAGAATTATGAACTTAACACCTATGCGAGACAACCTCGAATCCTGAGATTTTGCTTTGTAGTAAAGAAGTCTTCCGTATGTGTTCTCAGTATAAAATTCCAAGATCTTCCGCTAAACTGTAACCACTCTGCACTGCTCTAGTCAATAACTGTAACCACTCTGCACCTGCTCTAGTCAATAACTGTAACCACTCTGCACCTGCTCTAGTCAATAACTGTAACCATCTGCACCTGCTCTAGTCAATAACTGTAACCACTCTGCACCTGCTCTAGTCAATATTGCACCCATATCCAATTTTACCTGAAGAATCTTCCAGTTCAAACATAAAGTTCATGTATCGGTTCTGCCAGTCCAACGCGTTGTCTGGGTTCTTTGCATAATCGTTCCACATGGACACCCACTCCTCGTGGCTGACCTGCATCAACAATTATTTGCACACTTAAGAAGGTACGTTTTTGTCGTCCTGCTTTAATTTATTGCATCTGCAGAATGTGCAAAGGAAAATCTGTGAGACTCACAACAGCAATTTTGTTGCAGATATTTTTGGCTGTGACATACATATATACATATACATACATGATACATACATACGTACATACATACATATGTACATACACACATACACACATACATACATACACACATACACACATACATACATACATACATACACACATACACACATACATAGATACATACACACACACACACACACACACATATACATTCCACCGATCCATAAGTCTGTCCAAGTCACAACTGTATGTGCAATAAGTCACAATACACAAATATACAGCTATACAGACTACACAATTTTACATCTGAACACTATACACTAAAACACTATACACTAAACTAACACTAACACTAAACACTAAACACTACACTAAAACACTATAAACATGTTACACACCGCACTATGAACCATCTTTATACACAACAAATTCATCTACTCAATAAAAGCTGTGTGTATTTAAGTATTGTCTTAATGCTACTTTAAATTTTGTCTTTTCATTCTTAAGACTTACGAGACTCAGAGGGAGTCTGTTGAAAATTGTGATACTGGCATAGACTGTACTTTTTTGGAAACAAGATAGGTTGGCATTTGGTCTGTGTAGGTGGTGCTTATTGCTGTGTCTGTACTGTGTGTAGATGGATTTGTTTGACAATGTTCTTGATTGTTTAAAATAAAGTTCATCAATGAAAATATATATTGACATGGAATAGGTAATATCTCTAAATAAATCTAAATCAATAAATTTTACCTCAGGCTACCAAATATTGTTCATTCTATACGTTCATAAAGCTTCGATGGCAATTGAGGTTGCTGCTTACCTGGCCATCTTTGTTGGCATCAGCTTTCTGCTGCAGCCCTTCCCACACTTTCAGCAGGATTTCTCTTGTCTGCGTGTGTTTTGGGTCAGACTCCTTCCATCCCCTTGTTGTGCGGATTCTCTGTGTGAACACAAAGATAATGAGAATGTTCTCAGATTTAGCTTGAATCGTTAATGTTTCTGTCTGACCGTTAATGTTTTATCGTAAAGGTAAATAATTGTACCCAGTTACATACCAAAACAGATCAACAGTGTTTCTATATCCACTGTTTGCACTAATTAAAAGAAATATATACTCTTTAAAATTCAATTTATAAGCGCAAAACCTTTTATTGTTGCGGGTCACATTTTTGACTACACCACGTGGATAAGAGTTTAAATTATTTTTTTTCTAATATGTTAATAAGTTGATTTCTATAGGATAAATAAAATATACAAGCTTCATAATACACAAGCACAAGTGCCTATTATTAGTCTGGTATATGAGTGCGCTCCTTGTCAAATATTATAATGTGGAGTCAAAGAAATAGCATTCAAATAAAAAAAAATAAATTTTTCTCGTGTAATAAAAAACTGGAACTGAAGACTGTAACCGCTTCCGGCATCGTGACTCAGAACTTGCACATCGCTGTGACAGCCGTCACTAAAGTACAGGGTATGCACAAAAGAATGGTGCGGTTTCAATAGTGAACTATTGAAACCGCACCATTCTTTTGTGTATGCTCTGTATACAGTGGCAACAGTGCGAATCGTGCTTCTTCGTTGTTAATATTTTTTGTAGGTTCTTTTCGTAAATCACACTCTGGACTGCGTGTAAATATACTTTGAGTTCATTTGTATGAGTTATAATTCTCGTCAATACGAACACGAAGTCTTAAGGCTATAAGTGCAGTTTTCTGGTCTTTTCTTCCGTTCGTTTCGTTTCTTAAGACATTGCCAAATAAGAATATAGTCTAGCATTATATTGATAGTCATGTTACAGTCAGTGCAGGAAGACCAGTGTCATTAATGTTCTTAGTTAATTTAGCAAAAATTGGCGGCCTTCGTACGTTCAGCAGTGATTACTACGTACTCATACTCATCCGTGACTGTAGGATATTCCGTACAGCATAACCATTTTAGTGTTGTGTGGTTGGTAGTCTGTAGGTGGCGTGACGTTTGGTAATGGCGGGTGTTGTGTTGTGGGGCGGTGAAAAATAGCGGACGCTACATAAATTTAGGTAAGACAACCTTTTGAAAAGCTATAATAATGTACTTCTCTTGTATTATGTACGTTTTCTTACAGGGAATTAACAATGGACTCGATTTATTCTGCAGGACTGTTAAGTTCGTTTAGTTTTGAATGTATAAGTTTTCAGGTTTACACGGCGCGATTTGCTCCAGTAATTGACTTGATTTTAATTAACACCATGTAGTATAACGAGTTTGTTCCGACATTTCGGAGCAATGTTCTGCTTCCACCTTGAGGGTGACTGAATTTGGTTCTGGTTGAAGCTAACGTGACGTTTGGAACGTATTTGAGCGGGCTGCAGAAAGGCTGCAGTTGGTTACTTCCCACCCAATACCAACTCGTGAAAGTTGGCACGGGGGTGAACATGGTCAGTTTGACATTTATGGTCAAAACCTAGCGTATAAATGATTGCAGGCAATACTCTGTCATTATTAAGCGATCGATTTGCAGGTTTGACGTTTACCGCTAAGAAGTCAGCTGGAAGTATCGATTATTCTATCGAGACGTGTGTCAAGAATTGAGGAAGTTAATGGCGCGCATCTTGAGTGAAACTGCGATTTCATCGTGTCCCTCTGGAGCAGTGTTTCCCAATGAGGGTTCAGCAGAACATCGTTAGGGGTTCCGTGAGAAATCGTGGAGTAAATAAATAAAAATTTTGAAATAACGCGAAAAATTCAAAGCATCCTGTGAAATATGGCGGAATTTTTATGCGGCAGTTGATTTTTAAGTAAAATTTGTTTTGATTTGATATTTTTATGTTTAAAAAAGATTTGATAACGCTAGAGGACAGAAACATGCTTCGCTTGTTTTTCTTGCAAGGTAAAACAATCCCATTACAGGCCTGGACAGGCCCTTAGGGTTCCAGGAGGTTGAGGCTCCCAGATTTCTAGACAATCGGCACATGAAGGTGGTAAAGCTGTCAGCCCTACGCACCGGCCGCCTTTACCCGCAGGAAATACTCGTGGTACTCATTTATGTTAGAGGCTGAGTTGACCCCAGAGCCATAGTGCGACCGGAAGGATTATGTCAATGAAAAATTCCAATGACACCATCGGGAATCGAACCCGCGACCTTCCGGCTTTTAGCGCAGTGCCTCAACCAACTGCGCCATATAAGCTGACGTAAATATAGGCCCTTTACAAGTAAATTTTGACAGTTGTTTAGCCGTAATTTAATTGCGATCTCCCCTATCGACTTTATCTCTCCCATAAACGTTTCCGTGTGTAGGGTTTCCTCGGGATATGAACAATTATTTTAGGGGTTCTTCGATCGCAACAATGTTGGGAAGCACTGCCCTAGAGACGTACTGTCCAAGAAGCGTTATTTCTACAGATCGTAGCTAGATATGTGAATTGTTAAATTGTAAGTTGAAACATTGCGTGTTTTGTACAATTACGTTTATGAAGCAAGTGTACATGCCATGTTCGATAACTAACATAAGCACCGTAATTTGGACTTTTTGTGCCTTTTAGGCGCTTTGTAAGAAGTGAAACGGAATTGTTGATGTGGAGACCTCATATTTGTGACGTAATATCGGCGACTAAACCGTTCTTCCGATTTTCATAAAATTCGACGCGAGAGTATTTTCACGAAAACTTGTTCAGGACGCCTGAGTTTTGTGAGTATCGGCTTAGTGACAGTTGTACTTTATTAAAGGGTGTTAATGAATTTATAATTACACTTTTCATATTTTCGGTCATATTAAAATTATATGGAATCAAACGTGGGATAAAGAAACTTTCGGTTATATTAAAGTTTATTTAATTCTACAGATATGTGAATGTCTAAGAGGAAAAAATGAGGCGAATTAGGAAAGATGACTCAAAGGAACGTCTAAATTCGTCGCGGTATTTCAAAACTAATACAAACAAATATTTCCCTCACTTTTAGAATAAAACATTTTGCTGCTCTTTTGCAGAGTAATATAAACAGTCGAAATTTCAACCGCACATTCTGAAGTTCCCCATCTCTAGCTGCGGTTTCCACAAATAACCCTTCTTGTACGGAATAAAATTTATTTTTTTGAGTCTCTAGTTTCATATTTTTAATGTGACTGCTAACAAACAAACAAACAAACCTTCCACTTATCTACCGTGTGGGGCACTGAGGGACACCCTGATATCACAATTTAATCGAGTGTGCTGAGTATTAACTTGAACATTTCCGCCATGACAGCTAGTCAGAACTAGCGACACAGTGCGGCAGATACGGACACTGCAATGCCGATCGAAGCAACGGTACCTGTCACTAGTACGAAGAACGGCTACTAGATAGCGATAGGATAGCAACCTTGGATAGAGGCACATACTGACTGTGAGAGAAGGCACTAACGGGTTTATCTTACCTCGATTGCCAGTTCAAAGTCTTTCTTCTCGATAGTTCCGCTGTGGTTTACGTCTGAAACACAACAAACAATAAATACTAAAAAAGTTCTGACGACGGCATGTAACATTGAGAACTAATGGGTTTGTGAACTTTGTGCATCGTCCGGAAATTTAAAATAACTAGATAACACGACGTTTCGGTAACTGGATCTGCTTCCAGTGATTGAGGTTGGCTCTATCTAAGGGACCCAACACAGTAGGTGTCCCCCGAGCCAACCTCAATCACTGGAAGCAGATCCAGTTTCCGAAACGTCGTGTTATGTAGTTATTTTAGATTTCCGGACGATGGACAAAGTCCATAAACCAATTAGTTCACAACAAACAATGTTTGTAATATTACAGTCTAGCTAATTAATAAGCTGATCGCGTGATTACGTTTAGATTGGCTTAAGATAAGCTCTGTGCTTTACACAGAATGACAGTGACAGTGTTGGTGTTGGGGTGTGAGGCTGTCATGGCGGTACTAATACATAGAGCGTCATATGAGTCATGATGCCGTGCAGTCTGGTACGTGGGTGGCCCGTGTCGGAGAAAATTGCACGTGCCACAACCCAGCGTGTCGATATGCTGCTGTACGGACAGACGGACACGTGGCAGATCGCGGTAGAACTTTTTGTTAACACAAATTAACTGTTTAGCGTGTTACGGGGAGCTGGAACTGAGGTGTGTCGTATGTGACGCCGTGTACTTTGATAGACAGGGACCTGCTGCCTCCATCTTCAGGGTAGAAAAGTAAGCCTTCGCGAGGGAATCGGCGTGTTGTGTAGGGAGGAGACGACAAGAATTGTACAGCGACACAACTTGGACGGACCGTTAATTGTACAGCGACACAACTTGAACGGACCGTTAATTGTACAGCGACATAACTTGGACGGACCGTTAATTGTACAGCGACACAACTTGGACGGACCGTTAATTGTACAGCGACACAACTTGGACGGACCGTTAATTGTACAGCGACACAACTTGGACGGACCGTTAATTGTACAGCGACACAACTTGGACGGACCGTTAATTGTACAGCGACACAACTTGGACGGACCGTTAATTGTACAGCGACATAACTTGGACGGACCGTTAATTGTACAGCGACACAACTTGGACGGACCGTTAACTCTGATCTTCTGAACAGAACACGATATTGGCGTCCGTCGTCATGTGAAAATGTGGGCCGGGGGGGGGGGGTGCCTTGTCATTTGAGTCTGTTGAATAATTTATCTCAGTCATCATTCAGTGAAGACGGCGGCAAAGTCTAGAAACCAAGCAGTCAAAAAGTTTGTCATCTTAATGTCACAAAATTCCAAAGTACTGCAAATTATGTTTTGTATTATTTTTAATTGTCTTAAATATTTCTTCAATATTCTGTGTTTTGAGATGCGTTTTTTAGGTGTTTTGCCGTTTGTAGAATCCGTGACTGTAAGAGCAGCGACATGCAGAACGTTACACCATGCAGTTTACTTTCTGGGCTTGACCTTATAACGCTATGAATTGACTTTGTGGGTCCGGTAATTGCCTTGGGGTCTCTGAGTATGCTGCAGCACGAGAAAAGCAAATTAATATCTACAAACACGGCGCTTGTGACACTCATGCGCACACCGTACTAACACAGCTCAGTGACGTTACAGTGTGCGTTCAGCATGTGTGTTTGTTAACTATTGTTGAAATATTTGGCCGTTTTCAGTCTTTTGTTGAGTAGCTTGCGCGTCGAAACGATCAATAACAGTCAAAAGCACATGAAATGCGTTTTGTTGCGTGGCTGTAACAAGTCGTCTGTGCTAGTAGCGGCTTTAATTCTTCAAAGGCTAACGATAACCTGAATTATACATGAAGACCCAGTCCGTACCGCGCAGTAAACACACTCCGTCTCAGTTATACAAACCAGTCAGTTAATGCTGTACAGTGAAATAATCGCTGTTTGTTCTGAGATCCACACAAAACACATAAATACAGTCCGTACCGCGCAGTAAACACACTCCGTCTCAGTTATACAAACCAGTCAGTTAATGCTGTACAGTGAAATAATCGCTGTTTGTTCTGAGATCCACACAAAACACATAAATACAGTCCGTACCGCGCAGTAAACACACTCCGTCTCAGTTACACAAACCAGTCAGTTAATGTTGTACAGTGAAATAATCGCTGTTTGTTCTGAGATCCACACAAAACACATAAATACAGTCCGTACCGCGCAGTAAACACACTCCGTCTCAGTTATACAAACCAGTCAGTTAATGTTGTACAGTGAAATAATCGCTGTTTGTTCTGAGATCCACACAAAACACATAAATACAGTCCGTACCGCGCAGTAAACACACTCCGTCTCAGTTATACAAACCAGTCAGTTAATGCTGTACAATGAAATAATCGCTGTTTGTTCTGAGATCCACACAAAACACATAAATACAGTCCGTACCGCGCAGTAAACACACTCCGTCTCAGTTATACAAACCAGTCAGTTAATGTTGTACAGTGAAATAATCGCTGTTTGTTCTGAGATCCACACAAAACACATAAATACAGTCCGTACCGCGCAGTAAACACACTCCGTCTCAGTTATACAAACCAGTCAGTTAATGCTGTACAATGAAATAATCGCTGTTTGTTCTGAGATCCACACAAAACACATAAATACAGTCCGTACCGCGCAGTAAACACACTCCGTCTCAGTTATACAAACCAGCCAGTTAATGTTGTACAGTGAAATAATGGCTGTTTGTTCTGAGATCCACACAAAATACAAATACACTGTGTGGGCAGAACGTAGAATTTGTGAATGTTAAACATGGCGGTACATATAGTAACCACTGGGCTTTATAGCGTCAAACGAGATTCAGCAAGGCAGTCCTGAGGACGATCTTCTCGTATGTTTGCATGAAAGAATATGGAAGAGAGCGGATGTAGGTGTCGACCTTGTTTGGGAGGTCCCGGGTTCATATCTCTGCCCTCAGTCTGTTATCCTCTGTGAGGTGTTTTGCGACTTAACGCTGTCCCTCTAACCAGGCGTCAAGTCTAGGCCATAGAGGTTTTTGTCTACATGCTGTCCATTTATTGGTTACTGGTCACCTACATACGACGCCGTGCAGTGCGATATACTGACAGCGCCGTGTAGTGCGATATACTGAAAGCGCCGTCAAATAAATAAGTCCTGAAACAAACGAACACTGACATGGAGAATTATCAGATGGGCGACGATGAGGTGTAAAGCTGACCTGAGCCACAGATGACAGCGACTGTGCCACACTGGCAGATGTCAGTAACCAGCTGACTGGAGGACCGTAGATAAAATGGTACGGGCTTCGTGATGTTTTCTGGGCTGTGACAACGTGTAGTTTGGTACT
This sequence comes from Reticulitermes speratus, assembly GCA_021186555.1. Classification (NCBI taxonomy): domain Eukaryota; kingdom Metazoa; phylum Arthropoda; class Insecta; order Blattodea; family Rhinotermitidae; genus Reticulitermes; species Reticulitermes speratus. Next base: position 56,617,999 of record JAJKFL010000003.1, read on the forward strand.
AACCTTGTCAACAGTTTTGAGTATTTAAACGAATGTAGCATATGTGATATGAGGGGTTCATGGCGGTGACGCTTCTGGGTTGTGATACCGTGCAGTCTGGTACTTAGCATACTCGTACATGGTGTAGGAACCAAAATGACCATAACTTTACATATAAAGTGCTTAGACGTCGACCCACGTGACTATCCGTAGTGCTTTTATCGACTTGAGTCACCGCCGTGTCTCGATACAATAGACGTGCCTATTGCAGCTATTGTACTGCCTTCACTTGTATTTCGAAATGACGAAAACTTTCGTGTTGCCTTCTTCTGTGTGCGCCAATCGAAAACTCTGTTTATTATTTTTTTATTTTGATGAGTGAATGATGAATTGGGAAGTATCTGTAAGCACGTGATCGTGGACTAGAGCTATCCTGGCATGTCTGGAGAGCCTGAGGAAAACTGCGAGAAATCTCAGCGAAGATAGCTACTGTCCCGACCATATTCATACCGGGCAGCTTACGACTGCAAGCCTATAGTGTTACCGCTGCAATAACCTGCCCGGTCTTGTAATGTTATAATTAGTAAGTGTAGTTTCAGTGTAGTTACAATATCCGCACTAAACCATGGATCAACAATTAACTTCCGAAGCCCAAATTAATCTAAATGATAGGCTAGTTAAAGTTTCAGTTCGTACCTCGTAGAGAACATTTCATCTCAGTAACAACTGGTTATTGCTAGACACAGTGTTGCTGTTATGTTCTGAGGATCACAGGAATGTTTAATAAGCAGTCGTTGGGCAAATGCAGAGATTTTAAATATTAAATCACGTGCATATAGCTACCAACGTCCTTTAAAGTGTTACTGGCTAAATGTAAGCGAAGACTCATCATGTTTCAGCTTCAGAACATTTCTTGTTGGAAAATGAGTTGAGAAGGATCTCAGATCAGTGGAAGTGCTCTTTATAGAAGATGGAAAGTAAATTTATTCGTCGAATGAGTCTCTTCTTCTTTCATGTTGAACGGTGGATGGTTTGATATTTACTTAAATTAAAATACAGACGTTGAAGGTACCGAATGGAGAGAAAGATGACTTACAAAATTGGATATTATGTGTGTCATTACTTCTAATCAATTAGTGGATATTAATTTCCGCAGCAGTTTTCGTATTTTGCGTTGATTACGATTTCCTTCACTAAGCTCTTGTTTTTGATTGGCGTCATAGTATACTGAAGACACACAGAGAAGCTCCATTGATCGACTCACCCCCTCCACATTTTCTTCTAGCTGTTACACTTCTCCCTCTGGCGTACTTCCCTATATTCTCGTTCGGTCGACTGGAAATTCTGTTTACACAGATACTGGTAGGGGTAGTCAAGTGGTAAGCTTTGCTAGTGACAAGCGCTTTGGGCTTGTTAGTACAGGGCAGGGAGAGCTGTAGGATAATACAGCAGTAGGCAGAAGGGGATAAGCCTCGAGCGACGTAACATTAGTATGATTTTTAATTTGTTAGAGCAGAAACTTTGTGTTCGAGGCTTAATTTGATGTAACTCTACACCAAATGAACAGAATGACAGTGTGCGAGTAGCATAAAGCTATATTCGTCTGCACTGTAGAAGACATACAGACATACTGACAGAATCGAACACACAACCAGCAGTGGGATTTACAATCTTTAAATTACTGTTGTGACGCAGGTAGTTCCCAGCGAAGATTTCGTCACTTTTAGGGGGCGTGAAGTTTCAAGCCATAAATTTCGCAGAGAGAAAGAATTTCAGGTATTTTTGTACAGTTTTAACGAAACTTGGCTGGGATAGCTCAGTCAGTATAGTGACTACGCTACAAGCTGGACGGTCCGGGGATCGAATCCCGGTGGGGGCGAGATTTTCCGCACCCGTCCAGACCGGCCCTGGGTCCTACCCAGCCTCCTGTACAATGGATACCGGGTCATTCCCGGGGGTAAAGCGGCCGGGACGTGGCGCTGACCAACCACCCTCATCTAGCGCCAAGGTTAAAAAAAGAGTACAGCTATACCTCTACTCCCCCTCTGGGCCTTCATGGCCTGTTCTAGGGTGAACTTTACCTTGACCTTTAACGAAACTTGAATTTGGTCGATAGATGTTGGTAAATATCCCCGGGATAATTTCACAAAAATCCGTCCAGTGGGAGCTGAGTTGCTGCATGTGGACAGACAGACAGACATGGCGAAGCTGTCAGTCGCTTTTCGCAGTTGTGCGGAGGCTTCTGAAAGGAACGCCTGCGGTGGGGATGGTCTTTGTCTATGACGACACGGTATGTGCGCCTGAACCGTCGAATGGATTTTTTGTAATTCGATATTGACTTCCACTAAAAGTCGCTGAACAATCCGATTTGAAGCCATATTGGTACATAACAAAGCCCAGATACATAAACTTTATTGGAGTTTGATGTGGCAGGGTTTGGGTGATTAGCGTTTGATTATTCCCATTTCAGTTGAGCTGGATAATCTTCAGAAATCGCCGTTGGCCATTTCTGTTTGAACTGCCTTGTGAAGTACATTGTTTGAACTGCCTTGTGTAGTACATTGTTTGAACTGCCTTGTGAAGTACATTGTTTGAACTGCCTTGTGAAGTACATTGTTTGAACTGCCTTGTGAAGTACATTGTTTGAACTGCCTTGTGAAGTACATTGTTTGAACTGCCTTGTGAAGTACATTGTTTGAACTGCCTTGTGAAGTACATTGTTTGAACTGCCTTGTGAAGTACATTGTTTGAACTGCCTTGTCAAGTACATTGTTTGAACTGCCTTGTGAAGTACATTGTTTGAACTGCCTTGTGAAGTACATTGTTTGAACTGCCTTGTGAAGTACATTGTTTGAACTGCCTTGTGAAATACATTGTTTGAACTGCCTTGGGAAGTACATTGTTTGAACTGCCTTGTGAAGTACGTTGTTTGAACTGCCTTGTGAAGTACATTGTTTGAACTGCCTTGTGAAGTACATTGTTTGAACTGCCCTGTGAAGTACGTTGTTTGAACTGCCTTGTGAAGTACATTGTTTGAACTGCCTTGTGAAGTACATTGTTTGAACTGCCTTGTGAAGTACATTGTTTGAACTGCCCTGTGAAGTACGTTGTTTGAACTGCCTTGTGAAATACATTGTTTGAACTGCCTTGGGAAGTACATTGTTTGAACTGCCTTGGAAGTACATTGTTTGAACTGCCTTGTGAAGTACGTTGTTTGAACTGCCTTGTGAAGTACATTGTTTGAACTGCCTTGTGAAGTACATTGTTTGAACTGCCTTGTGAAGTACATTGTTTGAACTGCCTTGTGAAGTACATTGTTTGAACTGCCTTGTGAAGTACATTGTTTGAACTGCCTTGTGAAGTACATTGTTTGAACTGCCTTGTGAAGTACATTGTTTGAACTGCCTTGTGAAGTACATTGTTTGAACTGCCTTGTGAAGTACATTGTTTGAACTGCCTTGTGAAGTACATTGTTTGAACTGCCTTGTGAAGTACATTGTTTGAACTGCCTTGTGAAATACATTGTTTGAACTGCCTTGGGAAGTACATTGTTTGAACTGCCTTGTGAAGTACGTTGTTTGAACTGCCTTGTGAAGTACATTGTTTGAACTGCCTTGTGAAGTACATTGTTTGAACTGCCCTGTGAAGTACGTTGTTTGAACTGCCTTGTGAAGTACATTGTTTGAACTGCCTTGTGAAGTACATTGTTTGAACTGCCCTGTGAAGTACGTTGTTTGAACTGCCTTGTGAAATACATTGTTTGAACTGCCTTGGGAAGTACATTGTTTGAACTGCCTTGGGAAGTACATTGTTTGAACTGCCTTGTGAAGTACGTTGTTTGAACTGCCTTGTGAAGTACATTGTTTGAACTGCCCTGTGAAGTACGTTGTTTGAACTGCCTTGTGAAGTACATTGTTTGAACTGCCTTGTCAAGTACATTGTTTCCAGTCTTGTCATTTGTAAGTCTGACTGTAATTCGTTTTAAGAATCGTTTTTTTGCAGGACATAATCAAATATTTAAACTTCAATGTTTCCTGCTTTAACCTCACTCTGCTGTTGCTAGTGCACCAACAGACATAACGGCACACATACATAACAGACATAACGAAACACATACATAACAGACATAACGACACACATACATAACAGACATAACGACACATACGTAACAGACATAACGACACATACGTAACAGACATAACGACACACGTACGTTAACAGACATAACGACACACATACATAACAGACATAACGACACACATACGTAACAGACATAACGACACACATACGTAACAGACATAACGACACACATACGTAACAGACATAACGACACACATACATAACAGACATAACGACACACATACGTAACAGACATAAAGACACGCATACGTAACAGACATAACGACACGCATACATAACAGACATAACGACACACATACATAACAGACATGACGACACACATACATAACAGACATAACGACACACATACATAACAGACATAACGACACACATACGTAACAGACATAACGACACACATACGTAACAGACATAACGACACACATACGTAACAGACAACGACACACATACGTAACAGACATAACGACACTCATACGTAACAGACATAACGACACACATACATAACAGACATAACGACACACATACATAACAGACATGACGACACACATACATAACAGACATGACGACACACATACATAACAGACATGACGACACACATACATAACAGACATGACGACACACATACATAACAGACATAACGACACACATACATAACAGACATGACGACACACATACATAACAGACATGACGACACACATACATAGCAGACATGACGACACACATACATAGCAGACATGACGACACACATACATAACAGACAAAACGACACACATACATAACAGACATAACGACACACATACATAACAGACATAACGACACACATACATAACAGATATAACGACACACATACGTAACAGACATAACGACACACATACATAACGAACATAACGACACACATACATAACGGACATAGCGACACACATACATAACGGACATAGCGACACACATACATAACAGACATAACGACACACATACATAACAGACATGACGACACACATACATAACAGACATGACGACACACATACATAACAGACATAACGACACACATACATAACAGACATGACGACACACATACATAACAGACATGACGACACACATACATAGCAGACATGACGACACACATACATAGCAGACATGACGACACACATACATAACAGACAAAACGACACACATACATAACAGACATAACGACACACATACATAACAGACATAACGACACACATACATAACAGATATAACGACACACATACGTAACAGACATAACGACACACATACATAACGAACATAACGACACACATACATAACGGACATAGCGACACACATACATAACGGACATAGCGACACACATACATAACAGACATAACGACACACATACATAACAGACATAACGACACACATACATAACAGACATAACGACACACATACATAACAGACATAACGACACACATACATAACAGACATAACGACACACATACATAACAGACATAACGACACACATTCATAACAGACATAACGACACACATACATAACAGACATAACGACACACATACGTAACAGACATGACGACACACATACATAACAGACATAACGACACACATACATAACAGACATAACGACACACATACATAACAGACATAACGACACACATACATAACAGACATAACGACACACATACATAACAGACATAACGACACACATACATAACAGACATAACGACACACATTCATAACAGACATAACGACACACATACATAACAGACATAACGACACACATACACGTGTCAATATCACAGCGGTTGTTATATGTTACTGACCGAACGTGAAATGCAACAGCTTTGATTGTGCCAGAAGCATTCAGCAACAGGTGCGCACCGGTGTTTGTCACGGGGAGGGAGGGGGGGGGCTGACCCTGCGGCTATATGTAATTTGTGTTCGATTTTGAAAATTGTGTTATAAAAATCATGTTCTACGTACAACATAACACTGTCTGCAACTGCATTTATATACATACAAACATAGCTACATGTTACATCACTCAATCACAGTGTCCTGTCTTATTGTTTTTTTAAATTTTATTAATTGATTTTTCAAAATTCTAATGTACAGTCATCAGCCGATTTCAGTGCCTCATTTCGGCTGAAGGGAAATTCACGTAAAAGTTTTGATATAATATTTACAAAATCTGTGTTTTTTAAATTTCGGTTTTGGGCGGCTTGGGGGGGGGGGGGCGCAGCCCGGCAGCCCCCTTGGGTACGCCCCTGTTGAGCAGTAAATGTGGCTATGAGTGGGCCGGAACACGGAATGCAGCTTGGAACAGCTGACTGTGTGTAGTGAAGTACAGAGACAGAGTGCGAGGTAAGACAGACAGGAAAGCAGATACGATACAAGACAGAAAATGAAGATAATAAGGCACAACGTTGTCACGGACTGCTTTCTGTAGCGGAAGGCAACAGCTAACGAGTCCAACTAGGACGTAAAACTCGGGCTGTATCATGGCTCATTTCTCGAAGATAGAAACGTTAGTAACGAGAGTCGATAACTGATGGCAATCGACAGTTATCGCTCGAGTCACGTTTCTTTGTTAATTGCTGTAAGTGTGGACATTCAGAGAGCTACAGAGCTGGCGGACAGCTGATTGTGTCACGACTGCAGTCATAATGATTCTTTGTGAGGTGTTTCAAAACAAATGACGCTCACAGTTACGTGTGTACGTGATTAAATTTACATTTGTGTCAGAAATTGGTCTTCTCTCCAGACAGGTGATTCCACTCGCCTACGGTCACCTAATTGGCTTAAGGTCATTTCAATATCATCATCTCAGCTGCGCTTATGTTTCTTAGTTGGTCTTGCACTTTCAGATTTCCAGACCAAAATTCTATATGCATCTTATCGTGCTTTATTTTGTCGCTGTGATAATACGTGATGAGCGTTCTCCTGTTGTGTTTGACCATGTAACCTTTTCATGAAAATTCAAGCGAACGCACGAAACGTCCGAATGTAAAGCTGTGGATATAGACGCAGGTGGGTCTTGTACGTTTCGGTACAGCAAAGTTCAGTCGTTTCGGTACAGCAAAGTTCAGTCGTTTCGGTACAGCAAAGTTCAGTGTGGATGTTTTTCAGCCTAGCATTGTGAGTGCCCTGTCGTCTGTACGGACTGACATCGTGCTCCTACATTGAACACAGTGCCGATCGCAGTGGCCGCGCGGTCTAAGGCGTCGGTCTGCGGCCGCTCGCTTACTGGGATTGCGGGTTCGAATCCCGCCTAGCGCATGGATGTCTGTCTGTTGTGAGTGTTGTGTGTTGTCAGGTAGAGGTCTCTGCGTCGGGCTGGTCACTTGTCAAGAGGAGTCCTACCGAGTGTGGTGTGTCTGAGTGTGTGATCGTGAAGCCACGATAATGAGGCGGCCTAGGCCCCCAAGGGGTGTCGAGCCATTGGAAAAAAAAATTGAACACTGCGCTGTCAGGCAGTATTCTACTTGACCAGACAGAACCTGCTGTACTTCATAAAGTACTGAAGAAAGAAGTGAAGAATTTGAGACGGCACTTGTGAAGTATTTTTAGGAATTGTGAAACGCTAGTTACTGAAAGGTTTACTGGAGACATAAGAAGACTATTCGGCCTTATGTGAATTTTGGAATTAGGCTACTAGACAACTTGAGTATAAATTTCACGCTGTTGACACCGTGCATCTTCGTCATATTAAATTAAGTTATAAACCAACTGATGCACACTAAAACCACTTTTTAAGTAGCTTTATTATAAAATTGTTAAAATTGTACCCCTACACGTGTTTCGATCCTAGGATCATCATCAGGGGGGGTTCCTTGTTAAAAGCTACAGTCACTTCAACACATGATTTAAAATATTCTATCTGCACTTTGAAACATAAGTTAAAATCTTGTAAAGGATTCACTAAAAGTTGTAAAATTATAAAAGCACTGTAGATGGCAGATTGTGGAACTGCTGGCGTGTGGTGTTAAAAGCATATGAAATGTTTTTGCGTGGAGCGGAGTGTACTGTGTGTTGTGCTGTGAGGAGTACTACGGTGGAGTGTCTTAGCAAGAAACCCCCTGACGATGATCCTAGGATCGAAACACGTGTAGGGGTACAATTTTAACAATTTTATAATAAAGCTACTTAAAAAAGTGGTTTTAGTGTGCATCAGTTGGTTTATAACTTAATTTAACTTGAGTATAAGTCTGCTGTGTCAAATTGAAACAAAAGATGTGAAAAGGTTTATCGCGTACACGGAAGAGTCCAGACATGGCCTTATGTAAACTAGACCTTGTTGCTGATGAAAGTGTTTCGTATTCGGAACCGACAAAGAATTTTTGGTGGAAGCCTCCTATGAAAATGTAAATAAATCGCGTGAAATGATTTATGGGTTACACAGGAAAGTCAGTGTATGGTACACATAAGCTGAGTGTTATTACGGGTTAGTAATTCAGAAAATTATGGTTTCCTAACACATATTTGGTGGCAAGTTTCCATATCGAATTTTGACAAAAGTGCAAATTGGATTGTGGAATATATGGAATAGTTCCTTGATGGCCCTACGTGAACTGGACTGGATCTGTGTGGCTCCAGACTGGAGTTGCTGTGAGTGTCTGCAATGCTGAATTTAAAAGAGCTGTCCAGCGGGTTAGGCACTGATGTTAGGTCACAGACAGACAGACATTATCTGCACATTTGTGAAGAAGAGACGAAGCGACGTTTCATACGTGTCACGTAGTGTTTGTACTGCAGTTAGTTTTAACACTTGTCCACAGATGTAGCTACTTACCAAAGAAAACGTTGAACACATGCAGCAGTTTCTTCCTTCTAAAGTCAGACATTTCTCTGTGTTTGTTGGATGTTGTGGAATTGAAGTTTCTGGAATGAAAGGAGAGAACAATTGATCGGTAAGACTGTACGGTCATTACATTAATTTTCGAAATATTAACTCGATAGCCATATAGAATAAAGAATATATGCCGGCATTCTTCTTTGACTGTTTCGCCCTTGAAGATGGGACCGACAGGCTGTCCCAAAACGTCTTTAAACAACCACTACCAACGTACGCTGCGAAACATACCAGAAGACCGAAGGCGTCAACTAAACCGCGGCGGAAACCTGAAATCCCGCCTAAGTATATAACGTTGACAAATCTTGATGTTGGTTTATTTGTACTTTATTTATCTACCTTTATCCTATATTTTCCACCTTTACCGTTACTCTATTCCATATATGTTCTTCCAGCTGTCTTAGCTGTTTGCATTCTCGGTACCCCCAGCAGCTGTACGTTGTGTGTATCCACCCCTCTCTCACCCTGTTTCTACCCTATTGGCTGTCATCACGCCAACTGATTGCTACCCTGCCGTACTTTCCAGAATCTACGTTATAGGCTGGCTTTCTTTCCTACTCGGATTCTTGACCCGTGAAGATGGGACCGATACGTTGTCCCGAAACGTCGGTAAACAATTACCACACGACGCCGCATAATACCCCAGAAGACAGCAGGTTTTTTCCAACGTTGACAAATGTTTAAAGAGGATTTCTAATCCCAAGTCTAAGACGATTTACTGTGACATGTGTCCTTCTTTAACGATTAAAACAAGTAGGGAACTGAAAAGAAAGAGAGATATTTATTTGTCGGTGTGTTTGTATTCCATTTATCACCATCATTGTCATGAGGCACTTCGTCTGCAAGCCGTTAGCAGACAAGTTTCCGATCGTCCCATGCTTAACACAAGACACGCAGTGTTGTCGCGACAACAGGACAGTGTTTACGTTGAGCTGGTCATGTGATCACGATGGCGCAGACGGCGCTTACAGAACATTATTGGTGAAAGCTGTCGACAGACTGAGACGTTGCTTGGGCATAACTGTGAAGTGATTTTATGGAGATAAATTGTGATGGCTGGCAACGGGCGGAACTGCCTCATTGTCCTGTGGCGTTAGCTAGACTTGTGGACTGCAGTTGTGAGTGTCTGGCTGTCATTGGTGACGATAATGATAGCAACATTAACTGCACGACGAAAATTGACCTCAGTTATATTTAAAGACCCAGTCTTCTGAGATCCACACAAAACACATAAATACAGTCCGTACCGCGCAGTAAACACACTCCGTCTCAGTTATACAAACCAGTCAGTTAATGTTGTACAGTGAAATAATCGCTGTTTGTTCTGAGATCCACACAAAACACATAAATACAGTCCGTACCGCGCAGTAAACACACTCCGTCTCAGTTATACAAACCAGTCAGTTAATGTTGTACAGTGAAATAATCGCTGTTTGTTCTGAGATCCACACAAAACACATAAATACAGTCCGTACCGCGCAGTAAACACACTCCGTCTCAGTTATACAAACCAGTCAGTTAATGTTGTACAGTGAAATAATCGCTGTTTGTTCTGAGATCCACACAAAACACATAAATACAGTCCGTACCGCGCAGTAAACACACTCCGTCTCAGTTATACAAACCAGTCAGTTAATGTTGTACAGTGAAATAATCGCTGTTTGTTCTGAGATCCACACAGAACACATATATACAGTCCGTACCGCGCAGTAAACACACTCCGTCTCAGTTATACAAACCAGTCAGTTAATGTTGTACAGTGAAATAATCGCTGTTTGTTCTGAGATCCACACAAAACACATAAATACAGTCCGTACCGCGCAGTAAACACACTCCGTCTCAGTTATACAAACAAGTCAGTTAATGTTGTACAGTGAAATAATCGCTGTTTGTTCTGAGATCCACACAAAACACATAAATGCAGTCCGTACCGCGCAGTAAACACACTCCGTCTCAGTTATACAAACCAGTCAGTTAATGTTGTACAGTGAAATAATCGCTGTTTGTTCTGAGATCCACACAAAACACATAAATACAGTCCGTACCGCGCAGTAAACACACTCCGTCTCAGTTATACAAACCAGTCAGTTAATGTTGTACAGTGAAATAATCGCTGTTTGTTCTGAGATCCACACAAAACACATAAATACAGTCCGTACCGCGCAGTAAACACACTCCGTCTCAGTTACACAAACCAGTCAGTTAATGTTGTACAGTGAAGTAATCGCTGTTTGCTCTGAGATCCACACAAAACGTACAATTTGTGGTACATAAAGTAACCACTGGGATTTGCAGGGTTAAGCGCAAACCAAGTAAATGTGCTAAATTGGGCGATTAGAAATTCCGGAAGAAATCCGAACAGATGTGCAGCAGCCGTGCCGACAATATGTGCACGCAGACCCACCACAGCAGTACGCACTGCTGTCATGTTGTCAGCAGTGAGTGACAATGAAACACAATGTCGCCTGTCTTGCAGCCAACTGCTGTCAGACGCTCAGGAAGTGTTCGCCGTGTCTACGCGGCAACTTCTCCAGCACGTCTGTTTAACGTGTAGCCTAGACGCAGTTCTGCAGGCTGACCGCCTCCCTATCCATGCGTATGGCTGTAGCACGTACAGTCATATTGATCAAGTCACATTTCCGTGGCCCAACATTACTACAGCCAGTAAGGTGTGCTTTGTTCGATCCCCAGTAGGGGAAAAAGATTTTTCTCTCCCTCTAAATGTCCAGACCGGCCCTGGGGCCCGACCTGCCTCTTGTTCAAAGGATGCTAAAGCGGCCGAGGCGTGAAGGTAACCGCTTACGCTCGTCTAGTGTGGACAGGGAGTATGAATGGAGTTGTACGTCCACAGCCACATGCCGCCATGACACTCACACAGATTACTTTACTTCTGCAACGCGTTGACGCACTTACGCAGCCAGAAATGTTAGCAGCAAAACATAATTTCTTATACACTTCGGTTAAGGTAAAGGTAAAGGTAAAGGTCACCCTAGAACAGGAAATGAAGGCCGAGAGGGGGAGTAGAGGTATAGCTCTACTCTTTCTTTAACCTCGGCGCTAGATGGGGTGGGTGGTCAACTCCACGCCCCGGCCGCTTTACCCCGAGAATGACTCAGTACCCATTGTACAGGAGGCTGGGTGGGCCCCAGGGCCCAAAAATCTCGCCCCCACCGGGATTCGATCCCCGGACCGTCCAGCTCGTAGCGAGTCGCTATACCGACTGAGCTATCGCGGCCCACCTTATAAACCTCGGTGGGACAGATAAACACTGTGATGACACTCCACGGGTTTCTGGTTAGGAGGTTATCGATTCAAATCTCAGCTGAGACCTGCTGTCCTGTTTGAGGTTTTTAGTGACAGTGTTCAGTTCTTTCAGACGTAACAGGATAGCACAGGCCTGTCTGTCACCTTCTTTCAGACGTAACAGGATAGCACAGGCCTGTCTGTCACCTTCTTTCAGACGTAACAGGATAGCACAGGCCTGTCTCACCTTCTTTCAGACGTAACAGGATAGCACAGGCCTGTCTCACCTTCTTTCAGACGTAACAGGATAGCACAGGCCTGTCTGTCACCTTCTTTCAGACGTAACAGGATAGCACAGGCCTGTCTGTCACCTTCTTTCAGACGTAACAGGATAGCACAGGCCTGTCTGTCACCTTCTTTCAGACGTAACAGGATAGCACAGGCCTGTCTCACCTTCTTTCAGACGTAACAGGATAGCACAGGCCTGTCTCACCTTCTTTCAGACGTAACAGGATAGCACAGGCCTGTCTGTCACCTTCTTTCAGACGTAACAGGATAGCACAGGCCTGTCCGTCACCTTCTTTCAGACGTAACAGGATAGCACAGGCCTGTCTGTCACCTTCTTTCAGACGTAACAGGATAGCACAGGCCTGTCTGTCACCTTCTTTCAGACGTAACAGGATAGCACAGGCCTGTCTGTCACCTTCTTTCAGACGTGACAGGATAGCACAGGCCTGTCTGTCACCTTCTTTCAGACGTGACAGGATAGCACAGGCCTGTCTGTCACCTTCTTTCAGACGTAACAGGATAGCACAGGCCTGTCTGTCACCTTCTTTCAGACGTGACAGGATAGCACAGGCCTGTCTGTCACCTTCTTTCAGACGTGACAGGATAGCACAGGCCTGTCTGTCACCTTCTTTCAGACGTGACAGGATAGCACAGGCCTGTCTGTCACCTTCTTTCAGACGTGACAGGATAGCACAGGCCTGTCTGTCACCTTCTTTCAGACGTGACAGGATAGCACAGGCCTGTCTGTCACCTTCTTTCAGACGTAACAGGATAGCACAGGCCTGTCTGTCACCTTCTTTCAGACGTGACAGGATAGCACAGGCCTGTCTGTCACCTTCTTTCAGACGTGACAGGATAGCACAGGCCTGTCTGTCACCTTCTTTCAGACGTGACAGGATAGCACAGGCCTGTCTGTCACCTTCTTTCAGACGTGACAGGATAGCACAGGCCTGTCTGTCACCTTCTTTCAGACGTGACAGGATAGCACAGGCCTGTCTGTCACCTTCTTTCAGACGTGACAGGATAGCACAGGCCTGTCTGTCACCTTCTTTCAGACGTAACAGGATAGCACAGGCCTGTCTGTCACCTTCTTTCAGACGTAACAGGATAGCACAGGCCTGTCTGTCACCTCACCGAGCGCAGCAGATGTATCGCATAGAAAGCCTGCATTCGCGCGGGACTTACCGTGACAACTGCGGTGATCAGGACGGCCATGAAACACACGGACATTATTTTAAACAACATGGCGCCTTGCTTGCAGATTCTTGCAATGTCGTATTCGCTGATCGCTCTGCTGTACGACGCTGCGTGGTTTGAGTTTTTGACAGCCTGTCACATGCACGATAACTCAGTATGTTCTACATTCCGACTCATAATATTCGAAATGCCTCAATCCACAAAAGGATTGTTGACCTAACATGATGAGGGCTCACCGCAGAGGCCCGGGTTCGATCCCAGGTCAGTCCATGTGGGATTTGTGGTAGACAAAGTGGCACTGGGACAGGTTTTTCCCCCAGTACTTCGGTTTTCCCCTGTCAATTTCATTCCACCGGTGCTCCATTACACGGAAAAACGAAAAAACTAATCATCATCATCACAGCGTTGTACAATAAGCCTTAAGGCTGCGGTGCGTCCGTAGCATCTGCTGCGGGGCCCTTCACCACAAAAAAAATACATGATGAGGAAATGCGTATGTAATGTTAATTGAGGCCAGTGAAAGTGGAGCTGGTAGCTGTTAGACCGGACATGCGCAAAGCACGGGTTGTTCTGAGATAACACAATAAATATCCAGATGCAAAATTTAATGACAGTGCTGTATCTGTTAGGAGTCGTTCTGATATTCATACACGCAGTTATGCGCAAAACTGGACGGAGCTGTTCGCAGTAAATGCCAGTCAAATGTCAAGCATGTACAGTACACACCACAAGAACTGGCACTGTGCTTTGGATTAAAAAGTGTAGCAACTCACACTGACGCGAAAAGAAGTGTGAGATTTGAGGTTGATGTGAAGATTACTGTCCTGTTTGGTGTGACGTCATGTGATGTGGTATAAGTAGCTGTAAGACGCACAGGATGGTGCTGCCACAGAGTTACTCTGAAGATGGAGGCAGCAGGATGCTCTGATACGCCGGTATGTTTGTACCAGACTACACGGCGCCATCCCAGATGAGAACAGACATTAACCTTTTAAAGCCTAATGGCTACTTGATGCATCAACAGTTTAACATTCACAAACTCTACATTCTGCCCGCACTGTATTTATGTGTATTGTATTTATATTACAGCAAACAGCGACTTTTGACTTATATAACATAAATTGATTTGTTTTTTTAACCGAGATGAAAAGTGTTTACTGCGCGGTACGAACTGGGTCTTTAAATGAAACGGTTTACGCTTCGTGTTCAAAGGGTTAACGGGTAGGTCTGCTCGCATTATGTTAAAAATTTGGAGCGTCTGTGTTGTACTGCTGCTAGAGTGTTAGGTGTTTAATGTTAGGTGTTGATATTGGCTTGTGAATGACTTAAGAGAAAGGAAATACGATGTGAAATGTGAACAAAGTGAATCCGACGGTTCTAGGCTTAATTAGACGACACGAAATAAAAGTCACTTTCAGTTATTTACAAACCCTAAGGCTTATGGACCAGGTAGAGGTCTCTACGTCGGGCTGATCACTCGTCCAGAGGAGTCCTACCGAGTGTAGTGTGTCTGAGTGTGATCGTGAAGCCTCGATAATGAGGAGGCCCAGGCCCCACTAGGGGCTCTTGCACCATAAAAAAAAAGGCTTATGGACAGTTGTACTGAATTTAAATTTTGTGTCGACTTTGTGTACGTTGTGCGGTCGAAGCTCTTTGCTGTGCGATAAATATTTATCCAGTTACACGCGACCGAGTTGCGCGCAGAAAAGCACGTGTGTCGTCACGTCAGGTGCCTGTTGTTACCGTCCATCTTAACCAAAGTGACTCTGTGTTATAACATTTAGTAATATTACTACGTATAAAATTTCTTGCAAATTCGTTCTGCAGTCCCAAATTTTTTTATGAGGCGAGATTTGACAAAGCTACGTTGCTTCTTGTACTGCGATTGAGGGACGCTCCCAATTGCTAAGTTTATGCAGCGTCGGTTATAAATTAATGAGTAAGGAGCATTGGTGGAATGATATCGACAAGGTAAAACTGAAATACTCGGGGAAGAAACCTGTAAAAGTGCAACTTTATCCACCACAAATCCCACATGGACTGACCCGGAATCGAAACCAGGCCTTCGCAGTAAGAGATCAGCGCCTAACCGCCTGAGCCGTGGTACGGCCCTTTCCGAGTCAAAGCATAGTGTATTAATTTGCTGTAAATGTAAAATCACATAGTTACTGATTTTTGGATGAGATATTTATTTCAAAATGATTAGAATAGTCAAGACAGACGTAGATGAACTGTATGGGAAGTATAAAGTTACACTCTTAAATAAATGGATTCAAATTAAGTTTGCTGAGAATATTACACCAAATTATAAAATTAGTCACTAAATTCAAGAACGCGTGTATCATGTTTTGTTTCTGTGACTGTACTTTATTCTTTTTCCGTGCAAATGTCTGGCGTTAGATGCAACCAGATGGTCTCGATTCGTGTTCAGTTGTGTTTTGGCTCCTGCTTTCTGTCTGTTGTGTTTTTGTCTTTTTCCTTCTTCATTTTTGCTCCTCCCGTCTTAAAACAGTCACAAGCGATAATCCCAGGGTCCCTAGGCACTTATATAAACAGCTTCGCCTTGCACAGCGACTGACAGTTCTTGTTTAATTGTCTCTACAAAAGTGCATCCGACGTGAAATGAATGTGTCTGAGTTCTATTGTGTACCTTTTGCTGGGATAGACATTTGCGAGTCACACATGGCTTCACGTAAAGTGCCCATTGTTGTCAGATTTTGTATAAAATTGGAATGTCTCAATGCAGTTCAGTAAAAACCCATAACATTACAATTCACGAAAAATTGGTTCAGTTGGTTCTGGGGTTAATTCATGCAAACACAGCGGTGAACATGGACAGACAGACAGGCGGATAGTGATTTTGTAGTACAGTTCGTGGAAGTTGAGACATTTGTAACCCTTTAAAGACAAACAAGCGAAAGTACTTTCCTATCCAATGCTCCCCGATGTCTGAAAGAGCTTTGCTTTTTGAGAGGTTCCCAGGATTCGCCCACTTCTCTTTTTGGTAACAGTAACATGTAGATCAAGGCTAGTTGCACCAGTGCTGCATACTTAGCTTTAAATATAAAAAATAACCTGAATCGTTTTTTAAAGATTCAGCTCGTACCGCGCAGTAAACACACTCCGTCTCAGTTATACAAACCAGTCAGTTAATGTTGTACAGTGAAATAATCGCTGTTTGTTCTGAGATCCACACAAAACACATAAATACAGTCCGTACCGCGCAGTAAACACACTCCGTCTCAGTTACACAAACCAGTCAGTTAATGTTGTACAGTGAAATAATCGCTGTTTGTTCTGAGATCCACACAAAACACATAAATACAGTCCGTACCGCGCAGTAAACACACTCCGTCTCAGTTATACAAACCAGTCAGTTAATGTTATACAGTGAAATAATCGCTGTTTGTTCTGAGATCCACACAAAACACATAAATACAGTCCGTACCGCGCAGTAAACACACTCCATCTCAGTTATACAAACCAGTCAGTTAATGTTGTACAGTGAAATAATCGCTGTTTGTTCTGAGATCCACACAAAACACATAAATACAGTCCGTACCGCGCAGTAAACACACTCCGTCTCAGTTATACAAACCAGTCAGTTAATGTTGTACAGTGAAATAATCGCTGTTTGTTCTGAGATCCACACAAAACACATAAATACAGTCCGTACCGCGCAGTAAACACACTCCGTCTCAGTTATACAAACCAGTCAGTTAATGCTGTACAGTGAAATAATCGCTGTTTGTTCTGAGATCCACACAAAACACATAAATACAGTCCGTACCGCGCAGTAAACACACTCCGTCTCAGTTATACAAACCAGTCAGTTAATGCTGTACAGTGAAATAATCGCTGTTTGTTCTGAGATCCACACAAAACACATAAATACAGTCCGTACCGCGCAGTAAACACACTCCATCTCAGTTATAGAAACCAGTCAGTTAATGTTGTACAGTGAAATAATCGCTGTTTGTTCTGAGATCCACACAAAACACATAAATACAGTCCGTACCGCGCAGTAAACACACTCCGTCTCAGTTATACAAACCAGTCAGTTAATGCTGTACAGTGAAATAATCGCTGTTTGTTCTGAGATCCACACAAAACACATAAATACAGTCCGTACCGCGCAGTAAACACACTCCGTCTCAGTTATACAAACCAGTCAGTTAATGCTGTACAGTGAAATAATCGCTGTTTGTTCTGAGATCCACACAAAACACATAAATACAGTCCGTACCGCGCAGTAAACACACTCCGTCTCAGTTATACAAACCAGTCAGTTAATGCTGTACAGTGAAATAATCGCTGTTTGTTCTGAGATCCACACAAAACACATAAATACAGTCCGTACCGCGCAGTAAACACACTCCGTCTCAGTTATACAAACCAGTCAGTTAATGCTGTACAGTGAAATAATCGCTGTTTGTTCTGAGATCCACACAAAACACATAAATACAGTCCGTACCGCGCAGTAAACACACTCCGTCTCAGTTATACAAACCAGTCAGTTAATGCTGTACAGTGAAATAATCGCTGTTTGTTCTGAGATCCACACAAAACACATAAATACAGTCCGTACCGCGCAGTAAACACACTCCGTCTCAGTTATACAAACCAGTCAGTTAATGCTGTACAGTGAAATAATCGCTGTTTGTTCTGAGATCCACACAAAACACATAAATACAGTCCGTACCGCGCAGTAAACACACTCCGTCTCAGTTATACAAACCAGTCAGTTAATGTTGTACAGTGAAATAATCGCTGTTTGTTCTGAGATCCACACAAAACACATAAATACACTGTGTGGGCAGAACGTAGAATTGTTGAATGTTAAACATGGCGGTACATATAGTAACCACTGGGCTTTACAGGGTTAACCTTGAGGCATCATATGTCGCCATTGTTTCCAGTAAAGTAAACCACACTTCCAACAATTGTCGTATTTTCTTCGTTTCTACCTACCCAATTTTTGTTGGTAAACATTTAAAGGTGAGCACAGTTAAGTGTATATTTAGATAGGCATTTCCGCAGAAGCATTTGTCCTTCAACTGAGTGTACACGTGGCAGAAGTTCTAAGTTTAAGAAAACAAGGGACACTTCACGCAGTCAAGCAATGCTAGCTGCACATTCACTGGCTAATTTTAATTAACATGGAACGTAGCATTGATATATTTGTTGCTCTGAACGCGCTTTGAATTTAGGTTCCTAGCGAAGGATAGGGTGGGTGACCTGTGTAACAGGCAGGTAGCTTTTTGTTAAAATTATCGTCGTTTTGCCGGGGGAGGGGGGGTTTACAGCACGAAGTAGAGGTTTGTTTCAACGTTTCAGAGGAACGTACTGCGTCCATCTTCAGGGTGACTGAATGTGGTTCAAGTGGTTGCTAAAGAGGATGAAATGTCGGTAAATTGCGCGGAGAGGCTGAAGAAATACGCGATGAACTTGGGTTATCCGGAATTGGCTCAGATCCAATACTGTATCTTCCGAATGACTGCCAGTGCTGTACCGCTGAGGTAGCCTGCTGCATAGCATTTCCTGTTACCCGTGAGCGAACATCAGGCCGAAACGTCGGACGCCACTCCCTTCAAGTTAGGCCGACCTGCAATACCCGAGTTTGCTTCCGGCTGCGCTGTCTAGAAATTTACTGCGAGTGTGTTTTGTTTAAGCAGGACTTACACCGTAAAGAGGTCGTCAAGTCTTACTGTTTGAAGCAGACCAAAATATGTTTTTTTTGTGAAGGGCCCCGCAGCAGATGCTACGGACACACCGCAGCCTTAAGACATATTGTGCAACCCTGTGATGAAGATGATAAATTTTGTTTTTCGTTTTTCCTTGTAATGGAGCACCGGTGGAATGAAACTGACAGGAAAACCGAAGTACTCGGGGAAAAACCTCAGTGCCACTTTGTCAACCACAAATCCGACATGGACTGACCCTGGATCGAACCCGGGCCTCCGCAGTGAGAGGCCGGCGACTAACCGCCTGAGCCATGGCACGGCCAAAATATCTTTATAAACAGCGAAGTGCCAATTGAACGACGTCACATCGACCATATCAGACGCATACTAAATGGTACGCAGTTCTTTCTCCGGAATAAAGCTCCATCTAGTGCCGATGTTAAGGATGAGTGGAGCTTTATCTCCACTCCCGCGCATACTTTTATGACATGGACAGGGACAGCTTTAATTTTTTGTATACCGTTTAAATGTCTTACTGTGGAGGTTTATACGCAGTTACTAAATAACCTCTGACATTTTGATGAACTATCTTTTAACAGTGTTTGCTATCGTCCACCAAAGTGTACGGCGGCTGAGGCAATTTTATAATAGTAGAGAGCAATACAGTTAACATGTAACTACGTGTGGTGTGTGTTTGGTGTTATTAGGCTTGTAATGTGTAATGCAGTTCGTGTTACAGGCTTACATAATTATTGTAGAGAGCAATACAGTTAACATGTAACTATGTGTGGTGTGTGTTTGGTGTTATTAGGCTTGTAATGTGTAATGCAGTTCGTGTTACAGGCTTACATAATTATTGTAGAGAGCAATACAGTTAACATGTAACTACGTGTGGTGTGTGTTTGGTGTTATTAGGCTTGTAATGTGTAATGCAGTTCGTGTTACAGGCTTACATAATTATTGTAGAGAGCAATACAGTTAACATGTAACTACGTGTGGTGTGTGTTTGGTGTTATTAGGCTTGTAATGTGTAATGCAGTTCGTGTTACAGGCTTACATAATTATTGTAGAGAGCAATACAGTTAACATGTAACTACGTGTGGTGTGTGTTTGGTGTTATTAGGCTTGTAATGTGTAATGCAGTTCGTGTTACAGGCTTACATAATCCGCCATTAATTACAATTTCCGTTAGTACTTCCTGTGTCAGCGCAAAGCAACGGAAGTGGAAGTAACTTCTTACGAAGGCCGGGACTAAAGCGAGACGGAGGCAAAACACGATCTGGATATTACGGCAGTTTATGGTTCGTCAGTGATCGGTCTGCTAAGTGCCGTAACAGCAACGAGCAACACTGACCTTAACAAAAGTCGATAATTGGTGTGTCTGAGATATTGTACCTGCTACAGGGAAGCTTACGGTGTGTCTCAGATATGTACCTGCTACAGGAAGCTTACGGTGTGTCTCAGATATTGTACCTGCTACAGGAAGCTTACGGTGTGTCTCAGATATTGTACCTGCTACAGGAGAAAACTTACGGTGTGTCTCAGATATTGTACCTGCTACAGGGAAGCTTACGGTGTGTCTCAGATATTGTACCTGATACAGGAGAAGCTTACGGTGTGTCTCAGATATTGTACCTGCTACAGGAGAAGCTTACGGTGTGTCTCAGATATGTACCTGCTACAGGAGAAGCTTACGGTGTGTCTCAGATATTGTACCTGCTACAGGAGAAGCTTACGGTGTGTCTCAGATATTGTACCTGCTACAGGAGAAGCTTACGGTGTGTCTCAGATATTGTACCTGATACAGGAGAAGCTTACGGTGTGTCTCAGATATTGTACCTGCTACAGGAGAAGCTTACGGTGTGTCTCAGATATTGTACCTGCTACAGGGGAAGCTTACGGTGTGTCTCAGATATTGTACCTGCTACAGGGGAAGCTTACGGTGTGTCTCAGATATTGTACCTGCTACAGGAGAAGCTTACGGTGTGTCTCAGATATTGTACCTGCTACAGGAGAAGCTTACGGTGTGTCTCAGATATTGTACCTGCTACAGGAGAAGCTTACGGTGTGTCTCAGATATTGTACCTGCTACAGGGAAGCTTACGGTGTGTCTCAGATATTGTACCTGCTACAGGGAAGCTTACGGTGTGTCTCAGATATTGTACCTGTACAGGGAAGCTTACGGTGTGTCTCAGATATTGTACCTGATACAGGGAAGCTTACGGTGTGTCTCAGATATTGTACCTGTACAGGGGAAGCTTACGGTGTGTCTCAGATATTGTACCTGATACAGGGGAAGCTTACGGTGTGTCTCAGATATTGTACCTGATACAGGGGAAGCTTACGGTGTGTCTCAGATATTGTACCTGATACAGGGGAAGCTTACGGTGTGTCTCAGATATTGTACCTGATACAGGGAAGCTTACGGTGTGTCTCAGATATTGTACCTGATACAGGGGAAGCTTACGGTGTGTCTCAGATATTGTACCTGATACAGGGGAAGCTTACGGTGTGTCTCAGATATTGTACCTGATACAGGGGAAGCTTACGGTGTGTCTCAGATATTGTACCTGTACAGGGGAAGCTTACGGTGTGTCTCAGATATTGTACCTGCTACAGGGGAAGCTTACGGTGTGTCTCAGATATTGTACCTGATACAGGGGAAGCTTACGGTGTTCTCAGATATTGTACCTGATACAGGGGAAGCTTACGGTGTGCTCAGATATTGTACCTGATACAGGGGAAGCTTACGGTGTGTCTAGATATTGTACCTGATACAGGGGAAGCTTACGGTGTGTCTCAGATATTGTACCTGTACAGGGGAAGCTTACGGTGTGTCTCAGATATTGTACCTGTACAGGGGAAGCTTACGGTGTGTCTCAGATATTGTACCTGTACAGGGGAAGCTTACGGTGTGTCTCAGATATTGTACCTGTACAGGGGAAGCTTACGGTGTGTCTCAGATATTGTACCTGATACAGGGGAAGCTTACGGTGTGTCTCAGATATTGTACCTGATACAGGGAAGCTTACGGTGTGTCTAGATATTGTACCTGATACAGGGAAGCTTACGGTGTGTCTCAGATATTGTACCTGTACAGGGGAAGCTTACGGTGTGTCTGAGATATTGTACCTGATACAGGGAAGCTTACGGTGTGTCTCAGATATTGTACCTGATACAGGGAAGCTTACGGTGTGTCTCAGATATTGTACCTGATACAGGGGAAGCTTACGGTGTGTCTCAGATATTGTACCTGATACAGGGGAAGCTTACGGTGTGTCTCAGATATTGTACCTGATAAGGGAAGCTTACGGTGTGTCTAGATATTGTACCTGATACAGGGGAAGCTTACGGTGTGTCTCAGATATTGTACCTGATACAGGGGAAGCTTACGGTGTGTCTCAGATATTGTACCTGATACAGGGGAAGCTTACGGTGTGTCTCAGATATTGTACCTGATACAGGGGAAGCTTACGGTGTGTCTCAGATATTGTACCTGATACAGGGGAAGCTTACGGTGTGTCTAGATATTATACCTGATACAGGGGAAGCTTACGGTGTGTCTCAGATATTGTACCTGATACAGGGGAAGCTTACGGTGTGTCTAGATATTGTACCTGATACAGGGGAAGCTTACGGTGTGTCTCAGATATTATACCTGATACAGGGGAAGCTTACGGTGTGTCTCAGATATTGTACCTGATACAGGGAAGCTTACGGTGTGTCTCAGATATTGTACCTGATACAGGGGAAGCTTACGGTGTGTCTCAGATATTGTACCTGATACAGGGAAGCTTACGGTGTGTCTCAGATATTGTACCTGATACAGGGGAAGCTTACGGTGTGTCTCAGATATTGTACCTGATACAGGGGAAGCTTACGTGTGTCTCAGATATTGTACCTGATACAGGGGAAGCTTACGGTGTGTCTCAGATATTGTACCTGATACAGGGGAAGCTTACGGTGTGTCTCAGATATTGTACCTGATACAGGGAAGCTTACGGTGTGTCCCAGATATTGTACCTGATACAGGGGAAGCTTACGGTGTGTCTCAGATATTGTACCTGTACAGGGAAGCTTACGGTGTGTCTCAGATATTGTACCTGATACAGAGAAGCTTCGGAAGTCTCAGATATTGTACCTGTACAGGGAAGCTTACGGTGTGTCTCAGAATTTAGTAACCGATACAGGGAAGCTTACGGTGTGTCTCAGATATTGTACCTGCTACAGGGGAAGCTTACGTGTGTGTCTCAGATATTATACCTGCTACAGGGAAGCTTACGTGTGTCTCAGATATTATACCTGCTACAGAGGAAGCTTACAGTGTGTCTCAGATATTATACCTGCTACAGGGGAAGCTTACGTGTGTCTCAGATATTATACCTGCTACAGGGAAAGCTTAAACACAACCCGCAGCATTGTACTATTGAAAAGAAAGCCGATTTCAATAGGAAAGAAGTTAGGAAATGTACGCAATGACTAACCAACTAACTCCATGGAGCAGAGTCCTTCTTGAGAAGCTAACAGGTCGTCAGCTAGTCAAGAAATTCCCCGCGTTTTATGGAACCTGAAGGTTCATTACCGCACTCACAACAGCCCGCCACCTGTCCCTATCCTGAGCCATATCAATCCATCCATGCCCCCATCCCACTTCTTGAAGATCCATTTTAATATTATCCTCCCATCTACGCCTGGGTCTTCCAAGTGGTCTCCATTCCTCAGGTCTCCCCACCAAAATCCTGTATGCACCTCTCCCCTCACCCATACGTGCTACACGCCCCGCCCACAGACAACAGACATGCCGACGGTAATGGTCTTATTTGTAGAACTCTCTGCTGCGATCGCGCCAGAGAGCCAAAGAGGATTAACCTGGCACTGCGCGGAACACTGGTCGTCCGGGTGACGTCACAATAAACTGCGTTTCAGTTTTCCTGTTTCCTAATTCCCTTGAAGGTTTTTGAAGGCGAAATTCTGTCTTTTGACTTAAACATGCAATCATATGGATTTCTGTATAATTTGTTATCCTCATAAATTCCTCTCCCGTTTGGCCTCTCCCTAAATAGCCCAGCAGTTTCCTTTTAACTTTCCGCAGTACAAGCATTAAAGAAATTAAATTTGTGGAGCCATTTGTTGAAACAGTATACAAATGAATGTAAAATAGTGTGAGATAATTAAGTTTAGATTTTAATAGGCAGTTCTGTTCACAATTCGTGAATCAAACTTCCGTACTGCGCAGAATTCCGTTTGTATAATCCTTGCTCTCTTGACGTCTTATTTAGGTAACAAATTTAATAGTTTACAGGTAAATCAAATGGGGAGTCACTTCTTTCACGTATTCGTCCTTAGATCAAAACATCAGCTCTCCTGGGACAGAGGTAATATGTTAAAAATATCTTCCATCATTATAGTAAATGCCCATTCAAAGGACGCTCATTTCTGCGTTGTAAGAGTGAGTTAGGATACATCGTTATAACAGTCAGTTAAGATACATCGTTATAAATCATGTCCAGTTAAAGAATACATCGTTATAACAGTCAGTTAAGATACATCGTTATAACAGTCAGTTAAGATACATCGTTATAACAGTCAGTTAAGATACATCGTTATAACAGTCAGTTAAGATACATCGTTATAACAGTCAGTTAAGATACATCGTTATAACAGTCAGTTAAGATACATCGTTATAACAGTCAGTTAAGATAACATCGTTGTTTTAACAGTCAGTTAAGATACGTCGTTATAACAGTCAGTTAAGATACATCGTTATAACAGTCAGTTAAGATACATCGTTATAACAGTCAGTTAAGATACTCGTTATAACAGTCAGTTAAGATACATCGTTATAACAGTCAGTTAAGATACATCGTTATAACAGTCAGTTAAGATACGTCGTTATAACAGTCAGTTAAGATACATCGTTATAACAGTCAGTTAAGATACATCGTTATAACAGTCAGTTAAGATACATCGTTATAACAGTCAGTTAAGATACATCGTTATAAAGTCAGTTAAGATACATCGTTATAACAGTCAGTTAAGATACATCGTTATAACAGTCAGTTAAGATACATCGTTATAACAGTCAGTTAAGATACATCGTTATAACAGTCAGTTAAGATACTCGTTATAACAGTCAGTTAAGATACGTCGTTATAACAGTCAGTTAAGATACGTCGTTATAACAGTCAGTTAAGATACGTCGTTATAACAGTCAGTTAAGATACATCGTTATAACAGTCAGTTAAGATACTCGTTATAACAGTCAGTTAAGATACGTCGTTATAACAGTCAGTTAAGATACGTCGTTATAACAGTCAGTTAAGATACGTCGTTATAACAGTCAGTTAAGATACATCGCTTATAACAGTCAGTTAAGATACGTCGTTATAACAGTCAGTTAAGATACGTCGTTATAACAGTCAGTTAAGATACGTCGTTATAACAGTCAGTTAAGATACGTCGTTATAAACAGTCAGTTAAGATACGTCGTTATAACAGTCAGTTAAGATACGTCGTTATAACAGTCAGTTAAGATACATCGTTATAACAGTCAGTTAAGATACGTCGTTATAACAGTCAGTTAAGATACGTCGTTATAACAGTCAGTTAAGATACATCGTTATAACAGTCAGTTAAGATACATCGTTATAACAGTCAGTTAAGATACATCGTTATAACAGTCAGTTAAGATACATCGTTATAACAGTCAGTTAAGATACATCGTTATAACAGTCAGTTAAGATACGTCGTTATAACAGTCAGTTAAGATACATCGTTATAACAGTCAGTTAAGATACATCGTTTATAACAGTCAGTTAAGATACATCGTTATAACAGTCAGTTAAGATACGTCGTTATATAACAGTCAGTTAAGATACGTCGTTTATAACAGTCAGTTAAGATACATCGTTATAACAGTCAGTTAAGATACGTCGTTATAACAGTCAGTTAAGATACGTCGTTATAACAGTCAGTTAAGATACGTCGTTATAACAGTCAGTTAAGATACGTCGTTATAACAGTCAAATGGTACAGTCTGGAACACAAAGCTGTACCTCTGTAAGTACGTGAAAATTGCTACTGCGGCAGTGTGATACAACATACATACGTAGTGTGCTATTTAATGACGCTGTCGGTTGCTAACATTACACAGTGTACCGTCAGTACTAGACGACTGCGTGTGGAGCATTGGTGGAATGATATCGGCAGCGGAAGGACCGAAGTACTCGGAGAAAAACCTGTCCCAGTGCCACTTGGTCCACCACGGGCATTTTAGACTTGAGAAAATAGATATCAAAACTGTCGAAAATGTCGGAAGCTTAATCCGGAAGTAGATCTAAAGAGGGCGGAAGAAGGGAGAATGGTTCTTCTTTAAAGAGCGTGATCGATTTCGCAATCTCACTTATATTGCTGTTGTCTGGTTTGGACTGGAGGTGACTTCTCAAACTTCCCACAATGCTGAGCTTTGCAGAATGGATGCCAATTCTCTCATGACGTGACACTTTGGAGAAGTTGCTCCTCCAAGTTGGGTGTAAGAAGGCGGACAGCAGGACTGTCACAGTCAGACAGTTGTCACTGCAACTTGGCTTATTCACAGTGTGTCATTGTACCGAAATGCAGAGAAGACTTAACACTTGAAAGTAACAGGACTGCAAGTGGTGCAGTCCGTGAAGAAGTCCTCAGACTTAGCAAAGGCTTGCTTTACTTTCCAAATGTCCTAAGGTTTTACTCTACAAGCGTAAAAGTGATTTTATTTAGCTCACAAAAATGTAGACCTTCCCTGTGCCGATTTTGATGAAACTGATAAATACTGAACATTACAGAACACAGTCCTGCTTATGCAGTAGTTAGGTTCTTGAAGGCTCGGTGCAAGTCGCATTTTGGACAAGTCAAAATTGAGTAAATGGTTCACTATATATATATATATACTGTAACAGTACATATATATATGTATGTACTGTTACAGTCGTAAACATATACAAGGAACATCCATTATGCAAACTTTCATTTACCTAAATGATAATAAGAACAGAAAATTGCGTAAGTCTGAAATTACGTGACTTGAATTCAGGTTTCCGCCGCGATGTATATGAGATCTGCGCTCTTCTGGGATATTACGCGGCGTCGTGTGGTAATTGTTTACCGACGTTTCGGGACAACGTGTCTGTCACATCTTCAAGGGTAAAGAAGTCCTACCGACGTTTCGGGACAACGTGTCTGTCCATCTCAAGGGCAAAGAAGTCCTAGGGACGTTTCGGGACGACGTGTCTGTCCCATCTTCAAGGGCAAAGAAGCCCTACCGACGTTTCGGGACGTGTTTGTCCCATCTTTAAGGGCAAAGAAGTCCTACCGATGTTTCGGGACAACGTGTCTGTCCCATCTTTAAGGGCAAAGAAATCCTACCGACGTTTCGGGAAACGTGTCTGTCCCATCTTCAAGGGCAAAGAAGTTCTACGTATGTTTCGGGACAACGTATCAGTCCCATCTTGACCCTTGAAGATGGGACCGATACGTGTCCCGAAACGTCGGTAAATAATTACCACACGACGCCGCGTAATACCCCAGAAGAGCGCAGATCTCACGTAACTTGAAGCTGAGTAAGTCTGAGTGTGCCTGTCTGTTTAAATTGCTGATACCAAATGTCATCCAAATACGACAGTAAATATGGCAAGTAAGGCTACACAGTCGTGATGTCAGTAGGTACAGTGTGGCTTTCACTGACACGATTTTCACGAAACTCACTTTGGCTCGACAGTTTTTTGTAAAGAACTCCTGCACCAAATATCATGAAAATGCAGCGAACGTTTTAGTCGCTAACACTACGTCACAGACGGACATGATCTCCACATAAGGCGTCCTTTTGCCCTTGGTTTTTAAATATGCTGCCTTCTTTTTTTTTGTGGTGAAGGGCCCCGCAGCAGAAGCTACGGACGCACCGCAGCCTTAAGGCTTATTGTGCAACCCCTGTGATGAAGATGATCAATTTCTTTTCATTTTTCCAAGTAATGGAGCGCCGGTGTAATGAAATTGACAGGGGAAAACCGATGTACTCGGGGAAAAACCTGTCCCAGTGCCGCTTTGTCCACCACAAATCCGACATGGACCGACCCGGGATCCAACCCGGGACTCCGCGGTGAGAGGCCGGCGACTAACCGCCTGATCCATGGCACGGCTATTACATGCTGCCTTTATTGGGCTGTAACATTTTAAGACCAGTAACCGTGGTGACGGACTGAGATATGTCGCATGCTATAGCAGAACGTTGTGTTGGTGCATTTGACACGAGTTGTAGAACTGTGTACAGTGGAATATGTGCTTGTGTACAGTGACTACAGTGCTTGTGTACAGTGACATACAGTGCTTGTGTACATGGATACAGTGTGTGTACATGGACATACAGTGCTTGTGTACAGTGGATACAGTGCTGTGTACATGGACATACAGTGCTTGTGTACAGTGGACATACAGTGCTCGTGTACAGTGGAATATAGTGCTTGTGTACAGTGGACATACAGTGCTTGTGTACAGTGGACATACAGTGCTGTGTACAGTGGACATACAGTGCTTGTGTACAGTGGACATACAGTGCTTGTGTACAGTGGACATACAGTGCTTGTGTACAGTGGACATACAGTGCTTGTGTACAGTGGACATACAGTGCTTGTGTACAGTGGAAATACAGTGCTTGTGTACAGTGGACATACAGTGCTTGTGTACAGTGGAATACAGTGCTGTGTACAGTGGAAATACAGTGCTTGTGTACAGTGGACATACAGTGCTGTGTACAGTGGACATACAGTGCTTGTGTACAGTGGACATACAGTGCTCGTGTACAGTGGACATACAGTGCTGTGTACAGTGGACATACAGTGCTTGTGTACAGTGGACATACAGTGCTTGTGTACAGGGGAAACATACAGTGCTCGTGTACAGTGGACATACAGTGCTCGTGTACAGTGGACAATACAGTGCTCGTGTACAGTGGACATACAGTGCTCGTGTGTACAGTGGACATACAGTGCTTGTGTACAGTGGACATACAGTGCTTGTGTACAGTGGACATACAGTGCTTGTGTACAGTGGGCATACAGTGCTTGTGTACAGTGGGCATACAGTGCTTGTGTACAGTGGGCATACAGTGCTTGTGTACAGTGGGCATACAGTGCTTGTGTACAGTGGGCATACAGTGCTTGTGTACAGTGGGCATACAGTGCTTGTGTACAGTGGGCATACAGTGCTTGTGTACAGTGGGCATACAGTGCTTGTGTACAGTGGGCATACAGTGCTTGTGTACAGTGGGCATACAGTGCTGTGTACAGTGGGCATACAGTGCTTGTGTACAGTGGCATACAGTGCTTGTGTACAGTGGGCATACAGTGCTTGTGTACGTGGGCATACAGTGCTTGTGTACAGTGGGCATACAGTGCTTGTGTACAGTGGGCATACAGTGCTTGTGTACAGTGGGCTTACAGTGCTTGTGTACAGTGGGCTTACAGTGCTTGTGTACAGTGGCATACAGTGCTTGTGTACAGTGGGCATACAGTGCTTGTGTACAGTGGGCATACAGTGCTTGTGTACAGTGGGCATACAGTGCTTGTGTACAGTGGGCATACAGTGCTTGTGTACAGTGGGCATACAGTGCTTGTGTACAGTGGGCATACAGTGCTTGTGTACAGTGGGCATACAGTGCTTGTGTACAGTGGAAATACAGTGCTTGTGTACAGTGGACATACAGTGCTTGTGTACAGTGGACATACAGTGCTTGTGTACAGTGGACATACAGTGCTTGTGTACAGTGGAAATACAGTGCTTGTGTACAGTGGACATACAGTGCTTGTGTACAGTGGACATACAGTGCTTGTGTACAGTGGACATACAGTGCTTGTGTACAGTGGACATACAGTGCTTGTGTTTGAGGACTTTGAAACATGACTTTCAGGTATGAATCATTTAAAACTTGAATTCTTATCACAAGATTAAAACCAACATATGCACTGTATTTTCATACACTGAGTTAATTGCCCCTACATATGTTTCGGCTTCAAGAAGCCATTATCAGGGAGTCCCAACTTTACACGTAGGGGCAATTGACTCTGTGTATGAAAATACAGTGCATATGTTGGTTTAATCTTTTGATTTGTTATTATGATGCACGGTGAATATAATGTGAAATTGAATTCGTACTTCGAAGAAAACGCTCAGAGATTTCGTCACGGACTCTAATCAATTAACCCTTCGAAGACCGACGTTCATATAAATTACTAGTAGGAGTACCCGTTCTTCGCCCGGGGTATAGGTTATTTGCTGTTCTTGTCGGTATTACAATATGTAAGCTGTGTAACAAACATGTCCGTGCGCCGTCTACCAACCGCGGTCGTGAAGACGCTGGCGGCTCAGCAACAAGCGCTGTACCATGTCCCGCACTCTTGCGAGAAATACGTGATCAACCAAGCAATCAACCAAAGAAGAAACGAACCACATTCAGTTTCTACCTCACAGAGAACACAGGCTTGTCCATTATGAAGACCGGTAGGTTATTCTTTTATGGGGAAATATTCGATACTTACTGTAAAAGTGTGTTAGAACATGCAGAGTTTTATAATGCTGTATCAGGTGGTGCATATGCCATTAGACTTTGAACGGTTAATGCTGTCTGGGGAAGGGGGCGGGCCAGCTCTCCACTCTGAGAATGACACGAAACGTATACACACACTGTGTGGGCCGAGTGCAGGGCGTCCCGACGTCAGAGCAGATGGTACTACAGTGACCAGTGTTTTAAAGGTTAAAGCTTTGATATTGATTCAGGAATTAATAGAAGTCGTTATGGAATTACAGAAGTCGTAAGCGTGTTGCTGTTCGTTACGTAATGGAACGGTGTCGTCTGGGGTTTACGTAGCTCTGCTTTGTGCCCCATGTGGGGCATCATGTCTAATGTACCGATGTACGGCGTTCGTACGAATGTCGAACATAGCGAGAGCTACTGTAATGACACCAGTGAGATGTTCACATAGCATGAGCTACTGTAATGACACCAGTGAGATATTCACATAGCGTGATCTACTGTAATGACACCAGTGAGATGTTCACATAGCATGAGCTACTGTAATGACACCAGTGAGATGTTCACATAGCATGAGCTACTGTAATGACACCAGTGAGATATTCACATAGCGTGATCTACTGTAATGACACCAGTGAGATGTTCACATAGCATGAGCTACTGTAATGACACCAGTGAGATATTCACATAGCGTGATCTACTGTAATGACACCAGTGAGATGTTCACATAGCGTGAGCTACTGTAATGACACCAGTGAGATGTTCACATAGCGTGAGCTACTGTAATTACACCAGTGAGATGTTCACATAGCGTGAGCTACTGTAATGACACCAGTGAGATATTCACATAGCGTGAGCTACTGTAATGACACCAGTGAGATGTTCACATAGCATGAGCTACTGTAATGACACCAGTCACATGTTCACATAGCATGAGCTACTGTAATGACACCAGTCACATGTTCACATAGCATGAGATACTGTAACGACACCAGTCACATGTTCACATAGCATGAGCTACTGTAATGACACCAGTCACATGTTCACATAGCATGAGCTACTGTAATGACACCAGTCACATGTTCACATAGCATGAGCTACTGTAACGACACCAGTCACATGTTCACATAGCATGAGCTACTGTAACGACACCAGTCACATGTTCACATAGCATGAGCTACTGTAATGACACCAGTCACATGTTCACATAGCGTGAGCTACTGTAATGACACCAGTGAGATGTTCACATAGCATGAGCTACTGTAATGACACCAGTCACATGTTCACATAGCATGAGCTACTGTAATGACACCAGTCACATGTTCACATAGCATGAGCTACTGTAATGACACCAGTCACATGTTCACATAGCATGAGCTACTGTAATGACACCAGTCACATGTTCACATAGCATGAGCTACTGTAACGACACCAGTCACATGTTCACATAGCATGAGCTACTGTAATGACACCAGTCACATGTTCACATAGCATGAGCTACTGTAATGACACCAGTCACATGTTCACATAGCATGAGCTACTGTAATGACACCAGTCACATGTTCACATAGCATGAGCTACTGTAATGACACCAGTCACATGTTCACACTGCAACGTTACTTGGTCTTTGCATTTGCTGCTGTCTGATATTTAGGGAGAACTTTATGACGTAAAGGGCCGCGATAGCTCAGTCGGTATAGCGACTCGCTACAAGCTGGACGGTCCGGGGATCGAATCCCGGTGGGGGAGAGATTTTCAGCACCTGTCCAGACCGGTCCTGGGGCCTACCCAGCCTACTGTACAATGGGTACCGGTCATTACCGGGGGTAAAGCGGCCGGGGCGTGGAGTTGACCACCCACCCCCATCTGGTGCTGAGGTTAAAGAAAGAGTAGAGCTATACCTCTACTCCCCCTCTGGGCCTTCATTGCCTGTTGTAGGGCGAACTTTACCTACTTTATGACGTAAATTGCGAAATTTTTAAATTACACATGAAATTATTTCTGAGTTCCACTGCTAATTCCAACAGTTCCACTGTTAATTCCAACAGTTCCACTGTTAATTCCAACAGTTACACTGTTAATTCCAACAGTTACACTGTTAATTCCAACAGTTACACTGTTAATTTCAACAGTTCCACTGTTAATTCCAACAGTTACACTGTTAATTCCAACAGTTCCACTGTTAATTCCAACAGTTCCACTGTTAATTCCAACAGTTCCACTGTTAATTCCAACAGTTCCACTGTTAATTCCAACAGTTACACTGTTAATTCCAACAGTTCCACTGTTAATTCCAACAGTTCCACTGTTAATTCCAACAGTTACACTGTTAATTCCAACAGTTCCACTGTTAATTCCAACAGTTCCACTGTTAATTCCAACAGTTACACTGTTAATTCCAACAGTTACACTGTTAATTCCAACAGTTCCACTGTTAATTCCAACAGTTCCACTGTTAATTCCAACAGTTACACTGTTAATTCCAACAGTTCCACTGTTAATTCCAACAGTTCCACTGTTATTAATTCCAACAGTTCCACTGTTAATTCCAACAGTTACACTGTTAATTCCAACAGTTACACTGTTAATTCCAACAGTTACACTGTTAATTCCAACAGTTACACTGTTAATTCCAACAGTTACACTGTTAATTCCAACAGTTACACTGTTAATTCCAACAGTTCCACTGTTAATTCCAACAGTTCCACTGTTAATTCCAACAGTTACACTGTTAATTCCAACAGTTCCACTGTTAATTCCAACAGTTCCACTGTTAATTCCAACAGTTACACTGTTAATTCCAACAGTTCCACTGTTAATTCCAACAGTTCCACTGTTAATTCCAACAGTTCCACTGTTAATTCCAACAGTTCCACTGTTAATTCCAACAGTTCCACTGTTAATTCCAACAGTTACACTGTTAATTCCAACAGTTACACTGTTAATTCCAACAGTTCCACTGTTAATTCCAACAGTTACACTGTTAATTCCAACAGTTACACTGTTAATTCCAACAGTTACACTGTTAATTCCAACAGTTACACTGTTAATTCCAACAGTTCCACTGTTAATTCCAACAGTTCCACTGTTAATTCCAACAGTTACACTGTTAATTCCAACAGTTACACTGTTATTATTCCAACAGTTCCACTGTTAATTCCAACAGTTCCACTGTTAATTCCAACAGTTCCACTGTTAATTCCAACAGTTACACTGTTAATTCCAACAGTTCCACTGTTAATTCCAACAGTTACACTGTTAATTCCAACAGTTACACTGTTAATTCCAACAGTTCCACTGTTAATTCCAACAGTTACACTGTTAATATTCCAACAGTTACACTGTTAATTCCAACAGTTCCACTGTTAATTCCAACAGTTCCACTGTTAATTCCAACAGTTCCACTGTTTAATTCCAACAGTTCCACTGTTAATTCCAACAGTTCCACTGTTAATTCCAACAGTTCCACTGTTAATTCCAACAGTTACACTGTTAATTCCGACAGTTCCACTGTTAATTCCGACAGTTCCACTGTTAATTCCAACAGTTACACTGTTAATTCCAACAGTTCCACTGTTAATTCCAACAGTTCCACTGTTAATTCCAACAGTTACACTGTTAATTCCAACAGTTACACTGTTAATTCCAACAGTTACACTGTTAATTCCAACAGTTACACTGTTAATTCCAACAGTTACACTGTTAATTCCAACAGTTCCACTGTTAATTCCAACAGTTCTCCATAGCCGGACGCTTAATAAGGTCTTAAATACATAACTCCTGTTTCTAAATTTGGCGATGGTGTCACATGTAACAACTGAGCTGTGTTTAACCATTAGCCTGCAGCCTGTACCCTGTACCCTGTACCCTGTAGCCTGTTCCCAAACTCGGCTGTTCCGGTTGTCCCCCACTGTCACGGCCTATGTCAGACAGTCAGTCAGACAGTCAGACAGCTGTATACCGCCGCCATCCTGACAATTTGTAACTGTGTGGGTACAAAACTAAGAAATCAAAATTGAATTCATAATTGAATTAAGATTGGATTAAATCAGGAACATGCTTGGTACCGTGTATTAAATCAGGAACATGCTTCGTACCGTGTATTAAATCAGGAACATGCTTGGTACCGTGTATTAAATCAGGAACATGCTTGGTACCGTGTATTAAATCAGGAACATGCTTGGTACCGTGTATTAAATCAGGAACATGCTTGGTACCGTGTATTAAATCAGGAACATGCTTGTTACCGTGTATTAAATCAGGAACATGCTTGGTACCGTGTATTAAATCAGGAACATGCTTGGTACCGTGTATTAAATCAGGAACATGCTTGGTACCGTGTATTAAATCAGGAACATGCTTGTTACCGTGTATTAAATCAGGAACATGCTTGGTACCGTGTATTAAATCAGGAACATGCTTGCTACCGTGTATTAAATCAGGAACATGCTTGCTACCGTGTATTAAATCAGGAACATGCTTGGTACCGTGTATTAAATCAGGAACATGCTTGGTACCGTGTATTAAATCAGGAACATGCTTGTTACCGTGTATTAAATCAGGAACATGCTTGCTACCGTGTATTAAATCAGGAACATGCTTGCTACCGTGTATTAAATCAGGAACATGCTTGCTACCGTGTATTAAATCAGGAACATGCTTGCTACCGTGTATTAAATCAGGAACATGCTTGGTACCGTGTATTAAATCAGGAACATGCTTGGTACCGTGTATTAAATCAGGAACATGCTTGTTACCGTGTATTAAATCAGGAACATGCTTGCTACCGTGTATTAAATCAGGAACATGCTTGCTACCGTGTATTAAATCAGGAACATGCTTGCTACCGTGTATTAAATCAGGAACATGCTTGGTACCGTGTATTAAATCAGGAACATGCTTGGTACCGTGTATTAAATCAGGAACATGCTTGTTACCGTGTATTAAATCAGGAACATGCTTGCTACCGTGTATTAAATCAGGAACATGCTTGCTACCGTGTATTAAATCAGGAACATGCTTGCTACCGTGTATTAAATCAGGAACATGCTTGCTACCGTGTATTAAATCAGGAACATGCTTGGTACCGTGTATTAAATCAGGAACATGCTTGGTACCGTGTATTAAATCAGGAACATGCTTGTTACCGTGTATTAAATCAGGAACATGCTTGCTACCGTGTATTAAATCAGGAACATGCTTGCTACCGTGTATTAAATCAGGAACATGCTTGCTACCGTGTATTAAATCAGGAACATGCTTGCTACCGTGTATTAAATCAGGAACATGCTTGGTACCGTGTATTAAATCAGGAACATGCTTGGTACCGTGTATTAAATCAGGAACATGCTTGGTACCGTGTATTAAATCAGGAACATGCTTGGTACCGTGTATTAAATCAGGAACATGCTTGCTACCGTGTATTAAATCAGGAACATGCTTGGTACCGTGTATTAAATCAGGAACATGCTTGGTACCGTGTATTAAATCAGGAACATGCTTGGTACCGTGTATTAAATCAGGAACATGCTTGGTACCGTGTATTAAATCAGGAACATGCTTGGTACCGTGTATTAAATCAGGAACATGCTTGCTACCGTGTATTAAATCAGGAACATGCTTGGTACCGTGTATTAAATCAGGAACATGCTTGGTACCGTGTATTAAATCAGGAACATGCTTGGTACCGTGTATTAAATCAGGAACATGCTTGGTACCGTGTATTAAATCAGGAACATGCTTGGTACCGTGTATTAAATCAGGAACATGCTTGGTACCGTGTATTAAATCAGGAACATGCTTGGTACCGTGTATTAAATCAGGAACATGCTTGGTACCGTGTATTAAATCAGGAACATGCTTGGTACCGTGTATTAAATCAGGAACATGCTTGGTACCGTGTGTTCGATAATCTTTTGTCTCCGTATCTGCTGTCTGAAAAATACAAAAATTAAAACAGCCGAAATTATAATTTGCATGTTTCTTTTTGGTATGGGTGTGAAACGTGGTCACTCATGTACAAGGAAGGACATGGCGGGCCAAGTCTAAAAGACGCAATAATTTACAACAAGTTATCTGGTTGGTTGCGACAAAACCGGCCACATGTGTGACGTTCGTTTAGGAACAAGAGTTCCATTAGAATCAATCTAGAAGTCAGTCACGTGACTATTGCATTGTGTAAAGAGGATGTGAGAATGGAAGGCTATCAGCAGACTGAACTGCAGTGCAGGATACGTGTGGCAGATGTTGTTACGCCGTGTCGACTGGTTCACAGTTACAGACGTTTCGGAGGATCTTAGTGCCTCTGAAACGTTAACTTGAAGCAGTCAACACGACGTGACAACAGAGAGGACTTGCACCTTCAGCGACACCGCTGCGAGAACCTCCAATCTTTCATGCAACTCGATGCGTTTCGAACATCGCTTCTGTTTCCGTCCTCAGGCCGTTAGTACAGCTGCTGTCAGTGTCTGTGTGACGTAGGCTGCAGACCGATCTGTCGGACCCAAAACAGTAGGCGCCCCCACACCCCGCTCACCTGACGACCGCCACAGGCCGTGTCCAAAATATCGCGTTCAGCTTCATTTGTATTTTTGAAATACTGAGCGATCGACAAAGTCCAAAAGCTGAGTGTTTCGACATGTGATAGAACATCGTCAGAACCCCACCAAATCTAATTATATCAACGTTATAGGCTTTTTTTTGTCAATGGCTCGACAGCCCCTTGGGGGCCTAGGCCGCCTCATTGTTCGAGGCTTCACGATCACACACTTTTTAGACACACCACACTCGGTAGGACTCCTCTGCACGAGTGATCAGCCCGTCACACAGACCTCTACCTCACAACACACAACACTCACAACAGACATCCATGCCTTCGGCGGGATTCGAACCCGCAATCCCAGCAAGCGAGCGGCCGCAGACCCACGCCTTAGGCCGCACGGCCACTGGGATCGGTCACGTTGTAGACTTACGTGATTTAATTTTAGATAGCTGTTATAAGAGTGGAGGAAATCCGCCTTTTCCTTTCTCTGGGAGACTAGGCGTCGTAAGCTGAGTCCGGAATTGCTTGTTACGCTTCGTGTTGGTACAATTATCATTTATTTTGGCAGCACTGTAAGAGGATCAAATCGTATAGATTGAAGGATAATGGGAAGAATGAAAGTCTGTCATTCAGACTCGGTAACAAAGCGAGTTCTGGCCTGGCGAACACAAGGCAGCCTTACAAATCCGCTCCTGATTGATCGTCAAAGGACGCCCAGACAAAAGAATGGAACACGAAACAAGACAGCAGCAGACTTCCTGTGCTGCGCCCCTCGACAGTCAGTAACTTTGTACCACTCGACACGGTGTCACATTCCAAAATACTTGAATCTTCAAGGCCTAAAGATAATGCATAGTTTAATGTACCTCTCTTCCGGCCTGATGGATTTTTGTGACCCCAACCATCTTGTTTTTGTCTTGCCATATCTCTCTTTACACCGGGTTTACATGTAGGTCTTTGTAACTTAATGTGACATTTGTCCACGTCTTGAAGCGTTTCTTCCATTTTGTTTTGCCGTCCACAATTTGTTTCTGGAGATGAAAATCGCCCAGTTTTGTTCTGCGTGTTCGGTCTTTAATTTGTCTGTTGTCGTGCAGCGTTGCACAGTCCGTAAATATTTAGTTAGTGCTGCATTTGTTTGTGATCGTGTAACATTACTGTGACAGACATGCAGACTAAGATTCTAAAGCAAACAGATCTGTGTGGCTACAGCACACACTTACCGGACAGAGATCTGTGTGGCTACAGCACACACTTACCGGACAGAGATCTGTGTGGCTACAGCACACACTTACCGGACAGAGATCTGTGTGGCTACAGCACACACTTACCGGACAGAGATCTGTGTGGCTACAGCACACACTTACCGGACAGAGATCTGTGTGGCTACAGCACACACTTACCGGACAGAGATCTGTGTGGCTACAGCACACACTTACCGGACAGAGATCTGTGTGGCTACAGCACACACTTACCGGACAGAGATCTGTGTGGCTACAGCACACACTTACCGGACAGAGATCTGTGTGGCTACAGCACACACTTACCGGACAGAGATCTGTGTGGCTACAGCACACACTT
The DNA here is from genome assembly GCA_021186555.1 of Reticulitermes speratus. NCBI lineage: Eukaryota > Metazoa > Arthropoda > Insecta > Blattodea > Rhinotermitidae > Reticulitermes > Reticulitermes speratus. Next base: position 56,657,051 of record JAJKFL010000003.1, read on the forward strand.
ACCGGACAGAGATCTGTGTGGCTACAGCACACACTTACCGGACAGAGATCTGTGTGGCTACAGCACACACTTACCGGACAGAGATCTGTGTGGCTACAGCACACACTTACCGGACAGAGATCTGTGTGGCTACAGCACACACTTACCGGACAGAGATCTGTGTGGCTACAGCACACACTTACCGGACAGAGATCTGTGTGGCTACAGCACACACTTACCGGACAGAGATCTGTGTGGCTACAGCACACACCGGACAGAGATCTGTGTGGCTACAGCACACACTTACCGGACAGAGATCTGTGTGGCTACAGCACACACTTACCGGACAGAGATCTGTGTGGCTACAGCACACACCGGACAGAGATCTGTGTGGCTACAGCACACACTTACCGGACAGAGATCTGTGTGGCTACAGCACACACTTACCGGACAGAGATCTGTGTGGCTACAGCACACACTTACCGGACAGAGATCTATGTGGCTACAGCACACACCGGACAGAGATCTGTGTGGCTACAGCACACACCGGACAGAGATCTGTGTGGCTACAGCCCCACACCGGACAGAGATCTGTGTGGCTACAGCACACACTTACCGGACAGAGATCTGTGTGGCTACAGCACACACCGGATAGAGATCTGTGTGGCTACAGCACACACCGGACAGAGATCTGTGTGGCTACAGCACACACCGGACAGAGATCTGTGTGGCTACAGCACACACCGGACAGAGATCTGTGTGGCTACAGCACACACCGGACAGAGATCTGTGTGGCTACAGCACACACTTACCGGACAGAGATCTGTGTGGCTACAGCACACACCGGATAGAGATCTGTGTGGCTACAGCACACACCGGACAGAGATCTGTGTGGCTACAGCACACACCGGACAGAGATCTGTGTGGCTACAGCACACACTTACCGGACAGAGATCTGTGTGGCTACAGCACACACTTACCGGACAGAGATCAGTGTGGCTACAGCACACACCGGACAGAGATCTGTGTGACTACAGCACACACTTACCGGACAGAGATCTGTGTGGCTACAGCACACACTTACCGGACAGAGATCTGTGTGGCTACAGCACACACTTACCGGACAGAGATCTGTGTGGCTACAGCACACACTTACCGGACAGAGATCTGTGTGGCTACAGCACACACTTACCGGACAGAGATCTGTGTGGCTACAGCACACACTTACCGGACACGGTTGGCAAACGGAATCACGAATGACATGCTAATGTGCACGCTCTCCATATTACTAGCAAAAGGACATGATGTTTTGTTTTCTGGTTCGTATGTTAAAAAGTTTTTCCTGTCCAGGACATGAAGGCATGTAGGGGGATAGAGGTATAGCTCCATTCATTCTTAACCTCGGAATTAGTTGGAAGTGAGTGGCCGGCTGTACCCCCGCAGAAAACTCAGGTAACCATTGACTACTTTCAGGTACCCATTGACTACTTTCAGGTACCCATTGACTACTCTCAAGTACCCATTGACTACTCTAAAGTACCCATTGACTACTTTCAGGTACCCATTGACTACTCTCAAGTACCCATTGACTACTCTAAAGTACCCATTGACTACTTTCAGGTACCCATTGACTACTCTCAAGTACCATTGACTACTCTAAAGTACCCATTGACTACTTTCAGGTATCCATTGACTACTCTGAAGTACCCATTGACTACTCTAAAGTACCCATTGACTACTTTCAGGTACCCATTGACTACTCTCAGGTACTGCACAACATGCTCCACTTAACTTACGAACCATTTGATCAATATGTTCTTCCAAGTGGTTATCAATTTGTAAACCAAGAAACTTTGTGTTTATATTGTCTCTCCTGTATACTTTCCTCTATAATCAATACGTAATGCACAGTGTGGTGAATTATTTGGTATAAACTTTATAATATTTGTGTTATCAAGACTTAGTACTAACTTATTAGCAGTGAGTGACATCACGACGCCGGTTTCCATGTAGTCACACTGCGGATCGGGGTGTTAGCACGTGAATATTGTCACCCATCATTTGGCTGGGCAATGTCTGGTAACATTATGTAAGTGTGTAATTATGTAATTACGAACGGCCCTTTAAAGGCACAGATCGTGCACAGGCCTGTCACAGTGTCATGTCTGTGTGCACTAGCTATTAACCTACAGATCGTGCACAGGCCTGTCACAGTGTCATGTCTGTGTGCACTAGCTATTAACCTACAGATCGTGCACAGGCCTGTCACAGTGTCATGTCTGTGTGCACTAGCTATTAACCTACAGATCGTGCACAGGCCTGTCACAGTGTCATGTCTGTGTGCACTAGCTATTAACCTACAGATCGTGCACAGGCCTGTCACAGTGTCATGTCTGTGTGCACTAGCTATTAACCTACAGATCGTGCACAGGCCTGTCACAGTGTCATGTCTATGTGCACTAGCTATTAACCTACAGATGCAGGCGTCAATCACACGCTATTACCAACCACGTCCGCCTTATGCCTCTTGTTTTGTCACATCTATGCTCAATAAGCAGCTGTACAGACAGTTCGTGAGAGGACTTGTAATGGTGTTATGTCTCGAGCTTGATTGGGTTCACGTCTTCTGGGTTTTGACCTGAGTAGCAGGATTATTGATTCACGACGTTTCGAAAGAACGTCCCGCCTGGAAAAATGCAATAAGAGGGAGAACCCCCCCCCTCCCCTCCACGGATTGGCGTGCCGATCTTTCCTGCCTTAACCGACTGACCTATATGTTTGCACCATGTTCTCATAGAAAATGAGAAAAATACGGACATTACGTTATAGAGAGATGCTATCAGATCTGCTATAACAGAGCGGGTCAGTATCGACGGTTGTTCTTTCTGTTCTGGATCAGATCCTAGCCGGGGGGGGGGGGGGGGGGGGTCGACTGTTCCGAAAATTTTAGTGCTTTTTCCTAAGCACTCCCACACAACTTCCACAATTGTATTCTCTCTCATATTCAGTGACTGTGATGTCATAATCCCTGAATAGCTTTAGGCTTTATTTATCAACCCTCTAAAGCCCAGTGGTTTCTATATGTACCACCATGTTTAACATTCACAAATTCTACGTTCTGCCCACACAGTGTATTTATGTGTTTTGTGTGGATCTCAGAACAAACAGCGATTATTTCACTGTACAATTAACTGACTGGTTTGTATAACTGAGACGGAGTGTGTTTACTGCGCGGTACGACTGTATTTATGTGTTTTGTGTGGATCTGAGAACAAACAGCGATTATTTCACTGTACAGCATTAACTGACTGGTTTGTATAACTGAGACGGGAGTGTGTTTACTGCGCGGTACGGACTGTATTTATGTGTTTTGTGTGGATCTCAGAACAAACAGCGATTATTTCACTGTACAGCATAACTGACTGGTTTGTATAACTGAGACGGAGTGTGTTTACTGCGCGGTACGAACTGTATTTATGTGTTTTGTGTGGATCTCAGAACAAACAGCGATTATTTCACTGTACAACATTAACTGACTGGTTTGTATAACTGAGACGGAGTGTGTTTACTGCGCGGTACGGACTGTATTTATGTGTTTTGTGTGGATCTCAGAACAAACAGCGATTATTTCACTGTACAACATTACTGACTGGTTTGTATAACTGAGACGGGTGTGTTTACTGGCGCGGTACGGACTGTAATTTATGTGTTTTGTGTGGATCTCAGAACAAACAGCGATTATTTCACTGTACACATTAACTGACTGGTTTGTATAACTGAGACGGGGTGTGTTTACTGCGCGGTACGGACTGTATTTATGTGTTTTGTGTGGATCTCAGAACAAACAGCGATTATTTCACTGTACAACATTAACTGACTGGTTTGTATAACTCAGACGGAGTGTGTTTACTGCGCGGTACGGACTGTATTTATGTGTTTTGTGTGGATCTCAGAACAAACAGCGATTATTTCACTGTACACATTAACTGACTGGTTTGTATAACTGAGACGGAGTGTGTTTACTGCGCGGTACGGACTGTATTTATGTGTTTTGTGTGGATCTCAGAACAAACAGCGATTATTTCACTGTACAGCATTAACTGACTGGTTTGTATAACTGAGACGGAGTGTGTTTTACTGCGCGGTACGGACTGTATTTATGTGTTTTGTGTGGATCTCAGAACAAACAGCGATTATTTCACTGTACAGCATTAACTGACTGGTTTGTATAACTGAGACGGAGTGTGTTTACTGCGCGGTACGGACTGTATTTATGTGTTTTGTGTGGATCTCAGAACAAACAGCGATTATTTCACTGTACAACATTAACTGACTGGTTTGTATAACTGAGACGGAGTGTGTTTACTGCGCGGTACGGACTGTATTTATGTGTTTTGTGTGGATCTCAGAACAAACAGCGATTATTTCACTGTACAGCATTAACTGACTGGTTTGTATAACTGAGACGGAGTGTGTTTACTGCGCGGTACGGACTGTATTTATGTGTTTTGTGTGGATCTCAGAACAAACAGCGATTATTTCACTGTACAACATTAACTGACTGGTTTGTATAACTGAGACGGAGTGTGTTTACTGCGCGGTACGGACTGTATTTATGTGTTTTGTGTGGATCTCAGAACAAACAGCGATTATTTCACTGTACAGCATTAACTGACTGGTTTGTATAACTGAGACGGAGTGTGTTTACTGCGCGGTACGGACTGTATTTATGTGTTTTGTGTGGATCTCAGAACAAACAGCGATTATTTCACTGTACAACATTAACTGACTGGTTTGTATAACTGAGACGGAGTGTGTTTACTGCGCGGTACGGACTGTATTTATGTGTTTTGTGTGGATCTCAGAACAAACAGCGATTATTTCACTGTACAACATTAACTGACTGGTTTGTATAACTGAGACGGAGTGTGTTTACTGCGCGGTACGGACTGTATTTATGTGTTTTGTGTGGATCTCAGAACAAACAGCGATTATTTCACTGTACAACATTAACTGACTGGTTTGTATAACTGAGACGGAGTGTGTTTACTGCGCGGTACGAGCTGAGTCGTTAAATATATTTAGGTTAATCTTCGTCTTTAAAGTATTAAATAATAATAATATAACAATACCTCTATGACACCTTAAGTGTGACTGAGTCATGCCCCAGTTGCCATGGTTCCAGGTTTGTTATGTTCCCTGTGAGGTAAGCGCCGAGGCCGAAGTAATGTTTGTATGTGGCCTAGTACCAACCCTAAATTCGTGGACAACCCTGTTTCTAAATTTCTTTCACTGCACGTTGTAGGAATGTCCCCATTGTCATCCGTACTGACTCTACTACCACCTGTCGTATGATCTGACTTCTGTGCTACTGACTCAATACCAAATTTAATCCACATTCGTTCACTGCACTTAGATATAAGTATTGTATGTGGACGGACAACGGACAGACGCGACCTGTTTTAAATGCACTTCGTAACTGAGCCGGTGTGACTGTTTATATCCAGAATACGTCTCGCGACTCTGGTTGAGGCTTTTGTAATGGCAGATTTTTACGGCACGAATATTGAAAAGACTTTATCAGATATATTCAATAAACTTCATTTAAATTCAGTAACTCTGCTGCAGTATCTTGTGCTATCTTCAAGTTACATCGCTACTGTAAACACATTTTACGCTACTCTTTTGTGAACACGAAAGCCGCTCTGAATGTAACTTTGTTCCGTAGATAACTTGGTGGTGAGAGACCGAACAGTCTGCGTCACTTTTAACACGACAGACGAACTTAACACAAGCCGTTCGTAGTAGAAGTGACAGCCTATCGTCCTGTTCAACAGATTTGCTACCGTACAGATTGGTTACTGTCATTGTTGTTGTTAGTTTTAATTTTATGAAGGACTTTCTACTTAAGCATAAAACCTCTGTGTTACAGGCCTATGTATAGGCGGGAGGATAATATTAGAACGGATTTTAAAGGACTAGCATGGGAGGACGTGGACGGGAATAATCAGGGTCAGTGTACGGAGAAGTGACGGGCTGTTGTGAACACGGTCATGAACCTTCGGGCCCCATACATTCCACGAAATTTTTTTGAGTGGCTGAGGAACTGTTAGCTTTTCAAGAAGGACGTTATTACACGGAGTTATTTTTACATAAAGGTGGTGACGTCATTATGCTGTGTCCTGAACGTTTTATACGATTAGTATTCGGTCCCTAAAAATTAAACGGTAAAAATTCTGTTTAGACAAAAAAGCATTGCTGTTCGGTAATGCTTGCTTCTGAGCTTTCGTAAAGAAGTACTTAGTAGTGACTGAAGTGAACACAGTTGTGTCCTAACAGCCTCACACCTCACGACCAGTTCATACCGGGTGATTACTATTGATTATTATCGATTCTATAAATTACGCTCGATTATCATCGCCACGCAGTACTCCACTGCTGGGTAATTACCGTTATTATCGATTTATAAATGACATTCGATTGTCATCGCCACGCACTATTCCACTGCCGGGTAATTACTGTTATTATCGATTTATAAATGACATTCGATTGTCATCGCCACGCACTGCTCCACTGCTGGGTAATTACCGTTATTATCGATTTATAAATGACATTCGATTATCATCGCCACGCACTATTCCACTGCCGGGTAATTACTGTTATTATCGATTTATAAATGACATTCGATTGTCATCGCCACGCACTGCTCCACTGCTGGGTAATTACCGTTATTATCGATTTATAAATGACATTCGATTATCATCGCCACGCACTGCTCCACTGCTGGGTAATTACCGTTATTATCGATTTATAAATGACATTCGATTATCATCGCCACGCACTGCTCCACTGCTGGGTAATTACCGTTATTATCGATTTATAAATGACATTCGATATATCATCGCCACGCACTACTCCACTGCTGGTAATTACCGTTATTATCGATTTATAAATGACATTCGATTGTCATCGCCACGCACTGCTCCACTGCCGGGTGATTACCGTTATTATCGATTTATAAATGACATTCGATTGTCATCGCCACGCACTGCTCCACTGCCGGGTGATTACCGTTATTATCGATTTATAAATGACATTCGATTGTCATCGCCACGCACTGCTCCACTGCCAGGTAATTACCGTTATTATCGATTTATAAATGACAATCGATTATCATCGCCACGCACTGCTTACTCCAGGCCCCTTTTCCTCCGTTTTTGGTTTATTCTTAGAGCAAATCAGCGTTCGTGCCATCTGTCTGGATGCTGCCGTCCGGTTGTCCTATGTTGGCACTTAGGCTTTTGTATATAGGGGCACGCCCAGAGCCTGTTCACAGATTGTCATTATATTTGGCACAGCACATCCCACTGTATATAGGGGCACGCCCAGAGCCTGTTCACAGATTGTCATTATATTTGGCACAGCACATCCCACTGTATATAGGGGCACGCCCAGAGCCTGTTCACAGATGTCATTATATTTGGCACAGCACATCCCACTGTATATAGGGGCACGCCCAGAGCCTGTTCACAGTTTGTCATTATATTTGGCACAGCACATCCCACTGTATATGAGGGCACGCCCAGAGCCTGTTCACAGTTTGTCATTATATTTGGCACAGCACATCCCACTGTATATAGGAGCACGCCCAGAGCCTGTTCACAGTTTGTCATTATATTTGGCACAGCACATCCCACTGTATATGAGGGCACGCCCAGAGCCTGTTCACAGTTTGTCATTATATTTGGCACAGCACATCCCACTGTATATAGGGGCACGCCCAGAGCCTGTTCACAGTTTGTCATTATATTTGGCACAGCACATCCCACTGTATATAGGGGCACGCCCAGAGCCTGTTCACAGTTTGTCATTATATTTGGCACAGCACATCCGTATATAGGGGCACGCCCAGAACCTGTTCACAGATTGTCATTATATTTGGCACAGCACATCCCACTGTATATAGGGGCACCCCAGAGCCTGTTCACAGATTGTCATTATATTTGGCACAGCACATCCCACTGTATATAGGGGCACGCCCAGAGCCTGTTCACAGTTTGTCATTATATTTGGCACAGCACATCCCACTGTATATAGGGGCACGCCCAGAGCCTGTTCACAGTTTGTCATTATATTCGGCACAGTACATCCCATTGTATATAGGGGCACGCCCAGAGCCTGTTCACAGATTGCCATTATATTTGGCACAGCACATCCCATTGTATATAGGGGCACGCCCAGAGCCTGTTCACAGATTGTCATTATATTTGGCACAGCACATCCCACTGTATATAGGGGCACGCCCAGAGCCTGTTCACAGATTGTCATTATATTTGGCACAGCACATCCCACTGTATATAGGGGCACGCCCAGAGCCTGTTCACAGTTTGTCATTATATTTGGCACAGCACATCCCACTGTATATAGGGGCACGCCAGACGCTGTTCATACGATTGTCATTTATTGGCACGCACATCCACTGTATAGGCACGCCAGAGCCTGTTCACAGATTGTCATTATATTTGGCACAGCACATCCACTGTATCTAGAGCACGCCTAGCCTGTTCCAGTTTGTCTTATATTTGGCACAGCACATCCCACTGTATATAGGCACGCCAGAGCACTGTTCACAGTTGTCATTATATTTGCACAGTAATCCATTGTTATTATCGGCCACGCCAGAGCCTGTTCACAGATTGCCATTATATTTGGCACAAGCACATCCCATTGTTATAGGGGCACGCCCAGCCTGTTCACAGATTGTCATTTATAATGACAGCACATCCCACTGTAATGGGGCACGCCGATAGCCTGTTCACAGATTGTCATTATATTTGGCACGACATCCCACTGTATATGGCACGCCCAAGCCTGTTCACAGTTTGTCATTATATTTGCACAGCACATCCCACTGTATATTAGCACGCCCAGAGCGTTCACAGTTGTCATTAATTTGATACAGCACATCCAATTGACATTGGGCACGCCACGAGCCTGTTCACAGTGTTGTCCTTATATATTTGCACAGCACAATCCGTATATAGGGGCAGCACGCCCAGAACCTGTTCACAGATTGTCCATTATATTTGGACAGCACATCCCACTGTTGTATAGGGCACGCCCAGAGCCTGTTCACAGATTGTCATATTTTGGCACGCACATCCCTCTATATAGGGGCACGCCCAGAGCCTGTTCACAGATTGTCATTATATTTGGCACAGCACATCCCATTGTATATAGGGGCACGCCCAGAGCCTGTTCACAGATTGTCATTATATTTGGCAGAGCACATCCCACTGTATATAGGGGCACGCCCAGAGCCTGTTCACAGATTGTCATTATATTTGGCACAGCACATCCGTATATAGGGGCACGCCCAGAACCTGTTCACAGATTGTCATTATATTTGGCACAGCACATCCCACTGTATATAGGGGCACGCCCAGAGCCTGTTCACAGTTTGTCATTATATTTGGCACAGCACATCCCACTGTATATAGGGGCACGCCCAGAGCCTGTTCACAGTTTGTCATTATATTTGGCACAGCACATCCCATTGTATATAGGGGCACGCCCAGAGCCTGTTCACAGTTTGTCATTATATTTGGCACAGCACATCCGTATATAGGGGCACGCCCAGAGCCTGTTCACAGATTGTCATTATATTTGGCACAGCACATCCCACTGTATATAGGGGCACGCCCAGAGCCTGTTCACAGATTGTCATTATATTTGGCACAGCACATCCCACTATATAGGGGCACGCCCAGAGCCTGTTCACAGATTGTCATTATATTTGGCACAGCACATCCCATTGTATATAGGGGCACGCCCAGAGCCTGTTCACAGATTGTCATTATATTTGGCAAGCACATCCCACTGTATATAGGGGCACGCCCAGAGCCTGTTCACAGTTGTCATTATATTTGGCACAGCACATCCGTATATAGGGGCACGCCCAGAAGCCTGTTCACAGATTGTCATTATATTTGGCACAGCACATCCCACTGTATATAGGGGCACGCCCAGAGCCTGTTCACAGATTGTCATTATATTTGGCACAGCACATCCCACTGTATATAGGGCACGCCCAGAGCCTGTTCACAGATTGTCATTATATTTGGCACAGCACATCCCATGTATATAGGGGCACGCCCAGAGCCTGTTCACAGATTGTCATTATATTTGGCAGAGCACATCCCACTGTATATAGGGGCACGCCCAGAGCCTGTTCACAGTTTGTCATTATATTTGGCACAGCACATCCCACTGTCGGCCTAATGCTACTGCCACAATGTCCGGCTTGTATCTTTGTGTCCTGAAGGGTTATGGCTGCCGCAGACAGACACATTTTGTTGTGTACATTTATCTTTTAGGGATGGTGCCATCAACTGTGTAAAATAATTCGCTGTGTTCCTCTTTTACAAATTGCGACAGTACTGTACAGAACGTATGTGGCTGCGCGAAATGGTTTTGGCATTAGGGAATTTGGATCTGCAAAAGGGGGGATTCCCGCAGTAAGTACGTCTCTGGGAATCAATCGACGCACCTAGCAGGTTCCCTTGGCAACGTCCCGCTTGTCCCGGTGGGTACTGGACCCTGCAGTGGGTCTGTTGTGTGCGTTGGAGGACAGAGATAGAGAGGGCCACCTGTTACATGGAGTTACATGGACCGTGCAGTGGGTCTGTTGTGTGTTGGGGGGCAGAGATAGAGAGGGCCACCTGTTACATGGAGTTACATGGACCGTGCAGTGGGTCTGTTGTGTGCGTTGGGGGGCAGAGATAGAGAGGGCCACCTGTTACATGGAGTTACATGGACCGTGCAGTGGGTCTGTTGTGTGCGTTGGAGGGCAGAGATAGAGAGGGCCACCTGTTACATGGAGTTACATGGACCGTGCAGTGGGTCTGTTGTGTGCGTTGGAGGGCAGAGATAGAGAGGGCCACCTGTTACATGGAGTTACATGGACCCTGCAGTGGGTCTGTTGTGTGCGTTGGAGGGCAGAGATAGAGAGGGCCACCTATTACATGGAGTTACATGGACCGTGCAGTGGGTCTGTTGTGTGTTGGGGGGCAGAGATAGAGGGCCACCTGTTACATGGAGTTACATGAGTTACATGGACAGTGCAGTGGTTCTGTTGTGTGTTGGGGGGCAGAGATAGAGGGCCACCTGTTACATGGAGTTACATGACCGGTGCTACAGTGGGTCTGTTGTGTGGCGTTGAGAGGCAGAGATAGAGAGGGCCACCTGTTAACATGGAGTAACATGGAGTTACATGGACCGTGCAGTGTGGGTCTGATGTGACTGCAGCTTTGTTGTGTGCGTTGGAGGGCAGAGATAGAGGCCACCTGTTAATGGAGTTACATGGAGTTACATGGACCGTGCAGTGGGTTGTTGTGTTTGGGGGGCAGAATAGAGGCCACTGTTACATGAGTTACATGGGACGTGCAGTGGTCTGTGTGTGTGGGGGCAGAGATAGGGGCCACCTGTTACATGAGTTACATGGACGTGCAGTGGGTCTGTTGTGTGCGTTGGAGGGCAGAATGATAGAGAGGGCCACTGTTACATGGAGTACATGGACCGTGCAGTGGGTCTGTTGTGTGCGTTGGAGGCAAGATAGAGAGGGCCACCTGTTACATGAGTACATGGAGTTACATGACGTGCAGTGTGGTCGATGTGACTGCAGCTTTGTTGTGTGCTTGGAGTGCAGGATAAGAGGCACCTGTACATGGAGTTACATGGAGTTACATGGACCGTGCAGTGTGGTCTGATGTGACTGCAGCTTTGTTGTGTGCGTTGGAGGGCAGAGATAAGAGGGCCACCTGTACATGGGGTACATGGAGTTACTGACGTGCTGTGTCTGATGTGACTGCAGCTTGTTGTTGCGTTGCGGGCAGAGATAGAAGGGCCACTGTTACATGGTTACATTGAGTTACATGGACCGTGCAGTGTGGTTGATGTACTGCATTTGTTGTGTGCGTTGGAGGGCAGAGATAGAGAGGGCCACCTGTTACATGGAGTTACATGGAGTTACATGGACCGTGCAGTGTGGTCTGATGTGACTGCAGCTTTGTTGTGTGCGTTGGAGGGCAGAGATAGAGAGGGCCACCTGTTACATGGAGTTACATGGACCGTGCAGTGTGGTCTGATGTGACTGCAGCTTTGTTGTTTGCGTTGGAGGGCAGAGATAGAGAGGGCCACCTGTTACATGGAGTTACATGGAGTTACATGGACCGTGCAGTGTGGTCTGATGTGACTGCAGCTTTGCTGTGTGCGTTGGAGGGCAGAGATAGAGAGGCCACCTGTTACATGGAGTTACATGGAGTTACATGGACCGTGCAGTGTGGTCTGATGTGACTGCAGCTTTGTTGTGTGCGTTGGAGGCAGAGATAGAGAGGGCCACCTGTTACATGGAGTTACATGGACCGTGCAGTGTGGTCTGATGTGACTGCAGCTTTGTTGTTTGCGTTGGAGGGCAGAGATAGAGAGGGCCACCTGTTACATGGAGTTACATGGACCGTGCAGTGTGGTCTGATGTGACTGCAGCTTTGTTGTGTGCGTTGGAGGGCAGAGATAGAGAGGGCCACCTGTTACATGGAGTTACATGGAGTTACATGGACCGTGCAGTGTGGTCTGATGTGACTGCAGCTTTGTTGTTTGCGTTGGAGGGCAGAGATAGAGAGGGCCACCTGTTACATGGAGTTACATGGAGTTACATGGACCGTGCAGTGTGGTCTGATGTGACTGCAGCTTTGTTGTTTGCGTTGGAGGGCAGAGATAGAGAGGGCCACCTGTTACATGGAGTTACATGGAGTTACATGGACCGTGCAGTGTGGTCTGATGTGACTGCAGCTTTGTTGTTTGCGTTGGAGGGCAGAGATAGAGAGGGCCACCTGTTACATGGAGTTACATGGAGTTACATGGACCGTGCAGTGTGGTCTGATGTGACTGCAGCTTTGTTGTGTGCGTTGGAGGGCAGAGATAGAGAGGGCCACCTGTTACATGGAGTTACATGGAGTTACATGGACCGTGCAGTGTGGTCTGATGTGACTGCAGCTTTGTTGTGTGCGTTGGAGGGCAGAGATAGAGAGGGCCACCTGTTACATGGAGTTACATGGACCGTGCAGTGTGGTCTGTTGTGTGCGTTGGAGGGCAGAGATAGAGAGGGCCACCTGTTACATGGAGTTACATGGACCGTGCAGTGGGTCTGTTGTGTGCGTTGGAGGGCAGAGATAGAGAGGGCCACCTGTTACATGGAGTTACATGGACCGTGCAGTGTGGTCTGATGTGACTGCAGCTTTGTTGTTTGCGTTGGAGGGCAGAGATAGAGAGGGCCACCTGTTACATGCGGAGTTGTGATGCTTTACGATTTGGCGTGACTTTGTGTGGGCTCTGTTACACTGGGGGTGAGAATGATCACTGGGGGAGGGGGTGATAATGAGCACTGGGGGAGGGGTTGATAATGAGCACTGGGGGAGGGGGTGATAATGAGCACTGGGGAGGGGGTGATAATGAGCACTGGGGGAGGGGGTGAGAATGAGCACTGGGGGAGGGGGTGATAATGAGCACTGGGGGAGGGGGTGATAATGAGCACTGGGGGAGGGGGTGATAATGAGCACTGGGGGAGGGGTGATAATGAGCACTGGGGGAGGGGGTGATAATGAGCAATGGGGGGTGATAATGAGCACTGGGGGAGGGGGTGATAATGAGCACTGGGGGAGAGGTGATAATGAGCACTGGGGGAGGGGGTGAGAATGAGCACTGGGGGAGGGGTGATAATGACACTGGGGGGTGATAATGAGCACTGGGGGGTGATAATGAGCACTGGGGGAGGGGGTGATAATGAGCACTGGGGGTGATAATGAGCACTGGGGGAGGGGTGATAATGAGCACTGGGGAGGGGGTGATAATGAGCATGGGGGGTGATAATGAGCACTGGGGGAGGGGGTGATAATGAGCACTGGGAGAGGGTGATAATGAGCACTGGGGGTGATAATGAGCACTGGGGGAGTGGGGTGATAATGAGCACTGGGGGGTGGAAATGAGCACTGGGGGGTGAGAATGAGCACTGGGGTGAGAATGAGCACTGGGGGTGAGAATGAGCACTGGGGGTGAGAATGAGCACTGGGGGTAGAATGGCACTGGGGGTGAGAATGAGCACTGGGGTGGTGAGAATGAGCACTGGGGTGAGAATGGCACTGGGCTGAGGAGGGTGTCATCTGGCTGAGTGCAGGATCAAGTGCAGGCTGCGGAATTGGGGGGTAGACGAGTGTAGCTGCTGTCTGCATATTTCAAGAGCTCTCCTTAAGTAAGTCATTTCCGACACCCAGAGCCGTCGCCAAGAACAGGACGTGTGGATGTAACTGACGTGAAAATGCCTTCGAAGTTTTGAATTGTGCTGTTTAACGACGCTGTCAATTGCTCACGTTATGTAGCGTCCGTGAGAGAGCAAATGCACGAGTATGGCATTTGACGTTATATTGTCCGTGCATTGCGATATCAAAACACAAATTAAAAAACCAACATATACACTGCTGTGATGTGGATATATTTTGGTGAAAGTTGTTCTAATTTGCAAATCTTGTTGAACCAAATGATGCGATAGTTTTATGCAGTTTTTCCTTTGTATTACGATAGTTATAAGCAGATTTTGCCTGTTGGGCGTTACTAAATTTCACGTTATATTGTCCGTGCATTCTGATATCAAAACACAAATTAAAAAACCAACAAATGCATTTGCTGTTTTTTTAATTTGTGATTTGTGCTGACAGGGGGAAGACGGAAGCAGTCGGAAAAAAGTCACTCCCAGTGCGACTTTGTCCACCGTAAACTTTACATGAGATGGCTTGGGATTGAACCCCGCTGAGTAACTTCCTGACCCATGGACAGCAGGCCGAGGACTGCATTTGGCAATTCCTGTATAATACACGTTCCTCTTTCCCTCGGCTTCAACGTATGCTTGAGATTCTCTTTATTTCTGAAGAGCCATTTTTCCCCCTGATGCAGTATCAAAGAACACGGTAATGAACTTTCTGGTTGCACAAAAGTCGTGTAATAGGCCTGTGCGGAACATCTGATTGTGAGGCTTTAGTCGGCATGGCATTCTGTGCTTGGAAGTGATCTAACGAACTGAACTGCTTGCTGCGCGTGCAGTCATGCAGTGTTTAGCCTCTTCGTGTACCAAATACCCTGATGTTTACAAAATCCGCATAGCACTTTTAAAGGAAATTCGCGAACTTCTTATCAGAAGGATAAAGACGGGCAAAATTTATGGGCTGTTGCCAACATAAACATACGTCACGAAATATTGCTGCTGCCAACATAAACATACGTCACGAAATATTGCTGCTGCCAACATAAACATATGTCACGAAACGTCGCTGTTGCCGACATAAACATGTCACGAAACGTCGCTGTTGCTGACATAAACATTTCACGAAATGTTGCTGTTGCCGACATAAACATGTCACGAAATGTTGATGTTGCCGACATAAACATATGTCACGAAACTTCGCTGTTGCCGACATAAACATGTCACGAAATGTTGCTGTTGCCAACATAAACATGTCACGAAATGTTGCTCTTGCCGGCATAGACATATGTCACGAAACGTCGCTGTTGCCGACATAAACATGTCACGAAATGTTGCTGTTGCCAACATAAACATGTCACGAAATGTTGCTGTTGCCGACATAAACATATGTCACGAAACGTCGCTGTTGCCGACATAAACATGTCACGAAACGTCGCTGTTGCTGACATAAACATTTCACGAAATGTTGCTGTTGCCGACATAAACATGTCACGAATTGTTGATGTTGCCGACATAAACATATGTCACGAAACGTCGCTGTTGCCGACAAACATGTCACGAAATGTTGCTGTTGCCAACATAAACATGTCACGAAATGTTGCTCTTGCCGGCATAAACATATGTCACGAAATGTTGCTGTTGCCAACATAAACATGGTACGAAATGTTGCTGTTGCCAACATAAACATGTCACGAAATGTTGCTGTTGCCGACATAAACATGTCACGAAACGTCGCTGTTGCCGACATAAACATGTCACGAAATGTTGATGTTGCCAACATAAACATGTCACGAAATGTTGCTGTTGCCGACATAAACATATGTCACGAAACGTCGCTGTTGCCGACATAAACATGTCACGAAACGTCGCTGTTGCCGACATAAACATATGTCACGAAACGTTGCGTTGCCGACATAAACATGTCACGAAATGTTGCTGTTACCGACATAAACATATGTCACGAAATGTTGCTGTTGCCGACATAAACATATGTCACAAAACGTTGCTGTCGCCGACTAACATATGTCACGAAATGTTGCTGTTGCCGACATAAACATGTCACGAATGTTGCTGTTGCAGACATAAACATGTCACGAAATGTTGCTGTTGCAGACATAAACATATGTCACGAAATGTTGCTGTTGCCAACATAACATATGTCACGAAATGTTGCTGTTGCCAACATAAACATGTCACGAAATGTTGCTGTTGCCGACATAAACATGTCACGAAACGTTGCTTAGCAGATCATTACGGTACGTACGTTCGCTCGGTGTTGCTGAATTCTCGATGAAAACGTATGACGTATGAAAAATAATGTTTGGACAGGAATTTGCTTTCCATTTTAAGGCTTGGTTTGTGACGTAATGACAAGAGCTCCTTATTGGAGACACGTACTTCCGTCCGTCTGTGACCTAGTATCAGCGATAGACCTTCGGCTGATTTTCTTGAAATTGGTATAGAGATCTTACAAAAGTTTCGGGCTAGTTGACATCGACCAGTGACAGTCGCACTTGGCACTTGTTGTGCCATTGGTGCTGTCTTGCGAGAGACATGTTAGCGTTTGTGGTTTAGTGAAAATGGGCACCAGTAAGCCGTACTTCTGTTGTGGCGTAAATGGAATTGCAGTTACACGTGTACCGTGAAACCGTATGCCATTTTGAAAGTAAAGTATGCTACGTCACGGAGTACACTGTTTGCAGTCTTATAGTATATATGCACACAGTCAGCATTACCTGAACGTCCCACATCTAACTGCAGCACACCCCCCCCCTTTCCAATGTCGCACCTGGAACCCAATTCAGAATGTTCTGCAGACCATGCTGACGCTGGCACGAAAGGTTAGCGGGCTAACAGACGACCGGAATGGCGATCGAGGGGGCCCCTGACAGGCACACGTTCAGCTCTCCTTTCCCCAATTAATTTTCTCTTATACTTTTATTTATCTCGACATAATCCTTCCGGTCGCACTAAGGCACTAATCGCACTTCAGATTAATAAAGGTTAAGTAATGCTAGGTTGGGCACGCGGTGGCGCAGTTGGTTGAGGCACTGCGCTACAAACCGAAGGTCGCGGGTTCGATTCCGATGGTGTCATTGAATTTTTCATTGACATAATCCTTCCGGTCGCACTATGGCCCTGGGGTCGACTCAGCCTCTAACAGAAATTAGTACCAGGAGTATTTCCTGGTGGTAAAGGCGGCCGGTGCGTAGGGCTGGCAACCTTATCACCTTCGTGTACCGATTGTCTATAAATCTGTGAGCCTCAACCTCCTGGAACCCTAAAGGCCTGTCCAGGTCTGTAATGGGATTGCTTTACCTTTACCTTTACCTTTACCTTTACCCTTACCTTTATTTATCTTTATATTATTATTTCTCTTATACCTTATCTTTACTCATTCTCCGTCCTGCCATGCTTTTTCCTCCTACTTTCCCGCGATGCTGTCTTTTACCGTGAAGATGGATGTAGCAGGTTTGTTGGAAACACTGGTCCGCGCCTATCAACCTACATCGCATCACATATCACAAAATTGTGGTATTCATATGTACCGCTGTCATAAGCTCACATCTCTTATACACGACAAACACCAGCTTTACCTCAGGAACGCTTATATGTGGGACCTCAGTGGTGTCAGGCGGGGTGCAAAGTGAAATTGCGTTACAGGCTGTGATTGTACGTCGGTCTGAGGCGGTCAGGTTGTGCCTGTAGAAGGCACGAAGGCGTATAGAGGGAGTAGAATTATAGCTCCTGTCCTTAATCTTGACACTGGATGCACGTGAGTTATTAGCCTCACGCCCTGGCCGCTTTAGGCCCGGTACGCATTCGATGGAATGGTGGCTGGACTTAGGACCTGCAGACATCAGCAGTACAGGGTAGTGGAAGGTGTGTAGGTCTCAGTGGACCTGCAGACATCAGCAGTACAGGGTAGTGGAAGGTGTGTAGGTCTCAGTGGACCTGCAGACATCAGCAGTACAGGGTAGTGGAAGGTGTGTAGGTCTCAGTGGACCTGCAGACATCAGCAGTACAGGGTAGTGGAAGGTGTGTAGGTCTCAGTGGACCTGCAGACATCAGCAGTACAGGGTAGTGGAAGGTGTGTAGGTCTCAGTGGACCTGCAGACATCAGCAGTACAGGGTAGTGGAAGGTGTGTAGGTCTCAGTGGACCTGCAGACATCAGCAGTACAGGGTAGTGGAAGGTGTGTAGGTCTCAGTGGACCTGCAGACATCAGCAGTACAGGGTAGGGAAGGTGTGTAGGTCTCAGTGGACCTGCAGACATCAGCAGTACAGGGCAGTGGAAGGTGTGTAGGTCTCAGTGGACCTGCAGACATCAGCAGTACAGGGCAATGGAAGGTGTGTAGGTCTCAGTGGACCTGCAGACATCAGCAGTACAGGGCAATGGAAGGTGTGTAGGTCTCAGTGGACCTGCATACATCAGCAGTACAGGGTAGTGGAAGGTGTGTAGGTCTCAGTGGACCTGCAGACATCAGCAGTACAGGGTAGTTGAAGGTGTGTAGGTCTCAGTGGACCTGCAGACATCAGCAGTACAGGGCAGTGGAAGGTGTGTAGGTCTCAGTGGACCTGCAGACATCAGCAGTACAGGGCAATGGAAGGTGTGTAGGTCTCAGTGGACCTGCATACATCAGCAGTACAGGGTAGTGGAAGGTGTGTAGGTCTCAGTGGACCTGCATACATCAGCAGTACAGGGTAGTGGAAGGTGTGTAGGTCTCAGTTGACCTGCAGACATCAGCAGTACAGGGTAGTGGAAGGTGTGTAGGTCTCAGTGGACCTGCAGACATCAGCAGTACAGGGCAATGGAAGGTGTGTAGGTCTCAGTGGACCTGCAGACATCAGCAGTACAGGGCAATGGAAGGTGTGTAGGTCTCAGTGGACCTGCATACATCAGCAGTACAGGGTAGTGGAAGGTGTGTAGGTCTCAGTGGACCTGCAGACATCAGCAGTACAGGGTAGTGGAAGGTGTGTAGGTCTCAGTGGACCTGCAGACATCAGCAGTACAGGCAGTGGAAGGTGTGTAGGTCTCAGTGGACCTGCAGACATCAGCAGTACAGGGCAATGGAAGGTGTGTAGGTCTCAGTGGACCTGCAGACATCAGCAGTACAGGGTAGTGGAAGGTGTGTAGGTCTCAGTGGACCTGCATACATCAGCAGTACAGGGTAGTGGAAGGTGTGTAGGTCTCAGTGGACCTGCAGACATCAGCAGTACAGGGTAGTGGAAGGTGTGTAGGTCTCAGTGGACCTGCAGACATCAGCAGTACAGGGTAGTGGAAGGTGTGTAGGTCTCAGTGGACCTGCAGACATCAGCAGTACAGGGTAGTGGAAGGTGTGTAGGTCTCAGTGGACCTGCAGACATCAGCACTACAGGGTAGTGGAAGGTGTGTAGGTCTCAGTGGACCTGCAGTGTATATCTTTGCCGAATAAAGCTGTCGAACCGTCTTTCCGGTTTCGCAGCAATCGCACAGCGTCGCCCGAAGTCTATAATATATATATCCGTGGATCAATAGGAGTAGTGTCTGTGGAAACTGTAGCCAGAGCTGTGAACTGTCAAATTGTGCTGTCGCAGTTACGGCTGTTATTATTATTATCAATTAAATTCGCTTACCTGTGGAACTGCCTGAAGCACAGAATTCAAGCGAACGATAAGGAGAAGCCAACCGACGTCTTGCGTCCCGCCAACACGGGCTGTGTCCGGTCCGCAACTACGACAGCCGTCAGCCGACATACAGTTAAGTGCTGAGCAATTGTACGACAATCTCCCCGTCCCCGCCCCCACTCCAGCCTCCCCCCCCCCCCCCCACAGTCAAGCACCTGTTTGTTTCGTAACAGGGATTACAAAGACGCTGATTCGCACATCGTCAAACCATCGGCGTCCACGTCACCTCGTGTTATCTCTCCCGTAAATCAAAGGTACAAACAACCTACAGATGTAGTCACCAATAGTACCAGAACATGTTAATACACAATATCATATTCAAGGCTTTTGCAGTGCTGAAGGTCGAGTCCTGGAACACTAATATGCTATCTCAGACGCTTTTGTGGTCTTTCTCAGTCACTCTAGGCAAATACTTGAACAGTAAGACTATATATTAGCCATGATCGCTTCCTTTCGCATCCTTACCAATTCATTGTTCACTAATTATCCTACCATATAGTGTGAATTAGTGCCGCGTCAAGAATGAACCATGAACAAATAAATGAATATTGTTTTGTTAAAACTGAAGAGACGCCGTGAACACTGGCACTGAACGAATGTGAATGTCTTACAGACAGTTGTGCTCTGCATCGCAGTTTTCAAACAAATCATGTTTTGGTAGCTGGCTGCAATAATTTGAATGGTCATGGGTGTACCGTGAAGACGGAGACAGGATGTTCCTCTGAAACACTGGTGCCCACCTATCAGACAGCTCTATCTTAACCATAAACCACATTCTGAATATCACACAGCGTGAGCACCTCACGTTTTATAAACATGTCAACAGTTTCTTGACCCACCGACCTTTGTATGACAGGACAGTGACATTAGTATTTATTGTTACAAACTGTCAGTATGCAGTCGACCTTGTGTCGATCTGTCTGTCACAGGACAGTGACATTAGTATTTATTGTTACAAACTGTCAGTATGCAGTCGGCCTGGTGTCGATCTGTCTGTCACAGGACAGTGACATTAGTATTTATTGTTACAAACTGTCAGTATGCAGTCGGCCTGGTGTCGATCTGTCTGTCACAGGACAGTGACATTAGTATTTATTGTTACAAACTGTCAGTATGCAGTCGGCCTGGTGTCGATCTGTCTGTCACAGGACAGTGACATTAGTATTTATTGTTACAAACTGTCAGTATGCAGTCGGCCTGGTGTCGATCTGTCTGTCACAGGACAGTGACATTAGTATTTATTGTTACAAACTGTCAGTATGCAGTCGGCCTGGTGTCGATCTGTCTGTCACAGGACAGTGACATTAGTATTTATTGTTACAAACTGTCAGTATGCAGTCGGCCTGGTGTCGATCTGTCTGTCACAGGACAGTGACATTAGTATTTATTGTTACAAACTGTCAGTATGCAGTCGGCCTGGTGTCGATCTGTCTGTCACAGGACAGTGACATTAGTATTTATTGTTACAAACTGTCAGTATGCAGTCGACCTTGTGTCGATCTGTCTGTCACAGGACAGTGACATTAGTATTTATTGTTACAAACTGTCAGTATGCAGTCGGCCTGGTGTCGATCTGTCTGTCACAGGACAGTGACATTAGTATTTATTGTTACAAACTGTCAGTATGCAGTCGGCCTGGTGTCGATCTGTCTGTCACAGGACAGTGACATTAGTATTTATTGTTACAAACTGTCAGTATGCAGTCGACCTGTGTCGATCTGTCTGTCACAGGACAGTGACATTAGTATTTATTGTTACAAACTGTCATTATGCAGTCGACCTGGTGTCGATCTGTCTGTCACAGGACAGTGACATTAGTATTTATTGTTACAAACTGTCAGTATGCAGTCGGCCTGGTGTCGATCTGTCTGTCACAGGACAGTGACATTAGTATTTATTGTTACAAACTGTCAGTATGCAGTCGACCTTGTGTCGATCTGTCTGTCACAGGACAGTGACATTAGTATTTATTGTTACAAACTGTCAGTATGCAGTCGGCCTGGTGTCGATCTGTCTGTCACAGGACAGTGACATTAGTATTTATTGTTACAAACTGTCAGTATGCAGTCGGCCTGGTGTCGATCTGTCTGTCACAGGACAGTGACATTAGTATTTATTGTTACAAACTGTCAGTATGCAGTCGACCTTGTGTCGATCTGTCTGTCACAGGACAGTGACATTAGTATTTATTGTTACAAACTGTCATTATGCAGTCGACCTGGTGTCGATCTGTCTGTCACAGGACAGTGACATTAGTATTTATTGTTACAAACTGTCAGTATGCAGTCGGCCTGGTGTCGATCTGTCTGTCACAGGACAGTGACATTAGTATTTATTGTTACAAACTGTCAGTATGCAGTCGGCCTGGTGTCGATCTGTCTGTCACAGGACAGTGACATTAGTATTTATTGTTACAAACTGTCAGTATGCAGTCGGCCTGGTGTCGATCTGTCTGTCACAGGACAGTGACATTAGTATTTATTGTTACAAACTGTCAGTATGCAGTCGACCTTGTGTCGATCTGTCTGTCACAGAACAGTGACATTAGTATTTATTGTTACAAACTGTCATTATGCAGTCGACCTGGTGTCGATCTGTCTGTCACAGGACAGTGACATTAGTATTTATTGTTACAAACTGTCAGTATGCAGTCGGCCTGGTGTCGATCTGTCTGTCACAGGACAGTGACATTAGTATTTATTGTTACAAACTGTCAGTATGCAGTCGGCCTGGTGTCGATCTGTCTGTCACAGGACAGTGACATTAGTATTTATTGTTACAAACTGTCAGTATGCAGTCGGCCTGGTGTCGATCTGTCTGTCACAGGACAGTGACATTAGTATTTATTGTTACAAACTGTCAGTATGCAGTCGGCCTGGTGTCGATCTGTCTGTCACAGGACAGTGACATTAGTATTTATTGTTACAAATGAATGTTCAGGTTGAATAAAACTTGGGGAGTTTCTTGCCTACGTGAAGGACGTATTGCTTCTTAAGCTCTTTCCTCTGTGAAGTTAGTTGCTTGAGCACGGACAGGAGGTGCGATTGTGCCTCGAGTCTACCAATTTCCACCCTTCATCTCGTTGTACCTTCAGGATTCTGAGGCCACGTGATTTGCTAGTTTTAGGGGGATATTGCTGCCTCCGTCTTCACTGAGGGCAAATTTAGATCGAAAAAAATGCATCCATATGCTCAGGGATTACTTTGAAAAATAGCGGCTCTTCAGTGGAATAAACGAGCTGCATTTATCATTGTAACGACCTGTCATTCAATTTCTATGGCCAATATAGCCTTACTGATGTAACGTTCGTTCTAAGTAGCGACATGAATCACAAACTGCACCAACGGACAAACAATTTGTTTGTAAATGCAAACAGTAAGACTGTTCGGTCACTCGTAGCACCAACGGTGCATTATTTCTGTATTGCTTTTGATTTCCAGTGGCGTTTGTGTTTACATGAAAATGGGGCGAAGCGTCTCACAATCAGCTTCATTTCTTGTGTCACTGTGGGCACAGCGTCGCCTGTTATGACGCTACCCGTCTGCAGATCGCCACATTGACAGCACAGCCACTGAGGTGTAAGGCTACTTTTAGTGACCTTGACCTTTGTTAGCGACTTCGAAGCTTCTTCACTGTGTTTCGAAAAACAGGGGGCCTAGCAGACGGGGGGGGGGGGGGGGAGCAGTTAAGTGGCTTTTATCGTTAAACTGAAACCAGAGGAGTTTATTTCCCCCGAACTTTCAGAAATATAGACTCGTTTACTTCGTTCCTGACAACACGACACACGGCTGCTTTATGTTGGAGATCGGCCATACTCGTGCGTTAACAAATACACAAGACACTGGGAGCGCGCAGGTGTTTGTCGTGAAATTAATTGTCTGATGCGAAGTGGCGCGATAAAATTCGGCGGTTGCTTGAAATGCCTGGCGTCTTTCTTTTGTTGTAAACTGCATGCCTGTTCCCAGAATTCCGTTGTCTGAACAGAAGAGGCTTGTTGTTGCTAAATTGGTGCTGAGCAGAGGAAGGGGGCAGGGGGGGTGTCATTGTGCAGGCTGCTGTACGTGGTTTAACGTAAGGGCACTTAATTGGCTGAGTCTTTACATTTTAGTAATATTACAGACGTGTCTCGAAAAGATCAGCTATTGTCCCAGTATTAAGACACGGAAGGTACAGTAAAGTTGCCGCAGTGTTAAGCGTTATGCCATGGAAGCATGTGGCGGATGGAGGCATGACTCACGCATTTATAACCTCGAAAAGATCAGCTATGTCCAGTATTAAGACACGGAAGGCACAGTAAAGTTGTCGCAGTGTTGAGCGTTATGCCATGGAAGCATGTGGCGGATGGAGGCATGACTCACGCATTTATAACCTCGAAAAGATCAGCTATTGTCCCAGTATTAAGACACGGAAGGCACAGTAAAGTTGTCGCAGTGTTGAGCGTTATGCCATGGAAGCATGTGGCGGATGGAGGCATGACTCCACGCATTTATAACCTCGAAAAGATCAGCTATTGTCCAGTATTAAGACACGGAAGGTACAGTAAAGTTGCCGCAGTGTTAAGCGTTATGCCATGGAAGCATGTGGCGGATGGAGGCATGACTCCACGCATTTATAACCTCGAAAGATCAGCTATTGTCCCAGTATTAAGACACGGAAGGTACAGTAAAGTTGCCGCAGTGTTAAGCGTTATGCCATGGAAGCATGTGGCGGATGGAGGCATGATCCACGCATTTATAACCTCGAAAAGATCAGCTATTGTCCCAGTATTAGACACGGAAGGTACAGTAAGTTGTCGCAGTGTGAGCGTTATGCCAGGAAGCATGTGGCGGATGGAGGCATGACTCCACGCATTTATAACCTCGAAAAGATCAGCTATTGTCCAGTATTAAGACACGGAAGGTACAGTAAAGTTGTCGCAGTGTTGAGCGTTATGCCATGGAAGCATGTGGCGGATGGAGGCATGACTCCACGCATTATATAACCTCGAAAAGATCAGCTATTGTCCCAGTATTAAGACACGGAAGGTACAGTAAAGTTGTCGCAGTGTTGAGCGTTAAGCCATGCAAGCATGTGGCGGATGGAGGCATGACTCCACGCATTTATAACCTCGAAAAGATCAGCTATTGTCCGAGTATTAAGACACGGAAGGTACAGTAAAGTTGTCGCAGTGTTGAGCGTTAAGCCATGCAAGCATGTGGCGGATGGAGGCATGACTCCACGCATTTATAACTCGAAAAGATCAGCTATTGTCCGAGTATTAAGACACGGAAGGTACAGTAAGTTGTCGCAGTGTTGAGCGTTATGCACGGAAGCATGTGGCGGATGGAGGCATGACTCCGCATTTATAACCTCAAAAAGATCAGCTATTGTCCCAGTATTAAGACACGGAAGTACAGTAAAGTTGTCGCAGTGTTGAGCGTTATGCACGGAAGCATGTGGCGGATGGAGGCATGACTCACGCATTTATAACCTCGAAAAGATCAGCTATTGTCCAGTATTAAGACACGGAAGGTACAGTAAGTTGTCGCAGTGTTGAGCGTTATGCACGGAAGCATGTGGCGGATGGAGGCATGACTCCACGCATTTATAACCTCGAAAAGATCAGCTATTGTCCCAGTATTAAGACACGGAAGGTACAGTAAAGTTGCCGCAGTGTTAAGCGTTATGCCATGGAAGCATGTGGCGGATGGAGGCATGACTCCACGCATTTATAACCTCGAAAAGATCAGCTATTGTCCCAGTATTAAGACACGGAAGGTACAGTAAAGTTGTCGCAGTGTTGAGCGTTATGCCATGGAAGCATGTGGCGGATGGAGGCATGACTCCACGCATTTATAACCTCGAAAAGATCAGCTATTGTCCCAGTATTAAGACACGGAAGGTACAGTAAAGTTGCCGCAGTGTTAGCGTTATGCCATGGAAGCATGTGGCGGATGGAGGCATGACTCCACGCATTTATAACCTCGAAAAGATCAGCTATTGTCCCAGTATTAAGACACGGAAGGTACAGTAAAGTTGCCGCAGTGTTAAGCGTTATGCCATGGAAGCATGTGGCGGATGGAGGCATGACTCCACGCATTTATAACCTCGAAAAGATCAGCTATTGTCCCAGTATTAAGACACGGAAGGTACAGTAAAGTTGCCGCAGTGTTAAGCGTTATGCCATGGAAGCATGTGGCGGATGGAGGCATGACTCCACGCATTTATAACCTCGAAAAGATCAGCTATTGTCCCAGTATTAAGACACGGAAGGTACAGTAAAGTTGTCGCAGTGTTGAGCGTTATGCCACGGAAGCATGTGGCGGATGGAGGCATGACTCCACGCATTTGTAACCGCGGAAGTAAATGTCTGTGTTCAGCTTGCCTTACCGGCCGCTTTGCTCCCTGGGGACCCCACTTCCCGCTCGCTGTACCGACTGGGTCCCAGAAAAGATCTGGATTGTGTGCAGGAAAGTCTTTGGCCCCGTCTGGAATCGAACATACGTTCTTAGTTTGCAGTCCGTAGCGTAGTGCATGTACCGACTGAGCTGTCTGAGCTGCCACAGAATGGAGGGACGGAGGACGACACCAAAGTGACAGGTGACAGGTGACATGTAAATGGAATGTGCATGTATTGGTTTATGTACGAGGGTTATCCAGAAAGTAAAGATACAAAAGCAATAAAAATTTTTTAAAAATATTTATTAACAAAATCGAGTGAAAAAACTCTTAACACATACCTTTAGCTATTTTTCAACATAATCACCACCTTTGTCAAGGCATTTGTTTAGCCTGGGTACGAGGTTTTGTATTCCGATGTCACAGAACTCCGCCGCCTGTGCACGCAACCACGTAGTGACTTCGTTTTTCACCTCTTTGTCTTCGTGAAACTTCTGGCTGGCCGGAGGTTTCTTTAAATGCAAAAAGGTCTGAGCTGTGAGCGGGATGGTCTGCGGTGATTTCCCCTCCCACCCCTGTTGTATCTTTACTTTCTGGATAACCCTCGTAGTATATAAGGCAGACCTGAACTTTGGATTGGGCAGCTTAGGATGACTGGGCGGTCTCTTATCTGCTAGTATGATTATTTTGGTGTAGCTGCAGGCCATCAGGGCTCTGTCGGTAGTTCGGTAGTTCGCCTGTTTCTGCTGTTCGCTCGTTACTGACTGTCTGAGCACGGTTACAATGAGCTAAGGCGACTTTTCTGTCTAACATTTCAGAGGCCTTAGCGAGGTCAGTCATTCGCAGAGGCGCAGTCCGCCCTGTTTTGTGGACCTGTGGGTTCGTATTCCAGTAACGGCATGGAACTTTCGGGGCTGGCGGGCAGGGCTGTACAGTACGGTCTGTGATCGGGTATTTGTCGCTGTTACACTCAGTGTACATCCGATACCTCGACCGTTAAGCTCGTACCGCTGTCACTGTACTCACTGAGCTGCCCCGGCTTACTGGCAGTAACTCTGAATCATCATGCTTATCATCATCCGTCACGAGTTAGGCCTCAATACACCTGTTTTGGCCTCGTATAATAGTCTCTTCAAAGGTCTTCCAAGTCGTCTCCATTTGGTCTATAATTCAGCGTTATTTTTGGCGGTAACTTTGAATTAATAATAACAATAGCTATAAAATTCAACGCCGTTCAACGGCACGTGTTCACACTGGGTTACACTTATCAATATAACAATAGCTATAAAATTCAACGCCGTTCAACGGCACGTGTTCACACTGCGTTACGCTTATCAATATAACAATAGCTATAAAATTCAACGCCGTTCAACGGCACGTGTTCACACTGTGTTACACTTATCAATATAACAATAGCTATAAAATTCAACGCCGTTCAACGGCACGTGTTCACACTGCGTTACACTTATCAATATAACAGTAGCTATAAAATTCAACGCCGTTCAACGGCACGTGTTCACACTGCGTTACACTTTTCAATATAACAATAGCTATAAAATTCAACGCCGTTCAACGGCACGTGTTCACACTGCGTTACACTTATCAATATAACAATAGCTATAAAATTCAACGCCGTTCAACGGCACGTGTTCACACTGCGTTACACTTATCAATATAACAATAGCTGTAAAATTCAACGCCGTTCAACGGCACGTGTTCACACTGCGTTACACTTATCAATATAACAATAGCTGTAAAATTCAACGCCGTTCAACGGCACGTGTTCACACTGCGTTACACTTATCAATATAACAATAGCTGTAAAATTCAACGCCGTTCAACGACACATGTTTACGCTGCGTTACACTTATCAATATAACAATAGCTATAAAATTCAACGCCGTTCAACGGCACGTGTTCACACTGTGTTACACTTATCAATATAACAATAGCTATAAAATTCAACGCCGTTCAACGGCACGTGTTCACACTGCGTTACACTTATCAATATAACAGTAGCTATAAAATTCAACGCCGTTCAACGGCACGTGTTCACACTGCGTTACACTTTTCAATATAACAATAGCTATAAAATTCAACGCCGTTCAACGGCACGTGTTCACACTGCGTTTACACTTATCAATATAACAATAGCTATAAAATTCAACGCCGTTCAACGGCACGTGTTCACACTGCGTTACACTTATCAATATAACAATAGCTATAAAATTCAACGCCGTTCAACGGCACGTGTTCACACTGCGTTACACTTATCAATATAACAATAGCTATAAAATTCAACGCCGTTCAACGGCACGTGTTCACACTGCGTTACACTTATCAATATAACAATAGCTATAAAATTCAACGCCGTTCAACGGCACGTGTTCACACTGCGTTACACTTATCAATATAACAATAGCTATAAAATTCAACGCCGTTCAACGGCACGTGTTCACACTGCGTTACACTTATCAATATAACCTAAGCATTGCGCACTGTTGCCATGTCTGCAGTTTCCAACACAAAATATTACCTTCAAAACAAAAAGGCACACTCCGTCTCTAACGGTTCGTTAACCATCGTCATGAAAACTAAATATGCACTGCGACTTCCATCCTTGTTGCTTATTTTCTATAAAAACATAACCTCAAAATTCTTTCATATTTTTTTCACCGTCTGTTTCCACCATATATATATATATATATATATATATATATATATATCAAACCTTTGAAGGCTAAGAACAAGAAGAACAAATAGACCTTAAATCCTGACTTTGTAAGTGACTAACTTATATACAAAGAGACTGCACAGTATAATGGCAGACGTAACATTGGGTGTAAAATGAACGTAGTTTATGGACCCCCTGAAGATGGCCTTATATAAGACCGAAACATATGTAGGGGTTGATAATACATAATAAAAGTGAAAGTGAAGTGCATTTTGTTGGTGTTTTAAACAGTGAAACGTGAAGGTGTTTTAAACAGTGAAACGTGAAGGTGTTTTAAACAGTGAAACGTGAAGGTGTTTTAAACAGTGAAACGTGAAGGTGTTTTAAACAGTGAAACGTGAAGGTGTTTTAAACAGTGAAACGTGAAGGTATTTTAAACAGTGAAACGTGAAGGTGTTTTAAACAGTGAAACGTGAATGTGTTTTAAACAGTGAAACGTGAAGATGTTTTAAACAGTGAAACGTGAAGGTGTTTTTACATGCACGACCCCCGACATCTGAAAGAGTATTGCTTTGTTTGAAGGTTCGAGGCTTCGCTCGATGGTTTTTCTAAGAGTAGTAATACGATGAAATGAGTGTGGAGCAACGGTGGAATGACACAGAGAGAGAACCGAAGTACTCGGAGAAAATAAAATCCTGTCCGAGTGTCACTTTGTCCGTCACAGATCTCAAACGGACTAGCCCGGGATCGAGCCCTGGATTGCGAGGTGCGAGACCGACAACTAGCAGCGTATACAGGTTCAGTCTGTACCTGACACACAGCATATGCTTGTGAGCTACGCGATAATTTTCATCTTGTTTCCAACACTAGTTTATGTGACAAGCGTTCGGGTACAGTTCCCAAATGTTTGCCTGGTCATTGTGATCGCGTTCCCACGACTCGTGTATTTGGCCAGGGTGTGTGATTGTCCACACACACACGTCAGTTACCTGCGTGTCAAGTATAAACGAGTCGTGGGAACACAACAATTCTCGACTTGATATTTAAACATTGTTGATTCCTTTGACTACGGTCACATTTACCGACAGTCGGTGTTTATACAAGTGCACTTTTCCCACGACGTGGCAAGTATCTACAGGTGACTAATGTTTGTCACATACACCAGTCGTGGGAACGCAGACTAAGAAACAGCACCATGTTGTGTCCCTGGAATCTGCGGTCTTCTGGTGTATTACGCGGCGTCGTGTGATAATTGTTCACCGACGTTTCGGGACAACGTATCGGTTACCACACGACGCCGCATAATACCCAGAAGATCGCAGATTCTATCAACATCGCGGCGGAAGACTGAAATCAACGTCCTGTGGCTGTCCGTCAGTTGTCCTGTTGACCTTTAGTCCCGTTTTGCTCTGCAGTTGATCTACCGGAGGCTGTCAGCACGTTACAGCAGTCAAGTGCCGGTCACTAGGCACTTAGTGCTGTCAGCACGTCAGCACGTTACAGCAGTCAAGTGCCGGTCACTAGGCACTTAGTGGCAGTGCTGACGTTACAGCAGTCAAGTGCCGGTCACTAGGCACTTAGTGCTGTCAACACGTCAGCACGTTACAGCAGTCAAGTGCCGGTCACTAGGCACTTAGTGCTGTCAGCACGTCAGCACGTTACAGCAGTCAAGTGCCGGTCACTAGGCACTTAGTGCTGTCAGCACGTTACAGCAGTCAAGTGCCGGTCACTAGGCACTTAGTGCTGTCAGCACGTCAGCACGTTACAGCAGTCAAGTGCCGGTCACTAGGCACTTAGTGCTGTCAGCACGTTACAGCAGTCAAGTGCCGGTCACTAGGCACTTAGTGCTGTCAGCACGTCAGCACGTTACAGCAGTCAAGTGCCGGTCACTAGGCACTTAGTGCTGTCAGCACGTTACAGCAGTCAAGTGCCGGTCACTAGGCACTTAGTGGCAGTGCTGACGTTACAGCAGTCAAGTGCCGGTCACTAGGCACTTAGTGCTGTCAGCACGTTACAGCAGTCAAGTGCCGGTCACTAGGCACTTAGTGCTGTCAGCACGTCAGCACGTTTACAGCAGTCAAGTGCCGGTCACTAGGCACTTAGTGGCAGTGCTGACGTTACAGCAGTCAAGTGCCGGTCACTAGGCACACTTAGTGGCAGTGCTGACGTTACAGCAGTCAAGTGCCGGTCACTAGGCACACTTAGTGGCAGTGCTGACGTTACAGCAGTCAAGTGCCGGTCACTAGGCACACTTAGTGGCAGTGCTGACGTTACAGCAGTCAAGTGCCGGTCACTAGGCACACTTAGTGGCAGTGCTGACGTTACAGCAGTCAAGTGCCGGTCACTAGGCACACTTAGTGGCAGTGCTGACGTTACAGCAGTCAAGTGCCGGTCACTAGGCACTTAGTGGCAGTGCTGACGTTACAGCAGTCAAGTGCCGGTCACTAGGCACACTTAGTGGCAGTGCTGACGTTACAGCAGTCAAGTGCCGGTCACTAGGCACACTTAGTGGCAGTGCTGACGTTACAGCAGTCAAGTGCCGGTCACTAGGCACACTTAGTGGCAGTGCTGACGTTACAGCAGTCAAGTGCCGGTCACTAGGCACACTTAGTGGCAGTGCTGACGTTACAGCAGTCAAGTGCCGGTCACTAGGCACTTAGTGGCAGTGCTGACGTTACAGCAGTCAAGTGCCGGTCACTAGGCACACTTAGTGGTAGTGCTGACGTTACAGCAGTCAAGTGCCGGTCACTAGGCACACTTAGTGGCAGTGCTGACGTTACAGCAGTCAAGTGCCGGTCACTAGGCACACTTAGTGGCAGTGCTGACGTTACAGCAGTCAAGTGCCGGTCACTAGGCACTTAGTGGCAGTGCTGACGTTACAGCAGTCAAGTGCCGGTCACTAGGCACACTTAGTGGCAGTGCTGACGTTACAGCAGTCAAGTGCCGGTCACTAGCCACACTTAGTGGCAGTGCTGACGTTACAGCAGTCAAGTGCCGGTCACTAGACACACTTAGTGGCAGTGCTGACGTTACAGCAGTCAAGTGCCGGTCACTAGGCACTTAGTGGCAGTGCTGACGTTACAGCAGTCAAGTGCCGGTCACTAGGCACACTTAGTGGCAGTGCTGACGTTACAGCAGTCAAGTGCCGGTCACTAGGCACACTTAGTGGCAGTGCTGACGTTACAGCAGTCAAGTGCCGGTCACTAGGCACACTTAGTGGCAGTGCTGACGTTACAGCAGTCAAGTGCCGGTCACTAGGCACACTTAGTGGTAGTGCTGACGTTACAGCAGTCAAGTGCCGGTCACTAGGCACACTTAGTGGCAGTGCTGACGTTACAGCAGTCAAGTGCCGGTCACTAGGCACACTTAGTGGCAGTGCTGACGTTACAGCAGTCACGTGCCGGTCACTAGGCACACTTAGTGGCAGTGCTGACGTTACAGCAGTCAAGTGCCGGTCACTAGGCACACTTAGTGGCAGTGCTGACGTTACAGCAGTCAAGTGCCGGTCACTAGGCACACTTAGTGGCAGTGCTGACGTTACAGCAGTCAAGTGCCGGTCACTAGGCACACTTAGTGGCAGTGCTGCTAGAGAAAGCATCCTGATTTAAAACACGTACAGTGCAGCCTTAATATCCTATCATTATTTGTTAGTTCGGCGCTGCGGTGTATGACGCCGGGTTCTCTGATAGACATGTATCAACGTTGCTTCTTGGGAACTCACTGCGTGAATATCTGGACGAGGGCCGTCGCAAGTGCGTCACTAGTAAGTGCGTATGAAGTAATACGGTAAGTGCTTGGCGACGGTGTTCGAGATAGGACGTTGGCGGGAGAGAGTAATAGGCGAAACTGCGTAGTGAAGAGCTTTATGAATTGTACGAGCCGTGAAGTAATGATAGGGTGATAAAAAATAAAGGAGTATAAGATTGGCTGGGCATGTGGCACCTAGGAGGGAGAGAGTAATAGGAGAAACTGCGTAGTGAAGAGCTTTATGAATTGTACGAGCCGTGAAGTAATGATAGGGTGATAAAAAATAAAGGAGTATAAGATTGGCTGGGCATGTGGCACCTAGGAGGGAGAGAGTAATAGGAGAAACTGCGTAGTGAAGAGCTTTATGAATTGTACGAGCCGTGAAGTAATGATAGGGTGATAAAAAATAAAGGAGTATAAGATTGGCTGGGCATGTGGCACCTAGGAGGGAGAGAGTAATAGGAGAAACTGCGTAGTGAAGAGCTTTATGAATTGTACGAACCGTGAAGTAATGATAGGGTGATAAAAAATAAAGGAGTATAAGATTGGCTGGGCATGTGGCACCTATGGAGGCGAAGGAAAATACAGGGTTTGGGTCGGGAAATGTGATGGGAAGAGACAACTTGGAAGACCTCGTCATAGATGGGAGGATAATATTAAAATGGGTCTGAAATGCAATAACAGGGCTTGGACTGGATTCGGTGGCTGTAGGTGGGAACAAATGGCAGGCTGTTGTGAGCACGGTGATGAACATTCGGGTTTGCATAAAATATGGGGAATATTTTGAATATATGAGGAACTATCAGCTTCTCAAGAAGTACTCTGCTGAATGAAATTAGTTTGTTAGATAGATAAATAGATAGATAAGTAGACAGAGACAGACAGGTAAGACAGACAGCTGTACGTGCTGTGTGTCAGTGAAGTGTTCGTAGTGCAGACGCAGACGCACGCACTACAGTACGACGGCGACTGCAAGACGCATGTTTGGTCAGGACGGCAGACAGCACTGCTCTGTAATTAATTGCCGCCGGGCCATACTGTTGGTTGCTTCCTGTCGAGTCTCATTGGACCTATTGGCTAGAGCATTAAAATTAGCAGATCCCACCTGTGACCACAAGTTCTAAACACGTGACGTCATAACACCTTTAGATATATTTACTGGACTTCACAGGTGGGGTCGCACTAGACACAGAGAGTTGAACAGATCCCAAGTGATGTATTTATCGAGGGGCAAATTTATGAAAAAATGAATTAAATTTTATACCAGCTGTCTGATGCGTAGAAGTCTGCCTCAAAATTAAACCATTAAACCCTTGTGCCATCAAGGTCTTTCGCATTCTGCTCTTTACCTCTTCAAAATAGGGTAAAGGTAAAGGTAAAGGTCTCCCTACAACAGGCCATGAAGGCCCAAAGGGGCAGTACAGGTATAGCTCTACTCTTTCTTTAACCCTGGCACTAGATGAGGGTGGGTGGTCAACGCTAAGCCCCGGCCACTTTACCCCAGGGAATGACCCGGTACCCATTGTACAGGAGGCTGGGTGGGCCCCAGGGCCGGTCTGGACGGGTGCTGAAAATCTCGCCCCCACCGCGATTCGATCCCCGGACCGTCCAGCCCGTAGCGAGTCTCTATACCGACTGAGCTATCGCGGCCCTTTACGATACATGTACACAGTCCGACAATTATATAATGAGACTGATTTTATTTTGACCAAGATAGAAGTGCCATCTATGAAGCAATGCATGCCATCCAAGTGCCCAACCTTCATCTGTAATCTGGCAACACCCGCAACGTCCCACGCTGAGCATGACGGGAAATACGGCGCCATGTTGTGTAGGTAGTGAGAGGACGCGGTCACAGTAGCAGCATGGAGCAGAGAGCGAACATTAAATTCTGTGTTAAACTCGGGAAAACTGCAGCTGAGACTGTGAAATTGATGAGACAAGTGTATGGGGATAATTCTTTATCTCGTGCACAGATATTCAGGTGGTATGCACGATTCAAAAGTGGTGTGGAAACGATTGAAGATGAAGCCAGGCCTGGACGTCCATTTTCTGTTCGTAACGAGGGACTCATTGTGAACGTGAGAGAATGAATATAAGAAGAACGTTGTGTGACTGTGAGAATGATGGCTAATGAGAGTAGTATTGGTACGCGTTTGGCCGATGATTGAGCCGACAGGAAGCGAATGTAAACAAACCCCCTGCTCACAGGTCAATGACCTTGTAGGATGTAAACAAACCCCCACCCCACACGTCAACGACCTTGTAGGATGTAAACAAGCCCCCACCCCATCTATTAGTGATATTTCCAGATGTACACCTCTAGGTCAACGACTTTTTAGGCTGTAAATAAGCCCTACCTTAATTATTGGCTGTTACGATAAGCTCCCTATCCCACAGGTTATGACCTTTGTAGGACGTAAACAAACCCTCACCCTATAGATGAGTGATTTTTTTTATGTAAACAATCCCCCACCGTAATTAATTACTGTTTGAATAAATATTAGGTTAATTAAATAGGTATATGAAATGATATTATTAAATATAATTAAAGGTTTTTTTGCACAAAGTAGTTAAATAAATTATCAGTAACTAAACGTTTGAGCGTAAGCTACTATTTTATTTTTTTTTTTATTTAGACATACGGTAGTTTTGCAAATGCGCTAATTTTAAATATTTGCAAATGCAAGTATTAAACTGTTTTTTTGCCGTTATTACGTAACTGAACTTGTATTTA
Source organism: Reticulitermes speratus (assembly GCA_021186555.1). Lineage (NCBI taxonomy): Eukaryota > Metazoa > Arthropoda > Insecta > Blattodea > Rhinotermitidae > Reticulitermes > Reticulitermes speratus. Next base: position 56,692,543 of record JAJKFL010000003.1, read on the forward strand.
ACTTACTTATGTTATGAACAGCGTCGGTTTACTAAGCGACTGATGAACTAGAGGGTGTGGTTTTGGTGTTGCTTGGAATGAAAATGCCTAAGGTCATACGCTATTTTTAAAATTAGAAAGTAGGTTTCCAGACGCATAATACATTGAATATTAGAATTACTCTAAGCGGGTGGACAGAGCGTCGCCAGCATGCAGGTGGTAGTTGCAGGACTTTAACACAGTGTGGGATAAATGTTTTCAATAAATTATGTATTATTAATACACGTTTTAAAAATAAAATGTTACAATTTACGGGTATAATGTAGAGAGCTAAGAACGGAATATGAATGCATTGACATTAATTAGAGACCTTGAAAAATACAAGAAGCAAGAAAGGACAGTGGAAACTTATGTAGGCTACCTGCAAATTAATGGCCTGGACAGACCCTTAGGGTACCCAGACGTCTAGACAATTGGTACATGAAGGTGCGCCCATTACCTTTAACACCATCAGATATCCCTGGTATTCTGTTAGGGGCTGAGACAACCCACAACCATAGTGCGGTCAGAAGGATTTTGTTAATGAATCTCGACTTGTAGAGCAATGTCTAGCTAAATATGCCACCGCGTGCCTTTCACATGCTATGAGAATACGTACATTTTAAGGGTAGCGAAGTGATAAACAAGGTCACATTCCTTTGCTATTGGGTGAGTCATAGGAATGTGAACATGTCCAGACATGTTTTAGTAGGATGGTGTTCTCTATTACGTCCGCGCATTTTTTTGGTAATCGCGTTAATTTTAATGTAAGCTACTAATAAGTAAAAGTACTATTTCTTTTAACACAGTGAGGGAAAGGAATAATTGTTTCTGAATTTTTTCTTTTGCTTGGTAGGATAAAAGGATAGTAAATAAATACATACATCATTTAATTAAACATATTCACAATTTTTTTATTTACTAATGATTTACTTTATACAATCTTACTGCAACCGTTTAGTAATATATGTTGTTAGAGGGTTGCGCAAAACAATATAGAGTTTACTCTTAAAATACAAAAATAAGTTTCACATGTACACAATTTCTTTTTTCACATGTACACAATGGTATCTGTTACATTTTATTAATGGAATGTTTTATACATTATTTCGTCGTACAATGTTTCAAAGTCAATAGCATTTGTCTGTGGTGGTGTACAGAAGTTTTTAGCCTCCAGACATGTATTTCGCCATTCAATCATTTCGTCGTGCAGTTGATACAGTTTGTGTATTTGCCGGTCTATACAAGAACCAGCCAACTCCATGAGATATGACCACTCAGATTTACTCAAAAACACTTGAATGCCCTCAGACATTATGCGTATATACCGTCCACAGTACATAGATAGGGTATGACGTGTATCACCAAGTTCATGCACTTCATTTTTTGCAATAGCATCCTTGAATGTCACCAAAATAAACCACTGGATTTGATTTAACACCACATTACGCGAAGAACTTGTAATCTTCACTTGAGGCGTCAGGTTTTCATCCAGAAAGAGTGAGACGTACTTGGTCCTCTGCTTGTTCAGGAAATATACACGTTCAAGTAACGACCACATCTGGAAAAACATTAATGACAACCAGGTTGAATCGGGCATACTGCATACTGAAGACTAAGAATGTGGAAGTGCAGCCATTGGGCCATCGAATGCGCTGATCTCATTGCACAAACATTGTTTAACCCTTTATGGCACGGGAAGGTACAGCTTATGCCAGGAAAAGTTATGTCTGCAGCCCGCGGACATCCTAGCTGAGCAATATCGATTACTGTGCGATCGATAAGATTACTAATAAATGCTGATTTTTTAGGTCCAAAGCAATATATAGCTACAGCTGATGATGCCTCTCGATGCAAAACAGTCTCCAACTCAGAGTACAATATATCACCATCATTCCAATTACACCCGTGATTAATGTCCTGGTTAAGTCTTGCCGTAAACGCAGGCACTTCTTCCCAAGCGTATGGTCTCTTAAAGACATATGATGAGACCCTGTCACTGTGAGAATCGGCAGCTGCCAACTCTTTCACTACGATTTCACCATCCCTCCCTTGAAAGTAGGTGAAATCTATCACTAAGAGAGCCATTGCTAACTGATTAAGTAATGCTGTACGTACCTTTATTTATAGCTGTGATTTGCACGTCTGCTGCTCCTTTTCCTCCAGGCTACCGCAAGCAGGACAACTGCCGAAATGACGACGAAACATGCGCACTGCCTTTATATCGTTGCAGGTGTAGTGGGCAGGTGTGAACATGTTCACAAATGACGTCATTGAGTGTCCCTCAGCTCTGTGGAAAGCGTATAGGCAGCAGAAATGTCCGCAGACATTCGAAGTCAATCCCTGTAGTCTGTGGCGGTTAAACTTCCATGAAACTGAGTGGCGTTGTAGATAGGCTATTATTTCATGTTTGAATGGCGGGAATCCATAAGAATCAAAATAATCGGCATATCCCGATTCAGAAATGCAGAGAGCTACCCAATGCGAACCGGGCATGTAATGTTTGTCAAGGTTTATAATAATTATGGAGGGCTTTATAATTGTGGATGGTAATAGATCAATAGGATATACTCCTTGAAAATATTTAACATGTTTAGTCAACACTTTGTTGATTTGAATAGTATTCATTGTACTGTGACGTTTCGGGAATTATCAATTTCAATGTACCCAGGAAATTCAGCATACAGAATGCATGTTACAGGTTCCGGTAAAGGTTTTTTAAAGCGTGCCTCAATACGCACGTTTCCTTGACGAGGTAGACTAACGTGTTCTTCGTCAGCCTCTCTGTCAGGAGTTAAGTCGAAGCCTAATATGAAAAAACCTTTTGTGAACATTTCCATGGTAATCATGTGACCACGGTCGTCGTGATGAATACCGGTACTGGAGAAAAGTGTTTCGTAAGCCCTTGTGACTCCGAAGGCTGAAGAGCAGTCCATAGTTAATGACTCTGAAGGGTACTGAACCCCGTTAACGTATAGAACAAGATACGTCATATCATAATGTTGAAACTGGAATGGATTTGTACTTGCAGAACCAACAAATGCTGTATTTTTAACAATTGCAACAAGTAACCTTTCAGGAATTGGTCCAAGGAATGCATTATCGATAGAGATTTGTTGGGCCCCTGCACCCACTGTAAAAGTCTTAATTTGAGTATGTGTGATAGGGTAATGTGCATTTCGTTTCATGCTCAAAACATTAGCATGTGCTAAAAGCAAAGGGGGCTTCAATTCTATTTGATTGACAAAAAGAGTAGCGTCTAAAATTTTGATACGAACTTTGACGTCGTCTGAATTTCCCAAGAGGTAAAAGGCCTCAGGCGCACGTGTCAATTTAATATTCATATCGACGCCGTTAAGTAGCATTTTATCTGAATTGAATAAGTCGGCGTGAAGTCTTCCATAGAGTTCAATTGTTTGACTCTCACTGAGATAATTTAATCTTGTGACGTAACCCTTGTTTTCCTTATCTGCCCCCAACGAACCATTTGATGCTGGTGAATCGAGAAACCAAAAACTCGAGAGCAGATGTGTCCCTGAAGCGTCTGTTCCATAATTTAACAACTTTTCAATATAGGACTTATAATGATAGTTTGTCTCATGAATAGTTACTGGCTTTCCGTTTAATGACACACTTAGTGCACTAAACAATGAATGTAACAGGTTATTGACACACCCTACTGCATTTGGCTCAGTACTCGTGAAATCTGTTCCGTCAGTTTTTACAAGTTTAACGCGCAAAAGCAGGCGCACAGAATTCAAATCGATGTAGAAATCACTATGACCAGAGCAATGAAATTCTAACTGACAAGGATTATCTGCAGGGGCAATAGGCTTGTATGTAACGGTGTGACTGTTTAAGATGGACGTTTGGATGCTACGCTTCAGAAAGATATCGAGACCCGATTTCAAACACTCCATAATTATGCTTTTGAAAATATATCCTTCACCTTTGGACGTTTACTTTGTAAATGAACCTTTTTCGACTTTCGCTTCCTTTTTAAACACAAGCCAGAACCAGTCATTTTCTTAATTTTGTCTTCAAGATTGTCCTTTGCTTCACCGAAACGTGATTTAAGAATATCACCAACTTGTTCCCCCTGTTGCTTATTAAGTAAATCAGTAAAGATATTTGAGCCCGTCTTTAATGCTTCCCTACCTACAGCCTTAGCTCCTGAATACAACAAAGGCTTAACAAAACGAAATAGCCCCCGGAAAAATGACCCAATACCATTTCCCCTCTGCACTCTGAAACTTGCTCTATATACTGGACCTATATCACCACCACCACCGCTTTGATTAATGTAATACCGTGTATATTGATCCATGGTACCCTATGAACTGAGTATTATTGCGCTGAGGATTTGTATTTAAAGTGTAATGTTATTAAGCATGGAATATCACTATCGTCAAAAGTAACATCTTCTCCAGACTTTGTAACAAGACGGATGGCTATTGACTCTATGAATGATTGTTCCACTGGTCTGTACAATGGGAAATGGAACCTATGATAACCATCAGCAGATGGAAAGTGTAAAGGAGTCAGCATTCTGACGTAAGAATCGCCTACTAAATTCGGTTTAATAATATCGGTGTACACGTATATTGGCTCTGGCGCAGCAAAGTTTAAATTATCCGTTTCGGGTAGTGATACTTTGTTGGCACTACAATTAGCAGGAGCCATAATTGTCGCAGCCAAATCTTCAAGACCGTTATACACACGAACTGGAAAGTGAGATATTATATTTTCCCCTACCTTTAGTGAATTTTGTCCATAGCAGACGCCTAGAGTGTTTGTAGTGTAGCCATCTAACGGTGCATGCTTATTTAGATACTCGTTAAATTTAATAACAAAATTTTCTTTATCTTCAGGCGATTTGAAATGTCGCTTTAGTGTTACAAACATTTCATGCAGATTTTCGTAATTCTTTACTGGAAACTTGATATCCATCGTATCTAAACGTACGATATTGTGCAGGGGTTGCTTCTTATAACCTCTGGGATACGATATTTCGACTAAACCGACTTCCCATTTGTTGGGTTCGAGTTGAATAGGGGTGGCTAGCTTTGTTCTAAAATTAGCTATCGTATTGAGAGGAAAATAACTTTCTGAACTGTCTGACGGTAACACCACGAAAAATGATTCCATTATATTCTTTTAATATCGGAAGCGTTTACCCAAGAGCTGAATTTCTCGTGGTACCCTCTCCACTTGACAAGATGCTGTTTAATACCGCCCTTTGTACGAGAACGCAGTATTTTATCTATTTGAAATTCTGTATCTGGAGACAATGTAACCTTGACGAGCTCATAGTTGTAAAACTGACCCTCAATAGGCTGACTGCGTAAGTCTTCAACTTCGTAAACAGGTTGAGGAATGCGGCGAATAACCTTGACAACCCTAAATATTTCTGTGGAATACGTCTGCTCATAGCCTTTGGCAAATTTTAACTTTTCTTTTGTTATACGTACAAAGTCACCAACTCTAAATTTAACACGCCCTCGGGGGATATCTGCGCTTCGGCTACGCAGTCTCTGCCACACAGCGTAAATGTTGGAAGGGTTGACATTTCTTGGAGCCATTCCTATAGTTGAATGAATAGTATTATTGTATCCCTCTAAAAGCTTTTGTAGAATATTAATGTACCTATATGTGTTATGTTTTGTAAAATACTTATACATTTTACTTTTCAATGTCCTATTAAATCTTTCAATTACAGCAGCTTTAATGTCTGGATTATGTGTCGTATGAAAACTTATCCCTTGATTCTTCAGATACTTTTGAACTGTTGCATTTACAAACTCAGTTCCTTTATCTGACTGTAATGTAAGCGGTTGTCTATTTTTAAATAAAGTTTTCAATGCTGTTGTAACAGAAGCCCCTGTTTTGTCTTTTAACGGCAAACTCCACGCGTATCGTGAAAACACGTCAATAACTGTTAGAAGATATTTATGTCCACTGTTATATCGAGACAGACTGCTTAAGTCTGCTAGATCCATTTCCCATACATCATCAATATTTGTGACAGTGTATGGGTTGCGGGGAAAATGTTTTCGCACCGGTTTGTGAAGCGTATATGTATCCTGCGAACTTAACCACTCCTCAACGTCTTTTTTTATTAATTTTACTAGCCTTTACCAACTTTGAAACAGACCCGAATCCTGCAGGATGTTTGGGATCAAAATAAAGTTTTCCTAAGGGGTTTACTCTACGGATTCCCATGCTATATTTTGTTTAGGTGAATCATTAAACAGTCGCGAAATAAAACGCGTATATTTTACGCCCTTATTTGCTCTGATCTTACCGGTAGGGCTGAAATTAACTCTATGCGCATTGGACTGCAACAATATCTGTTTATATGCATGTTTGTCTTGGAGAGTGACTGCATTCTTGTCGGGTCGCGACTTAGTTAGTAATTCCCACAGACCGCGTGTTGCTTTGTACCGCTTACTATCCACAAACACGTGTTTGTTACTAAATTTAAACTTTGAACTGCCAATCTTGAAAGAGCCATTATTATCATTATCCTGGTATACTCCGAACGTAGGGTCATGCGATACTTTACGTTTTAATACGCCTTGAATGTACTTTGTATGTACAGGTGAAGTACTTTCAGCATCAGTTTCAGATTCTGTATCTGCAGTTTCAGTGTTAAATACAGGCACTGAACCTATTATCCGTTTACGTTTAGTTTTAAATATAGGTTTGCTATCAGGGGTACCACCTGTTTCTATTATTGGTATAGGGATAGGATCACGTTTTCGCTTTTCTATTTTCAAGTAAGGGTCTTGATGCAGACGAACCTTTGTCCATTTATTAAAACTATGATCGTTACTTTTAAGTATCTTTTTAACCGGTGGTGGTGGTGGTGACGATGTGAAACGATTTTCCCAAAGTTCTGGAGGTATTAAAATCATACGTTTCAAAGCCATTTATTAATTATTACTAGTAACTAGAGCCCCAATGACACTAGATAAAATACTGGTAAGCAAAGGAACAATAAACCCACCTTTTTGAACTAATAATTTTCGTTTACGCTTGAAGCTAATTTTAGGGTTAACTAGCGTACGTAACTTGGTTTTAAATTTACCAAGTTTAGTTTTTTCGTCTGTAGATAATTTATGATTCCCGTTAAGTGTATTTATAGCGCATTCAATAATAACTTTTATCAACTCGTCACTTGCAGAAGACAGTAGTGCACGTCTAGCTTGTGGTTTTGCGTCCTTAATTACGTGCAGGTAATGTAATTGCGATTTCAAACGGTTCATTACTTTCTAGAGGTGCATACACCTCTGTTATTTCGTCAGGAAATATCTTTGTTCTAAATCTTAGCAGATCATTAATAGATTGTGTTAAATCAAGAAATAAATAAGAATGTGGGTCTTTACAAACTTCTAAATACGTTTTATGAAAACTAGAAATATTTTCAGGATAAACTTGTCGAGCAAGGTGCACGATTTGGGTCTTGTCTCGAGGGTTTTTAAACACAACTATATATTTACTATTGAGGGAAATGTCACGTGAAGAAGGGCCTTGATGAAAAAGGTTTTGTGTAATTAACACCAAACTAATATTCCTATGATGTGATCCTTTAGTAAATAATTCGCTGACTTTTGTAGAATAAGCAGAGTCCATCAAATCATCTAACACAATTAATGTGGGAACACGTTTAGGATTATCAAAATCAGGAACACCTTTAACAAATGATACGTCTTTTAGGTGATGTGGTGCGTTGTTTTCACTGTGACACCAAAGAATGTTACTGTACACTGTGTCGCAAAGCTGCTCTCTGCACTGTATTAGTCTAATAACAAACGTTGACTTTCCGCATGAACTTGGACCGGCTACTATTAGAGTGAATGGATGTTGAAGCTTCAGCGTCATACTCTAAACTAAAGTTAAGTGCAAAATTACTCTGTATTTATACAATTACTAACACATGTAAATAACTTTAACGTCATACTCTAAACTAAACTTAAGTGCAAAATTACTCTGTATTTATACAATTACTAACACATGTAAATAACTTTAACGTCATACTCTAAACTAAACTTAAGTGCAAAATTACTCTGTATTTATACAATTACTAACACATGTAAATAACTTTAACGTCATACTCTATACTAAAGTTAAGTGCAAAATTAGTCTAAAATTTATACAATTACTAACACAAGTAAATAATTTATATTGCTGAGCCTAAAAACCTACATGTAACCGTAGGGTACAGAGGACAAGTTGGGCAAAAGACGGCGCTTCTTAAACACCAACTTGTACTCTTTACTTTCAGGTTCAGACACTACTGTTCCTACATGTTTTCTCTTAATTTTCCGTGGGTTGTGGACATGCAACGGTTCACTGTTTTCCAGAATCATATGCCTAATGGAAGTAAAGTTTACTACCTTAGAATTCTCATAATTTAAGGTAATACCCTTTACTTTGCACTTGTACGATCTTATGTTAGAACCCGGTGTCAGGACTGAATATGCATAATTCTTGGGGCCACCAGATACAAATTCTTCAATGTACGAACCAGGACCATATTCCTCTAGTTCATTAGTGAGCTCCCCCAAACAAAACCCTGTTTTGACCTTGGGCTGTTGACCTACTTGATGCACGTAGATAACAGAGTCAGTGTCACAATACAGTACAGACTCGCCCAGCTCTTCCAAATAACTGTACAACTTTAGCCTAGCTTGAGCGGTGACGTAGGCTGCAATAGCCACATTCACATTTCTACCTGTGGTCAGATTCTCCTCTGTGTATTTCCAGGAGACCCATACCACTTCAGCGTTCGGGAATATGAGGTTGGTGACCTCAATACCCGGACTTGTAATCAGCTCGTACAACTCTTGCGTGGAAGAGACTAATGTAGTCAAGGTTTTGTCTTGCTTTTGTGCCCATTTTCCCCACATTGAATTTAGTTTCAATTTTGCCAAAGTCCTTTGTCCTGCATTTTTCGAAATTGATGCTCTGTCTAGATCAATTCCTTCTGAGCGCCGGTAGCTCTCAATGTACTCTGATTTTTGTGCTTCACTTTGCACTTCTGATGGGTAGCCGGATGCTTCTTGTTTCAGTTTCAGAAACATGTTTATGTACCCTGCGAACAGACCGCCCTCATTGTCTTTCAACTGTGTGACGGCATATTCCCAGAATTCATAAACTTGGAGCAAAACATAACCCTTTTCAAGGGCTTTTTTCACTTCATCCACTACCCAAGTACCGACTATACACCTTTCTTCATCAGTGTGTGTACAATCGGCTTGATGCATTGTGTCAGCACATGCAGAACACAGAGAGAACATCAGTTTAGAATTGGTCCTATACGGAAGGACCGGGTGGTACAACTTCCTAGGGGAAGAACCTTACACTTGATTATTCCCTCCCTTCCCAACCAGTCGGCAGGGCAGTCATCACCCACATACACTTTAGGGTGGCCAATAGGAAATTTCCCATACTTACAGATGTAGGGGTAAAGACTAATTACATCAACATAATGTATTTCTTCGCCCTGCTTTACTTTATACCACATCTTAGTGGCCTCAGTTCGTCCCCCGTACAGAGCATCACGTGTGTTGATGGGTGAATTTCTAACTAAGGGGTGTGAGTTCAATTCCTTTTCTAGTTCCAAATTATCCTGCAGCAATTTCCTAAATTCACAACCCCAGGTAGAGACAACTTTATACCCTGCATCTTCAATCCTTTTCAGTCGGGCCATAGTCTCTTCATATCTGCTATGCAATGTGTCCTGTGTGGCGCCTATAGGTCTGTGTCTGTTAGGAAGACAGAGACATCCATGCCAAAAACAACCTAGGTACTCAAATACTTCATTGGTGTCTCTGCAGTACCCATCGACTTTTAGGTTAGATACCCCAGCCAAATGTACTTCGCGCCCATTACCTGCATGAACAATTTCCTTTTCGCGACCTATATATGCTAGCCATTTCAAGCCCTCTATTGACTGCTTGTCCCCCAATCGGTACCCTGCTCGGGTATGATGCCTACTGTGTCTGCTTTTAGGAAAAATGTTCTGAAAACCTTGTTACATATAGAAGAAATAGTAATGGCTTGTCTGAAGGGGTCCATCTTAACTAATTTCAAAAACAAATTTCTAAATGAGCAGCAAGCCATACGTAAAACATTAACATCATCTAGACAGTACGCCAAAAGTTCTTTCTTATTATCAAAAATATTATCCTTTGCAGTGTCATACCATTCCAAAAATCGACCCCTTTCTTCCTTGGACATGAAATCCGCCCCATAGTACTTGGGTTCAGGAATGGGTCCTACATAGTTCAAATGTTCGTTAATATTGAAAAAATGGGGGTAATAGCCTTTTTTGCAGCTAAGATCGAATGCCTTGGACATTTCCCTGAGCCCTACAGGGACGTAGTTAATAGAGTCCCTGAAATTTAAGTGCTCCACTGTCATGGATAGGATTTTAGTCCCATCCATAATCAGCTTTGGTGTCCATTTAAGTTCCAAAAAGCGTCGCAGTAGAAACTGGTTATCATAACCCCGGGCATTGTGTGCTATTACAAAAATATTATCCAAAAATGGTCTGTCAATACGTAGATATTCGATAAATTTGCCTACAACATCCGGGCCCCAAAATACATGCTCTCTCTTCCCACACTGAACACAATCCTCATTAATATCATTATTAGCCTCACACTTTGGACACATTTGTTGGCAACATATCAGATTCGGTACATGTTCAAAACACCCATTTTCCCTTTCGAGATCCTGAGTGCTTTCAACATCGAAGAAGACAAACATAAATCGATCAGATAACTTGGCCTGCTTCAGAGGACTCATGTAGCATAAATGCCCTGTAGGTTGGTGTTTATTGCACACGGAGCAAAATGGCTTGAAACATTCATGCCGATTACTCCCTGTTACAATAGAACTACAGGTCCTACATACACGTTTCCACTGGCAGACCAATTTATTCTGAACCTTAAGTGTCACATGATTCTGGAAGCAACTTTCACTTGCAAAAGTACGGTTGCATGTACTACAATATTTTTCAGTGCCTCTAGTACAAGGAGAAACAGCTGTGCACAGTGAACAGGCATTCTTGCAGTTATGTGATTTATCGTATAAACAGTCACACGCATTACAAATAAACCTTTTAGCCATAGCTGCTTTAATGTTTGTAATCACGTTATAGTGACCCGTTTCCGCATCATACAGTAGGTATAATTTCTTTTCCGAAACAGAATTTCCAGTAAAAATGAGTCTATCGGGACTCAGTCCGTCATAAACAATAATTTTGTAGTCTGAAAGATGGTCTTGAAACTGCTGAAGTTCCTCAAGGCCCCCGCCATTGGTCAAATCAACACCTGAGGCCCTGAGGAGTTCTTCAACAGGTTTGTCCAATCGATTTCCATTCCTATATGATTTGTACATGGGGTCACTATTAACCCCGGCCATAGCAATAATCAGTGCGTGAGCCAAACACAAAAACGTTGCCTTCACCACAACAATACTCTTTTTGACTGCACTTATAATATCTACTGAGCGCCCCTTTGTTTTCACCCCACCACCATTTCCTGCAGGCATTCTGACATGGTCTAGGTGAACTTCAAGCTGGTCTGTTAAACCAAACCGTGCATTACTCTGCACAATCTTTCCTAAAATCCCCCAAACCACATCAGATTTGAGCTGATCACAGCGTCTGAAACTAATACCCACTACCTTATCACTTAAATTTTCGGTATTCCGTATCTTAAGCCCAACAAAATCTCTACCGGGAATCTCTTTCACCAAGTAATCAGTCAATTTTGCAATGCATTCTTTCAGATATTCGGTAGGGTTTTGATCTTCACCAGGAGATTTAAACTTAATGAGGAGGCTACGCCCAGTCGCATTAAATTTTTCAAAAGACTTTACAGCCTCATCCAAAATTGTAAATGGTAGCTCATCTACTGTTTCTACCTCTGCACTGCTTCTGTCAGGTGACCTAGCCTCCAACTCCGTCTGTTCTTCCCTTACGGAAGGAACTTCCGAAGAAGGAAAAGCTTTCTGCCTGTTCAAAAACAGTTTCTTAGCCATGATATATAACAATTCTTATGAACTCACTTACTTGATACTTGTCGACAATTGTGATATTCAGTTATATTCAGCAGCCAAAATATATATATAGTCTTCTGAAGAATCAGCGTGATAACTTGCAGTCCTACAATTATATTCTCAACCGTAGCGCAGCAAAAAGTAGAAGAAAGCAGATTCCACTGGTCTTCAATCCGTCTTCGGTAGCGGTAGAGTAATCTATCTGTCTTAAAACGCGCTCTAATATACAAAATGCGCGGACGAAATAGAGAACACCATCCTACTAAAACATGTCTGGACATGTTCACATTCCTATGACTCACCCAATAGCAAAGGAATGTGACCTTGTTTATCACTTCGCTACCCTTAAAATGTACGTATTCTCATAGCATGTGAAAGGCACGCGGTGGCATATTTAGCTAGACATTGCTCTACAAGTCGAGATTCATTAACAAAATCCTTCTGACCGCACTATGGTTGTGGGGTTGTCTCAGCCCCTAACAGAATACCAGGGATATCTGATGGTGTTAAAGGTAATGGGCGCACCTTCATGTACCAATTGTCTAGACGTCTGGGTACCCTAAGGGTCTGTCCAGGCCATTAATTTGCAGGTAGCCTACATAAGTTTCCACTGTCCTTTCTTGCTTCTTGTATTTTTCAAGGTCTCTAATTAATGTCAATGCATTCATATTCCGTTCTTAGCTCTCTACATTATACCCGTAAATTGTAACATTTTATTTTTAAAACGTGTATTAATAATACATAATTTATTGAAAACATTTATCCCACACTGTGTTAAAGTCCTGCAACTACCACCTGCATGCTGGCGACGCTCTGTCCACCCGCTTAGAGTAATTCTAATATTCAATGTATTATGCGTCTGGAAACCTACTTTCTAATTTTAAAAATAGCGTATGACCTTAGGCATTTTCATTCCAAGCAACACCAAAACCACACCCTCTAGTTCATCAGTCGCTTAGTAAACCGACGCTGTTCATAACATAAGTAAGTTAAATACAAGTTCAGTTACGTAATAACGGCAAAAAAACAGTTTAATACTTGCATTTGCAAATATTTAAAATTAGCGCATTTGCAAAACTACCGTATGTCTAAATAAAAAAAAAAATAAAATAGTAGCTTACGCTCAAACGTTTAGTTACTGATAATTTATTTAACTACTTTGTGCAAAAAAACCTTTAATTATATTTAATAATATCATTTCATATACCTATTTAATTAACCTAATATTTATTCAAACAGTAATTAATTACGGTGGGGGATTGTTTACATAAAAAAAATCACTCATCTATAGGGTGAGGGTTTGTTTACGTCCTACAAAGGTCATAACCTGTGGGATAGGGAGCTTATCGTAACAGCCAATAATTAAGGTAGGGCTTATTTACAGCCTAAAAAGTCGTTGACCTAGAGGTGTACATCTGGAAATATCACTAATAGATGGGGTGGGGGCTTGTTTACATCCTACAAGGTCGTTGACGTGTGGGGTGGGGGTTTGTTTACATCCTACAAGGTCGTTGACGTGTGGGGTGGGGGTTTGTTTACATCCTACAAGGTCGTTGACGTGTGGGGTGGGGGTTTGTTTACATCCTACAAGGTCATTGACCTGTGAGCAGGGGTTTGTTTACATTCGCTTCCTGTCGGCTCAATCATCGGCCAAACGCGTACCAATACTACTAATGAGTTTGGTGTTAACAGGGAGACGATTCGTCAAATCTTAGTGGAAGACCTGGGCAAGAGAAAGGTCGCTTCCCGGTTTGTGCCGCATTCATTGAATGATGATCAAAGACACGAGCGTGTTCAGTACGCAAAAGACATCATTAAAACTGCTCATAGAGATAAAACTTTCTTGAATTCGATTGTAGCAGAAGATGAAACTTGGTGTTTTCGCTATGATCCCACAACTAAACGCCAAAGTGCTGAATGGAAGTCACCAGCATCACCAAAAGGCAAAAAAGTTCGTTTTCAAAAGTCAAAAGTGAAGAAAATGCTTGTGTGTTTCTACGACAGCAAGGGAATTATTCACCACGAGTTTGTCCCTCAGGGACAAACTGTCACTGGAAGTTTTTATTTGAGTGTTCTGGAACGCCTATGGAAGAGGATTCGCCGTGTCCGGCCCGAGTACTCAGCACCAGGCAGTTGGTTTCTTCTTCACGACAATGCACCGGTTCACCGGGCAGTTGCTGTACAAGAATTTTTAGCCCAAAAACAAGTGTGCGTGCTCAATCATCCGCCTTACGCCCCTGATTTATCCCCCTGTGATTATTTTCTGTTCCCCAAACTGAAGTTACCATTGAAAGGGCGCCTCTTTGAAGATGTTCAAGACATCCAAGGAGCTGTGACATCGAGTCTTCGGGCCATACCACAAGAAGACGTGCAGAGGTCGTTCCAGTCTTTGCTAGATCGTGCCACTCGCTGTATCGATGCAGAAGGGATGTACTTTGAATAAAATACAGATAGTACTCAAGTCTTTTGTTCCAGTTTTATTCTATAACCTCAGTCTCATTATATAATTGTCGGACTGTGTAACAACAATTAGTGATTCTGTTGTAACCTCATAATAGTAACGCATTACAGGAAGTCCCCAAACATCTTACATGTTTTGATGTATTGTATGCTGTTGTGAGGCGTGTTACAGACACTGTGTGCACGTAATACGGTTTGTATCAGTGTTGTGTTACAGACACTGTGTGCACGTAATACGGTTTGTATCAGTGTCGTGTTACAGACACTGTGTGCACGTAATACTGTTTGTATCAGTGTCGTGTTACAGACACTGTGTGCACGTATTACGGTTTGTATCAGTGTCGTGTTACAGACACTGTGTGCACGTAATACGGTTTGTATCAGTGTCGTGTTACAGACACTGTGTGCACGTATTACGGTTTGTATCAGTGTCGTGTTACAGACACTGTGTGCACGTATTACGGTTTGTATCAGTGTCGTGTTACAGACACTGTGTGCACGTATTACGGTTTGTATCAGTGTCGTGTTACAGACACTGTGTGCACGTATTACGGTTTGTATCAGTGTCGTGTTACAGACACTGTGTGCACGTATTACGGTTTGTATCAGTGTCGTGTTACAGACACTGTGTGCACGTATTACGGTTTGTATCAGTGTCGTGTTACAGACACTGTGTGCACGTATTACGGTTTGTATCAGTGTTGTGTTACAGACACTGTGTGCACGTAATACGGTTTGTATCAGTGTTGTGTTACAGACACTGTGTGCACGTATTACGGTTTGTATCAGTGTTGTGTTACAGACACTGTGTGCACGTATTACGGTTTGTATCAGTGTTGTGTTACAGACACTGTGTGCACGTATTACGGTTTGTATCAGTGTCGTGTTACAGACACTGTGTGCACGTAATACGGTTTGTATCAGTGTTGTGTTACAGACACTGTGTGCACGTATTACGGTTTGTATCAGTGTCGTGTTACAGACACTGTGTGCACGTAATACGGTTTGTATCAGTGTTGTGTTACAGACACTGTGTGCACGTATTACGGTTTGTATCAGTGTCGTGTTACAGACACTGTGTGCACGTATTACGGTTTGTATCAGTGTTGTGTTACAGACACTGTGTGCACGTATTACGGTTTGTATCAGTGTCGTGTTACAGACACTGTGTGCACGTATTACGGTTTGTATCAGTGTCGTGTTACAGACACTGTGTGCACGTATTACGGTTTGTATCAGTGTCGTGTTACAGACACTGTGTGCACGTATTACGGTTTGTATCAGTGTCGTGTTACAGACACTGTGTGCACGTAATACGGTTTGTATCAGTGTCGTGTTACAGACACTGTGTGTACGTATTACGGTTTGTATCAGTGTCGTGTTACAGACACTGTGTGCACGTATTACGGTTTGTATCAGTGTCGTGTTACAGACACTGTGTGCACGTATTACGGTTTGTATGAGTGTCGTGTTACAGACACTGTGTGCACGTATTACGGTTTGTATCAGTGTCGTGTTACAGACACTGTGCACGTATTACGGTTTGTATCAGTGTCGTGTTACAGACACTGTGTGCACGTATTACGGTTTGTATCAGTGTCGTGTTACAGACACTGTGTGCACGTATTACGGTTTGTATCAGTGTCGTGTTACAGACACTGTGTGCACGTATTACGGTTTGTATCAGTGTCGTGTTACACACACTGTGTGCACGTATTACGGTTTGTATCAGTGTCGTGTTACAGACACTGTGTGCACGTATTACGGTTTGTATCAGTGTCGTGTTACAGACACTGTGTGCACGTATTACGGTTTGTATCAGTGTCGCGTTACAGACACTGTGTGCACGTATTACGGTTTGTATCAGTGTCATGTTACAGACACTGTGTGCACGTATTACGGTTTGTATCAGTGTCGTGTTACACACACTGTGTGCACGTATTACGGTTTGTATCAGTGTCGTGTTACAGACACTGTGCACGTATTACGGTTTGTATCAGTGTCGTGTTACACACACTGTGTGCACGTATTACGGTTTGTATCAGTGTCGTGTTACAGACACTGTGTGCACGTATTACGGTTTGTATCAGTGTCGTGTTACAGACACTGTGTGCACGTATTACGGTTTGTATCAGTGTCGTGTTACAGACACTGTGTGCACGTATTACGGTTTGTATCAGTGTCGTGTTACAGACACTGTGTGCACGTATTACGGTTTGTATCAGTGTCGTGTTACAGACACTGTGCACGTATTACGGTTTGTATCAGTGTCGTGTTACAGACACTGTGTGCACGTATTACGGTTTGTATCAGTGTCGTGTTACAGACACTGTGTGCACGTATTACGGTTTGTATCAGTGTCGTGTTACAGACACTGTGTGCACGTATTACGGTTTGTATCAGTGTCGTGTTACAGACACTGTGTGCACATATTACGGTTTGTATCAGTGTCGTGTTACAGACACTGTGTGCACGTATTACGGTTTGTATCAGTGTCGTGTTACAGACACTGTGTGCACGTAATACGGTTTGTATCAGTGTCGTGTTACAGACACTGTGTGTACGTATTACGGTTTGTATCAGTGTCGTGTTACAGACACTGTGTGCACGTATTACGGTTTGTATCAGTGTCGTGTTACAGACACTGTGTGCACGTATTACGGTTTGTATCAGTGTCGTGTTACAGACACTGTGTGCACGTATTACGGTTTGTATCAGTGTCGTGTTACAGACACTGTGCACGTATTACGGTTTGTATCAGTGTCGTGTTACAGACACTGTGTGCACATATTACGGTTTGTATCAGTGTCGTGTTACAGACACTGTGTGCACGTATTACGGTTTGTATCAGTGTCGTGTTACAGACACTGTGTGCACGTAATACGGTTTGTATCAGTGTCGTGTTACAGACACTGTGTGTACGTATTACGGTTTGTATCAGTGTCGTGTTACAGACACTGTGTGCACGTATTACGGTTTGTATCAGTGTCGTGTTACAGACACTGTGTGCACGTATTACGGTTTGTATCAGTGTCGTGTTACAGACACTGTGTGCACGTATTACGGTTTGTATCAGTGTCGTGTTACAGACACTGTGCACGTATTACGGTTTGTATCAGTGTCGTGTTACAGACACTGTGTGCACGTATTACGGTTTGTATCAGTGTCGTGTTACAGACACTGTGTGCACGTATTACGGTTTGTATCAGTGTCGTGTTACAGACACTGTGTGCACGTATTACGGTTTGTATGAGTGTCGTGTTACAGACACTGTGTGCACGTATTACGGTTTGTATCAGTGTCGTGTTACAGACACTGTGTGCACGTATTACGGTTTGTATCAGTGTCGTGTTACAGACACTGTGTGCACGTATTACGGTTTGTATCAGTGTCGTGTTACAGACACTGTGTGCACGTATTACGGTTTGTATCAGTGTCGTGTTACAGACAGTGTGCACGTATTACGGTTTGTATCAGTGTCGTGTTACAGACACTGTGCACGTATTACGGTTTGTATCAGTGTCGTGTTACAGACACTGTGTGCACGTATTACGGTTTGTATGAGTGTCGTGTTACAGACACTGTGTGCACGTATTACGGTTTGTATCAGTGTCGTGTTACAGACACTGTGTGCACGTATTACGGTTTGTATGAGTGTCGTGTTACAGACACTGTGTGCACGTATTACGGTTTGTATCAGTGTCGTGTTACAGACACTGTGTGCACGTATTACGGTTTGTATCAGTGTCGTGTTACAGACACTGTGTGCACGTATTACGGTTTGTATCAGTGTCGTGTTACAGACACTGTGCACGTATTACGGTTTGTATCAGTGTCGTGTTACAGACACTGTGTGCACGTATTACGGTTTGTATCAGTGTCGTGTTACAGACACTGTGTGCACGTATTACGGTTTGTATCAGTGTCGTGTTACAGACACTGTGTGCACGTATTACGGTTTGTATCAGTGTCGTGTTACAGACACTGTGTGCACGTATTACGGTTTGTATCAGTGTCGTGTTACAGACACTGTGTGCACGTATTACGGTTTGTATCAGTGTCGTGTTACAGACACTGTGTGCACGTATTACGGTTTGTATCAGTGTCCACAATCTGTAACATTCATGTTACATCTGTCACACTCGGGACTGTCTACTAGCCCCAGTTTAAACAGGTGTCCCTTCATATGACAGTGTCCTGTGAACAGCCCTGTCAGTATCCTTAGCTGGTTTAGATGACAGTGTCCTGTGAACAGCCCTGTCAGTATCCTTAGCTGGTTTCTGTTCAAACTGAGAAGTTCTCCAGCTCTTCTAGCAGAGGGTCTTTTGAGAAAGTCTCTAGCCTGTATTTTATTAAGCTAGTGATAATACCATCACCATTGAAGCATGGTTTATAGTCCGAAGCCATATGTGTGAAGTGGCCAATCTGCGACAAGTGCCTGCACTAGGCCAGTTACAGTTAAGTGGCCTGGTCTTTTGTGACGTCACGTCAATTGCAGTAGGCCTGCTGTAACTAACGTGTGTGGAAGTGCCTTGGGACCACGAGCGTGACAAGCTGCTGACGAGTGCGTGCGGGAGATCGCACTGTCACTGAGCGCAGTCTCTGCACACAGAAGTTACAGTTGATTGATGTGATGATTACTGGATAATGATTTGGAGTATTGTGGCGGCAGTTGTCTGAAGGAGCTGACGAGAACCACTCAAAACGTCCATCAGTCAGCTACATCAGTCCGGGACTTGCCAAGCTGCGCACCCTGCTCGGAGTGCAGTCAGACACTAATCATTGCCTGTGTCCATGACGTCACAATAAATTCACATGTTTTAATTTATTATTTTTTTTACAAATTATGCCTGATGGCTGGCTCTATCCCTATGGAATCAACGCTGAATTCTGTAGAAAATTCTACTGTTCATATCAACCCTCTAAAGCCCAGTGGTTACTATACGTACCGCCATGTTTAACATTCACAAATTCTACGTTCTGCCCACACAGTGTATTTATGTGTTTTGTGTGGATCTCAGAACAAACAGCGATTATTTCACTGTACAGCATTAACTGACTGGTTTGTATAACTGAGACGGAGTGTGTTTACTGCGCGGTACGGACTGTATTTATGTGTTTTGTGTGGATCTCAGAACAAACAGCGATTATTTCACTGTACAACATTAACTGACTGGTTTGTATAACTGAGACGGAGTGTGTTTACTGCGCGGTACGGACTGTATTTATGTGTTTTGTGTGGATCTGAGAACAAACAGCGATTATTTCACTGTACAACATTAACTGATTGGTTTGTATAACTGAGACGGAGTGTGTTTACTGCGCGGTACGGACTGTATTTATGTGTTTTGTGTGGATCTCAGAACAAACAGCGATTATTTCACTGTACAACATTAACTGACTGGTTTGTATAACTGAGACGGAGTGTGTTTACTGCGCGGTACGGACTGTATTTATGTGTTTTGTGTGGATCTCAGAACAAACAGCGATTATTTCACTGTACAACATTAACTGACTGGTTTGTATAACTGAGACGGAGTGTGTTTACTGCGCGGTACGGACTGTATTTATGTGTTTTGTGTGGATCTCAGAACAAACAGCGATTATTTCACTGTACAACATTAACTGACTGGTTTGTATAACTGAGACGGAGTGTGTTTACTGCGCGGTACGGACTGTATTTATGTGTTTTGTGTGGATCTCAGAACAAACAGCGATTATTTCACTGTACAACATTAACTGATTGGTTTGTATAACTGAGACGGAGTGTGTTTACTGCGCGGTACGGACTGTATTTATGTGTTTTGTGTGGATCTGAGAACAAACAGCGATTATTTCACTGTACAACATTAACTGACTGGTTTGTATAACTGAGACGGAGTGTGTTTACTGTGCGGTACGAACTGTATTTATGTGTTTTGTGTGGATCTCAGAACAAACAGCGATTATTTGACTGTACAGCATTAACTGACTGGTTTGTATAACTGAGACGGAGTGTGTTTACTGCGCGGTACGGACTGTATTTATGTGTTTTGTGTGGATCTCAGAACAAACAGCGATTATTTCACTGTACAGCATTAACTGATTGGTTTGTATAACTGAGACGGAGTGTGTTTACTGCGCGGTACGGACTGAATATTTAAATGTAATTTGGATTAACATTAGTCTTTAAAATGATAACACGCATTCAGCAGTGAAGGCAACTGCTCGCAGCACAACTGCACACGGTCGTTAGCTCGCACAAGACACGTGCTACCACAGTTGCATGACTTCCTTCAGCGGTGCGCAGCCCTCCTGCTGGTCTTATTCGGGAAATCCCAATCTGAAATCCTAGCCCCCAAACTGGCTACCCTTACTGAGGCGTTCCATGTTTTCCTCAGGATCTCCAACACAATTACCTCAAAGCAGGCCAGCACAAATCGATTTAACAGGCCCACACAGGAAACAAAGCGCGGAGTGGACCCAACAGGTGAACCTGCAAAGTGGATTGAAACTGACTTCATTCAGAACATTCAAAAGTCATACAATATTATTGAGTATTCTGGAACGTGACGCCGTGTCTCAACATCCCAGATGACTCGAATCCTCACAGTCAGTGCGCAGTTGCATCACAGAAAGTCTTCAGCTGCTTAACTATGCCCCTGTTTTGAATTTTGAACATATGAATATAAATTTGTGTGTTCCGAGCGAGGGTACAGAGCTTGTTTGAATTGGTGACCTTAGTTAGCACCGCGATGCTAATTGGTTTGGTCCTCTAGTCTGTGTACCGTGCGTTAGCAAGTCACTTGTTTGCATGTTGTGGTTAGACAAAGTTTGTTAGTCTGCACAAAAACAGACTGACGTGCAGAGCGCTGAGCGTGGCGTACTGCAGGGGGCTCTGATGTGGAGATTAAAAACTGAACAGTTAATGTTGTAAGGGGAAATAATCGCTGTTTGTTCTGAGATGCACACAAAACACATAAATACAGTCCGTACCGCGCAGTAAACACACTCCGTCTCAGTTATACAAACCAGTCAGGTAATGCTGTACAGTGAAATAATCGCTGTTTGTTCTGAGATCCACACAAAACACATAAATACATTCCGTACCGCGCAGTAAACACACTCCGTCTCAGTTATACAAACCAGTCAGTTAATGCTGTACAGTGAAATAATCGCTGTTTGTTCTGAGATCCACACAAAACACATAAATACAGTCCGTACCGCGCAGTAAACACACTCCGTCTCAGTTATACAAACCAGTCAGTTAATGCTGTACAGTGAAATAATCGCTGTTTGTTCTGAGATCCACACAAAACACATAAATACAGTCCGTACCGCGCAGTAAACACACTCCGTCTCAGTTATACAAACCAGTCAGTTAATGCTGTACAGTGAAATAATCGCTGTTTGTTCTGAGATCCACACAAAACACATAAATACAGTCCGTACCGCGCAGTAAACACACTCCGTCTCAGTTATACAAACCAGTCAGTTAATGCTGTACAGTGAAATAATCGCTGTTTGTTCTGAGATCCACACAAAACACATAAATACAGTCCGTACCGCGCAGTAAACACACTCCGTCTCAGTTATACAAACCAGTCAGTTAATGCTGTACAGTGAAATAATCGCTGTTTGTTCTGAGATCCACACAAAACACATATATACAGTCCGTGCCGCGCAGTAAACACACTCCGTCTCAGTTATACAAACCAGTCAGTTAATGTTGTACAGTAAAATAATCGCTGTTTGTTCTGAGATCCACACAAAACACATAAAGACAGTTCGTACCGCGCAGTAAACACACTCCGTCTCAGTTATACAAACCAGTCAGTTAATGCTGTACAGTGAAATAATCGCTGTTTGTTCTGAGATCCACACAAAACACATAAATACAGTCCGTGCCGCGCAGTAAACACACTCCGTCTCAGTTATACAAACCAGTCAGTTAATGCTGTACAGTGAAATAATCGCTGTTTGTTCTGAGATCCACACAAAACACATAAATACAGTCCGTACCGCGCAGTAAACACACTCCGTCTCAGTTATACAAACCAGTCAGTTAATGCTGTACAGTGAAATAATCGCTGTTTGTTCTGAGATCCACACAAAACACATAAATACAGTCCGTACCGCGCAGTAAACACACTCCGTCTCAGTTATACAAACCAGTCAGTTAATGCTGTACAGTGAAATAATCGCTGTTTGTTCTGAGATCCACACAAAACACATAAATACAGTCCGTACCGCGCAGTAAACACACTCCGTCTCAGTTATACAAACCAGTCAGTTAATGTTGTACAGTGAAATAATCGCTGTTTGTTCTGAGATCCACACAAAACACATAAAGACAGTTCGTACCGCGCAGTAAACACACTCCGTCTCAGTTATACAAACCAGTCAGTTAATGCTGTACAGTGAAATAATCGCTGTTTGTTCTGAGATCCACACAAAACACATAAATACAGTCCGTACCGCGCAGTAAACACACTCCGTCTCAGTTATACAAACCAGTCAGTTAATGCTGTACAGTGAAATAATCGCTGTTTGTTCTGAGATCCACACAAAACACATAAATACAGTCCGTGCCGCGCAGTAAACACACTCCGTCTCAGTTATACAAACCAGTCAGTTAATGTTGTACAGTGAAATAATCGCTGTTTGTTCTGAGATCCACACAAAACACATAAAGACAGTTCGTACCGCGCAGTAAACACACTCCGTCTCAGTTATACAAACCAGTCAGTTAATGTTGTACAGTGAAATAATCGCTGTTTGTTCTGAGATCCACACAAAACACATAAATACAGTCCGTACCGCGCAGTAAACACACTCCGTCTCAGTTATACAAACCAGTCAGTTAATGCTGTACAGTGAAATAATCGCTGTTTGTTCTGAGATCCACACAAAACACATAAATACAGTCCGTACCGCGCAGTAAACACACTCCGTCTCAGTTATACAAACCAGTCAGTTAATGTTGTACAGTGAAATAATCGCTGTTTGTTCTGAGATCCACACAAAACACATAAATACAGTCCGTACCGCGCAGTAAACACACTCCGTCTCAGTTATACAAACCAGTCAGTTAATGCTGTACAGTGAAATAATCGCTGTTTGTTCTGAGATCCACACAAAACACATAAATACAGTCCGTACCGCGCAGTAAACACACTCCGTCTCAGTTATACAAACCAGTCAGTTAATGTTGTACAGTGAAATAATCGCTGTTTGTTCTGAGATCCACACAAAACACATAAAGACAGTTCGTACCGCGCAGTAAACACACTCCGTCTCAGTTATACAAACCAGTCAGTTAATGTTGTACAGTGAAATAATCGCTGTTTGTTCTGAGATCCACACAAAACACATAAATACACTGTGTGGGCAGAACGTAGAATTTGTGAATGTTAAACATGGCGGTACAATAGTAACCACTGGACTTTAAAGCAGTAATTAATACAAGGCCTTACTATAACCAGCACTGTCGTCTTGTCAGTGTTGGCGCCTTATTTGTGACCAAACTTTCCCTGAGACACCTCAAATTATACATTGCACAGGAGACTTGGAGAAGCTAACAGTCTCTCAGCTGGTCAAATAATTCCCTTCATATTATGCAGCACGAAGATTCGTCACCTTGTTCACAAGAGTCCGCCACTCGTCCGTGTCCTGAGTCAGATGAATACAATCGACACTCTGACCCAATTTCTTTCAGGTTCATTTTAGTATTATCCTCTCATTACGTCAGCTTCCATGTGATCTCTGTTTAGGTTTTGCGACCAAACCTTAATTCATCTCTTCCATGCGTGCTGCATACCCGCCAATCTTACCGTACTTGATTTGAATATTGTAATAATAATAATAAAAGGATAAGAACTGGCATTCCAACCAATTGTAAGCTTTTGTCTTGTTAACGCCGGACAGAACAAGACAGCTGTGCAGAACTGGCGGCGTCGTAGTCCCTATGTTGTCGTCCGCTCTACGGCGAGCATTCTGCGCAGTGTGAAACGCCATGTATACTACGGCGTGATAATGTGCTGTCTAATAGCGGATTCCGCCTTAAGCTGAACACCCTGTAGTATCAGATATTTGTTGTGTTTGACAAAAACACCCTGTGAAGTAGTGATATACTTTATAACCTGCGAGCCTGGGATAACTGTCACTGTAGCGACTAGCTACGCGCTGCATGGTTCGGGGATCGAATCCCGGTAGGGGAAAGAGATTTTAATTGATTTAAAACCGTCCAGACCGTCTGTGTGTCCCGTGGAAGGGGGGGGGCATGAAGTTGACCACTCAAGTCTATCTAGTGCCGCGAGTTAGTGGAGCTATACCTCTGCTCCCCCTATATGCCTTCCTGGCATGGACAGGGACAGCTTTACCTTATGACGTAGTACACAGAATAAGAACATTGACAGTTTATGTTTGTTTGCGGCGCAGACTGGCGTCTGGGTCGGAGACGTTACGTAAATGTTACTAAATAGAGATGAACGAGTTTCAAGGAGTTTTCGTTACAATTACATTTTTCCAACCATTTTAACGATAGCAGTAAATACAGTGCTTGGCCAGTTTTCCCTTTACTTAGAATGTTGTTACAGGTCTGACGTGCGCACACGTTAGCACGCAGTTGTAAATACGAAACCAAACACATTCTGGAGTCTATTGTCCATCAGATACAGTTTATAACGAACATGTCTGTCATCAGATACAGTTTATAACGAACATGTCTGTCATCAGATACAGTTTATAACGAACATGTCTCTCATCAGATACAGTTTATAACGAACATGTCTCTCATCAGATACAGTTATATAACGAACATGTCTTCATAGATTACAGTTTAAAATTAACGAACATGTCTGATCAGATACAGTAATAACTGAACATGTCTGTATCAGATACGTTTATAACGAACATGTCTGTCATCAGATACAGTTTATAACGAGTTCATGATCTGTCACAGATTACAGTTTTATAACGAACATGTCTGTTTCCATAGATACAGTTTATAACGAACATGTCTGTCATCAGATACAGTTTATAACGAACATGTCTTCTATCAGATACAGTTTATAACGAACATTGTCTCTCATCAGATACAGTTTATAACGAACATGTCTCCTCAATATACAGTTTATAACGAACATGTCTTCATCAGTACAGTTTATAACGAACATGTCTTCATCAGATACAGTTTATAACGAACATGTCTCTTCATCAGATTACAGTTTATAACGAACATGTCTGTCATCAGTACAGTTTATAACGAACATGTCTTCATCAGATTACAGTTTATAACGAACTCTGTCGTCATCTCAATACAGTTTATATAGAACATCATATACAGTTTAAGAACATGTCTTCATCAGATACAGTTTATAACGAACATGTCTGTCATCAGATAACAGTTTATAACGAACATGTCTGTCATCAGATACAGTTTATACGAACATTGTCCGTCTCATCAGCATACATTTGGAACGAACATGTCTGTCATCAGATACAGTTTATAACGAACATGTCTCTCAATACGAGATTCACAGTCCTTTATAACGAACAGTCTGTCATCAGATACGTTTTATAACGAACATGTCCTCATCGATACAGTTTATAACGAACATGTCTCTCATCAGATAACATTTGTAACGAACATGTCCTCATCAGATACAGTTTATAACGAACATGTCTGTCATCAGGATTCAGTTTATAACGAACATGTCTCTCATCAGATACAGTTTATAACGAATGTCTGGTCATCAGATACAGTTTATAACGAAATGTCTTCATAGATACAGTTTATAACCGAACATGCTTCTGCATCAGATACAGTTTATAACGAACATGTCTAGTCACAGATACAGTTTATAACGAACATGTCTGTCATCAGATACAGTTTGTTATAACGAACATGTCTGTCAGATACAGTTTATAACGAAATGCTCATTCACAGATCAGTTTTAACGAACATGTTCTCTCACGATACATTTATAAACGTCTGCTATCAGATACAGTTTAACGAACATGTTCCTCTCATCAGATACAGTTTTATACGAACAGTCTCGTCATCAGATACAGTTTATAACGAACATGTCTTCATCAGAACAGTTTATAACGAACATGTCTGTCATCAGATACAGTTATAACGAACATGTCTTCATCAGATACAGTTTATAACGAACATGTCTTCATCAGATACAGTTTATAACGAACATGTCTGTCATCAGATACAGTTTATAACGAACATGTCTGTCATCAGATACGTTTATAACGAACATGTCTCTCATCAGATCATTTAAACGAACGTCTCTCATCAGATACAGTTTATACGAACATGTCTTCATCAGATACGTTTAACGAACATGTCTGTCATCAGATACAGTTTATAACGAACATGTCTCTCATCAGATACAGTTTATACGAAATGTCTTCATCAGATACAGTTATAACGAACATGTCTGTCATCGATACAGTTAAACGACATGTCTTCATCAGATACAGTTTATAACGAACATGTCTGTCATCAGATACAGTTTATAACGAACATGTCTTCATCAGTACAGTTTATAACGAACATGTCTTCATCAGATACAGTTTTAACGAACATGTTTCACAGATACAGTTTAAACGAACATGTCTCTCATCAGATACAGTTTATAACGACATGTCTTCACAGATACAGTTTATAACGAACATGTCTTCATCAGATCAGTTTATAACGAACATGTTCATCAGATACAGTTTATAACGAACATGTCTCTCATCAGTACAGTTTATAACGAACATGTCTTCATCAGATACAGTTTATAACGAACATGTCTCATCAGATACAGTTTATAACGAACATGTCTCTCATCAGATACAGTTTATAACGAACATGTCTTCATCAGATACAGTTTATAACGAACATGTCTTCATCAGATACAGTTTATAACGAACATGTCTTCATCAGATACAGTTTATAACGAACATGTTCATCAGATACAGTTTAAACGAACAGTCTGTCATCAGATACAGTTTATAACGAACATGTCTGTCATCAGATACAGTTTATAACGAACATGTCTCTCATCAGATACAGTTTATAACGAACATGTCTCTCATCAGATACAGTTTATAAACGAACATGTCTTCTATCAGATACAGTTTATAACGAACATGTCTTCATCAGATACAGTTTATAACGAACATGTCTCTCATCAGATACAGTTTATAACGACATGTCTTCATCAGATACAGTTTAAACGAACATGTCTTCATCAGATACAGTTTATAACGAACATGTCTCTCATCAGATACAGTTTATAACGAACATGTCTGTCATCAGATACAGTTTATAACGAACATGTCTGTCATCAGATACAGTTTATAACGAACATGTCTCTCATCAGATACAGTTTATAACGAACATGTCTTCATCAGATACAGTTTATAACGAACATGTCTTCATCAGATACAGTTTATAACGAACATGTCTCTCATCAGATACAGTTTATAACGAACATGTCTTCATCAGATACAGTTTATAACGAACATGTCTGCTCATCAGATACAGTTTATAACGAACATGTCTCTCATCAGATACAGTTTATAACGAACATGTCTGTCATCAGATACAGTTTATAACGAACATGTCTTCATCAGAACAGTTTATAACGAACATGTCTTCATCAGATACAGTTTATAACGAACATGTCTGTCATCAGATACAGTTTATAACGAACATGTCTGTCATCAGATACAGTTTATAACGAACATGTCTTCATCGATACAGTTTATAACGAACATGTCTTCACAGATACAGTTTATAACGAACATGTCTGTCATCAGATACAGTTTATAACGAACATGTCTGTCATCAGATACAGTTTATAACGAACATGTCTCATCAGATACAGTTTATAACGAACATGTCTGTCATCAGATCAGTTTTAACGAACATGTCTCCTCATCAGATACAGTTTATAACGAACATGTCTTCATCAGATACAGTTTATAACGAACATGTCTTCATCAGATACAGTTTATAACGAACATGTCTGTCATCAATACAGTTTATACGAACATGTCTTCATCAGATACAGTTTATAACGAACATGTCTTCATCAGATACAGTTTATAACGAACATGTCTCTCATCAGAATAACAAGTTTACAGACGATACATGTCTCTCAATCAGATACAGCTTTATACATTTAACGAACATGTCTGTCATCAGATACAGTTTATAACGAACATGTCTTCATCAGATACAGTTTATAACGAACATGTCTCTCATCAGATACAGTTTATAACGAACATGTCTTCATCAGATACAGTTTATAACGAACATGTCTCTCATCAAGCATTTTAAACAGTTTCATCAACAGTTAAACAACTGTCTCTCATCAAGATAGTTTATAACGAACATGTCTCTCATCAGATACAGTTTATAACGAACATGTCTGTCATCAGAATACAGTTTATAACGAACATGTCTCTCATCAGATACAGTTTATAACGAACATGTCTGTCATCAGATACAGTTTATAAACGAACATGTCTCTCATCAGATACGTTTGTAACGAACATGTCTCTCATCAGATACAGTTTATAACGAACATGTCTGTCATAAGATACAGTTTATAACGAACATGTCTCTCATCAAATGCAGTTTATAACGAACATGTCTCTCATCAGATACAGTTTATAACGAACATGTCTGTCATCAGATACAGTTTGTAACGAACATGTCTCTCATCAGATACAGTTTATAACGAACATGTCTGTCATCAGATACAGTTTGTAACGAACATGTCTCTCATCAGATACAGTTTATAACGAACATGTCTGTCATCAGATACAGTTATAACGAACATGTCTCTCATCAGATACAGTTTATAACGAACATGTTTCTCATCAGATACAGTTTATAACGAACATGTCTCTCAAGAGTCACTGAACCAGAATGTCTGCAGGACACGGTGACTACAACACGTGTAATTTAAATGAATTGTGCCGTGGCGTCTGTGCCAAATGTCATGCAGCTCCTTCAGCCACGTGTCCACACGTGTCCAGTGTCTCACATTAAGGCTATGTGAGTGCAGAACTGAAGAGGCAAGTCTTCTGTGGCGTGACGCTGTCAGTGGGCTAGCGGTGCCGATGTTTCGAACCATCTTATTGCCTACATCTTCATGGTTAAGCTTGACACTGGATATATGATATTTATTAACTGCGATTGTGTTGTCGCCCGGTGGCAGTGGTCCGTACACGTGTACACAGTCCGTACACGTGTACACAAATACATAAGCAGACAGATACACACAACAATACAGAAACACAGAGCACACAAAGTAGAGGCGCCGACACCACGATCGTTCAAAATGTCTGGAGACACTCAACACAGCATCACATCCCAGAAGAGTTGAATCTTCAGCAGCAGTGCTGTGAGAACCTCAAATGTCGCCAAGTGCAAAAAATTTTCAAAATATTCACCTTTACATTGAAACCAAAAAAAAGGCGCTCTAAACTTTTTTCATGTAAATTAATTATAATTTTGGTTCTTGTTTGTAGTGCTGAACACGGAGAAAGGGAATGTTTATGTAGAGTGATTGGCAGGCCTGCATTGGAGGCACGTGGGGTGTTACTTCACGTCGACTGATAAAATATCTGCCGACGTTTCGGAAGACGGCAGTGCTTTCATGTTAAGCGTCAAGCATTTCACTTATTTTCGGAGTGTTTGACTCTGAGTATGGAGGTGTTACAGTCCTTCGAATCGCCCGTAACTATTTTGCAATCGCCCGTAACTATTTTGCAATCGCCCGTAACTATTTTGCAATCGCCGTAACTATTTTGCAATCGCCCGTAACTATTTTGCAATCGCCCGTAACTATTTTGCAATCGCCTGTAACTATTTTGCAATCGCCCGTAACTATTTTGCAATCGCCC
The DNA here is from genome assembly GCA_021186555.1 of Reticulitermes speratus. Classification (NCBI taxonomy): domain Eukaryota; kingdom Metazoa; phylum Arthropoda; class Insecta; order Blattodea; family Rhinotermitidae; genus Reticulitermes; species Reticulitermes speratus. Next base: position 56,722,996 of record JAJKFL010000003.1, read on the forward strand.
GTAACTATTTTGCAATCGCCCGTAACTATTTTGCAATCGCCCGTAACTATTTTGCAATCGCCCGTAACTATTTTGCAATCGCCCGTAACTATTTTGCAATCGCCCGTAACTATTTTGCAATCGCCCGTAACTATTTTGCAATCGCCCGTAACTATTTTGCAATCGCCCGTAACTATTTTGCAATCGTCCGTAACTATTTTGCAATCGTCCGTAACTATTTTGCAATCGTCCGTAACTACACGTATTTTGCAATACCCCCCCCCCCCCACCTCGGCCAATGTACACACGTAGTGTTAACGGACCAAGAATTCCTGCTGTGTGGAAACTTCAGGTTTTTTTTTTCAATGGCTCGATAGCCCCTTGGGGGCCTAGGCCGCCTCATTTTTCGAGGCTTCACGATCACACACTTTAGACACACCGCACTCGGTAGGACTCCTCTGGACGAGTGATCAGCCCGTCGCACAGACCTCTACCTGACAACACACAACACTCACAACAGACAGACATCCATGCCCTAGGCGGAATTCGAACCCGCAATCCCAGCAAGCAAACGGCCTCAGACCCACGCCTTAGACCGCGCGGCCACTGGGATCGGCGGGAACTTCAGATATCTCTGACAAACTCAGCTCTTTGCCGGCAAGAACGGTGTTCCGTTTTGAGACACATTCATGTGATTAGCTTCATTTCACATGTTGTGTGATGTCTCAGGTTTCAGTCAACTTCAGCCATGACACATCGCTGTGCGAACAGACAGTCAACAAAAGACTTAACAAGACCGAGCTGCGTATCAGGAAGGACCATTAATATGGAAACACGTGCTGTAGTGTGACACGTGCTGTAGTGTGACACGTGCTGTAGTGTGATGCATATAAAGTGGATCAAGAAGCATGATATACAATAACAGCTTGCTAAGTTCTTATAATGCAGATAAAGCACGCGTTTTTAATTTATTATAACTCGTGATTAGTGTGGGCCGCGATAGCTCAGTCGGTATAGCGACTCGCTACGGGCTGGACGGTCCGGGGATTGAATCCCGGTGGGGGCGAGATTTTTTGCAGCCGTCCAGACCGGCCCTGGGGCCCACCCAGCCTCCTATACAATGGGTACCGGGTCTATTTCCTGGGGGTAAAGCGGTCGGGGCGTGGAGTTGACCACCAACCCCCATCTAGTGCCGAGTTAAAGAAAGAGTAGCTACACCTCTACTCCCCCTCTGGGCCCTCATGGCCTGTTCTAGGGAGAAATTTACCTTTACCTCGTGCTTAGTTTCCCATGGGCCACCTTCTGTCCCTGGATGAATGGCACAACAACTGATAGATGGCTAACGTAAATTACTATTGCTGCGATTCAAATTGGAGTGATGTTAAGTAAAATTTCTATAAACATTAGATAGTTTTAAATTAAAATTGAGAGAATTTAAAGTAGTTGGTAAGTAACTTAAGATACGTGGTAAGTAAAATTAAAGATACGTTGTAACGTAGCATTAAAAGATACGTTGGTAACGTAGAACATTAAAAGATACGTTGGTAACGTAGAACTTAAAAGATACGTTGGTAACGTAGAAAATTAAAAAGATAACGTTGGTAACGTAGAACATTAAAAGATACGTTGGTAACGTAGAACATTAAAAGATACGTTGGTAACGTAGAACATTAAAAGATACGTTGGTAACGTAGAACATTAAAAATATTTGGTAAGTTAGAACATTCAAATACTTTAACGTAGAACATTAAGTACTTTAAGTTGAACATTAAAGATACTTTGGTAAACGTTGATCATTAAAGTACGTTTTGGTACGTGATTAAATTAAAGATACATTGTAACGTAGAACATTAAAAGATACGTTGGTAACGTAGAACATTAAAAGATACGTTGGTAACGTAGAACATTAAAAGATACGTTGGTAACGTAGAACATTAAAAGATACGTTGGTAACGTAGAACATTAAAAGATACGTTGGTAACGTAGAACATTAAAAGATACTTTGGTAACGTAGAACATTAAAAGATACGTTGGTAACGTAGAACATTAAAAGATACGTTGGTAACGTAGAACATTAAAAGATACGTTGGTAACGTAGAACATTAAAAGATACGTTGGTAACGTAGAACATTAAAAGATACGTTGGTAACGTAGAACATTAAAAGATACGTTGGTAACGTAGAACATTAAAAGATACGTTGGTAACGTAGAACATTAAAAGATACGTTGGTAACGTAGAACATTAAAAGATACTTTGGTAACGTAGAAAATTAAAAGATACGTTGGTAACGTAGAACATTAAAAGATACGCTGGTAACGTAGAACATTAAAAGATACGTTGGTAACGTAGAACATTAAAACTTTTAGTAGTTTCCGGAAGCAGTTCCTGCGATGAGCATTAAATGACGCAGTCATCGTATGGTAGGCTTTTAGTGTGTCAGGTGTGCTCAAGACCTTACTGTCAGCAGAGTTGAGTGCTGCAAAGTGAGTTTATTGGCTGTGAATTCTAATAAAGTACATTTTTTTAGCGTCCTGTAGGAATGTGAAGCTGCGTTTTACGCATACAATGACAGACACTGTGGAATTCATCGTGGAATTTATATTAAGGCCACGTTACAGCTTTACAGCTTTCTGTTGTTCCTGTTGTTAACTAATACACACAGACAGCGTATCTATACAAGAAACGAGCAGTACAATTAAATGCTTAATTTGTTCCTCTCTTATTACGATCTGATACATGTAACTGCTAGTTTTGTGGCCTTATTACGATCTGATACATGTAACTGCTAGTTTTGTGGCCTATTACGATCTGATACATGTAACTGCTAGTTTTGTGGCCTTATTACGATCTGATACATGTAACTGCTAGTTTTGTGGCCTTATTACGATCTGATACATGTAACTGCTAGTTTTGTGGCCTCATTACGATCTGATACATGTAACTGCTAGTTTTGTGGCCTTATTACGATCTGATACATGTAACTGCTAGTTTTGTGGCCTTATTACGATCTGATACATGTAACTGCTAGTTTTGTGGCCTTATTACGATCTGATACGTAACTGCTAGTTTTGTGGCCTCAATACGATCTGATACATGTAACTGCTAGTTTTGTGGCCTCTATTACGATCTGATACATGTAACTGCTAGTTTTGTGGCCTTATTACGATCTGATACATGTAACTGCTAGTTTTGTGGCCTTATTACGATCTGATACATGTAACTGCTAGTTTTGTGGCCTACTACGATCTGATACATGTAACTGCTAGTTTTGTGGCCTTATTACGATCTGATACATGTAACTGCTAGTTTTGTGGCCTTATTACGATCTGATACAGTAACTGCTAGTTTTGTGGCCTTAATACGATCTGATACATGTAACTGCTAGTTTTGTGGCCTTCAATTACGATCTGATACATGTAACTGCTAGTTTTGTGGCCTTATTACGATCTGATACATGTAACTGCTAGTTTTGTGGCTTATTACGATCTGATACATGTAACTGCTAGTTTTGTGGCATTACGATCTGATACATGTAACTGCTAGTTTTGTGGCCTTATTACGATCTGATACATGTAACTGCTAGTTTTGTGGCCTTATTACGATCTGATACATGTAACTGCTAGTTTTGTGGCCTAATACGATCTGATCACGTAACTGCTAGTTTTGTGGCCTTATTACGATCTGATACATGTAACTGCTAGTTTTGTGGCCTTATTACGATCTGATACATGTAACTGCTAGTTTTGTGGCCTTATTACGATCTGATACATGTAACTGCTAGTTTTGTGGCCTTATTACGATCTGATACATGTAACTGCTAGTTTTGTGGCCTTACTACGATCTGATACATGTAACTGCTAGTTTTGTGGCCTTATTACGATCTGATACACGTAACTGCTAGTTTTGTGGCCTTATTACGATCTGATACATGTAACTGCTAGTTTTGTGGCCTTATTACGATCTGATACATGTAACTGCTAGTTTTGTGGCCTTATTACGATCTGATACATGTAACTGCTAGTTTTGTGGCCTTATTACGATCTGATACACATAACTGCTAGTTTTGTGGCCTTATTACGATCTGATACATGTAACTGCTAGTTTTGTGGCATTATGATCTGATACATGTAACTGCTAGTTTTGTGGCCTTATTACGATCTGATAAATGTAACTGCTAGTTTTGTGGCCTTCACTACGATCTGATACATGTAACTGCTAGTTTTGTGGCCTTATTACGATCTGATACACTGTAACTGCTAGTTTTGTGGCATTATGATCTGATACATGTAACTGCTAGTTTTGTGGCCTTATTACGATCTGAATACAGTAACTGCTAGTTTTGTGGCCCATATGATCTGATACATGTAACTGCTAGTTTTGTGGCATTATGATCTGATACATGTAACTGCTAGTTTTGTGGCCTTATTACGATCTGATACATGTAACTGCTAGTTTTGTGGCCTTATTACGATCTGATACATGTAACTGCTAGTTTTGTGGCATTATGATCTGATACATGTAACTGCTAGTTTTGTGGCATTATGATCTGATACATGTAACTGCTAGTTTTGTGGCCTTATTACGATCTGATACATGTAACTGCTAGTTTTGTGGCATTATGATCTGATACATGTAACTGCTAGTTTTGTGGCATTATGATCTGATACATGTAACTGCTAGTTTTGTGGCATTATGATCTGATACATGTAACTGCTAGTTTTGTGGCATTATGATCTGATACATGTAACTGCTAGTTTTGTGGCATTATGATCTGATACATGTAACTGCTAGTTTTTGTGGCATTATGATCTGATACATGTAACTGCTAGTTTTGTGGCCTTATTACGATCTGATACATGTAACTGCTAGTTTTGTGGCATTATGATCTGATACATGTAACTGCTAGTTTTGTGGCATTATGATCTGATACATGTAACTGCTAGTTTTGTGGCCTTATTACGATCTGATACATGTAACTGCTAGTTTTGTGGCATTATGATCTGATACATGTAACTGCTAGTTTTGTGGCATTATGATCTGATACATGTAACTGCTAGTTTTGTGGCCTTATTACGATCTGATACATGTAACTGCTAGTTTTGTGGCATTATGATCTGATACATGTAACTGCTAGTTTTGTGGCATTACGATCTGATACATGTAACTGCTAGTTTTGTGGCCTTATTACGATCTGATACACGTAACTGCTAGTTTTGTGGCATTATGATCTGATACATGTAACTGCTAGTTTTGTGGCATTATGATCTGATACATGTAACTGCTAGTTTTGTGGCCTTATTACGATCTGATACATGTAACTGCTAGTTTTGTGGCATTATGATCTGATACATGTAACTGCTAGTTTTGTGGCCTTATTACGATCTGATACATGTAACTGCTAGTTTTGTGGCATTATGATCTGATACATGTAACTGCTAGTTTTGTGGCATTATGATCTGATACATGTAACTGCTAGTTTTGTGGCATTATGATCTGATACATGTAACTGCTAGTTTTGTGGCATTACGATCTGATACATGTAACTGCTAGTTTTGTGGCCTTATTACGATCTGATACACGTAACTGCTAGTTTTGTGGCATTATGATCTGATATTGTAACTGCTAGTTTTGTGGCATTATGATCTGATACATGTAACTGCTAGTTTTGTGGCCTTATTACGATCTGATACATGTAACTGCTAGTTTTGTGGCATTATGATCTGATACATGTAACTGCTAGTTTTGTGGCATTATGATCTGATACATGTAACTGCTAGTTTTGGGCATTATGATCTGATACATGTAACTGCTAGTTTTGTGGCCTTATTACGATCTGATACATGTAACTGCTAGTTTTGTGGCATTATGATCTGATACATGTAACTGCTAGTTTTGTGGCATTATGATCTGATACATGTAACTGCTAGTTTTGTGGCATTATGATCTGATACATGTAACTGCTAGTTTTGTGGCATTATGATCTGATACATGTAACTGCTAGTTTTGTGGCCTTATTACGATCTGATACATGTAACTGCTAGTTTTGTGGCATTATGATCTGATACATGTAACTGCTAGTTTTGTGGCATTATGATCTGATACATGTAACTGCTAGTTTTGTGGCCTTATTACGATCTGATACATGTAACTGCTAGTTTTGTGGCATTATGATCTGATACATGTAACTGCTAGTTTTGTGGCATTATGATCTGATACATTTAACTGCTAGTTTTGTGGCATTATGATCTGATACATGTAACTGCTAGTTTTGTGGCATTATGATCTGATACATGTAACTGCTAGTTTTGTGGCATTACGATCTGATACATGTAACTGCTAGTTTTGTGGCCTTATTACGATCTGATACACGTAACTGCTAGTTTTGTGGCCTTATTACGATCTGATACATGTAACTGCTAGTTTTGTGGCCTTATTCCACGATAAGCTTGTTCTAAATTCAGTTTTGATGCACACCTCCACTGCGAGGCAACCTCGGAGCTGAGATAGTCAGGAAATAGGGTAAAGGTAAAGGTAAAGTTCTCCCTATAACAAGCCATGAAAGCCCAAAGGGGGAGTAGAGGTATAGCTGTACTCTTTCTTAACCCTGGCACTAGATGAGGGTGGGTGGACAACTCCACTCCCCGGCCGTTCTACCCCCGGTAAATAGACCCGGTACCCATTGTACAGGAGGCTGGGTGGGCCCCAGGGCCGGTCTGGACGGGTGCTGAAAATCTTGCCCCCACCGGGATTCAATCCCCGGACCGTCCAGCCCGTAGCGAGTCGCTATACCGACTGAGCTATCGCGGCCCACCAGGCAATAGGGTAGATAGCTTTATCCTGTAGTTTGATAGGCCAGTCTTTGTGAGTGCTGCACAAAGACTAGAGGCGTTTTGCTACGTAGTCAAGTGGCAGTGCATATAAACAGTACAGGTGTCCTTGACATAATATAAACAGTACAGGTGTCCTTGACATAATATAAACAGTGCAGGTGTGCTTGACATAATATAAACAGTACAGGTGTCCTTGACATAATATAAACAGTGCAAGTGTCCTTCACATAATATAAACAGTGCAGGTGTCCTTGACATAATATAAACAGTACAGGTGTCCTTGACATAATATAAACAGTGCAGGTGTGCTTGACATAATATAAACAGTACAGGTGTCCTTGACATAATATAAACAGTGCAAGTGTCCTTCACATAATATAAACAGTGCAGGTGTCCTTGACATAATATAAACAGTGCAGGTGTCCTTGACATAATATAAACAGTGCAGGTGCCCTTGACATAATATAAACAGTGCAGGTGTCCTTGACATAATATAAAAAGTGCAAGTGTCCTTGACATAATATAAACAGTGCAGGTGTCCTTGACATAATATAAACAGTGCAGGTGTCCTTGACATAATATAAACAGTGCAGGTGTCCTTGACATAATATAAACAGTGCAGGTGTCCTTGACATAATATAAACAGTGCAGGTGCCTTGACATAATATAAACAGTGCAGGTGTCCTTGACATAATATAAACAGTGCAGGTGCCCTTGACATAATATAAACAGTGCAGGTGTCCTTGACATAATATAAACAGTGCAGGTGTCCTTGACATAATATAAACAGTGCAGGTGTCCTTGACATAATATAAACAGTGCAGGTGCCCTTGACATAATATAAACAGTGCAGGTGTCCTTGACATAATATAAACAGTGCAGGTGTCCTTGACATAATATAAACAGTGCAGGTGTCCTTGACATAATATAAACAGTGCAGGTGTCCTTGACATAATATAAACAGTGCAGGTGTCCTTGACATAATATAAACAGTGCAGGTGTCCTTGACATAATATAAACAGTGCAGGTGTCCTTGACATAATATAAACAGTGCAGGTGCCCTTGACATAATATAAACAGTGCAGGTGTCCTTGACATAATATAAACAGTGCAGGTGTCCTTGACATAATATAAACAGTGCAGGTGCCCTTGACATAATATAAACAGTGCAGGTGTCCTTGACATAATATAAACAGTGCAGGTGCCCTTGACATAATATAAACAGTGCAGGTGTCCTTGACATAATATAAACAGTGCAGGTGTCCTTGACATATATATAAACAGTGCAGGTGTCCTTGACATAATCCTGAATTGTCCTACGCGACTATAATTTTAATGGCATTTCACATTACGTAATTTGGTTACTGTCTTTTATTGAACATTAAAAATAATTAAATGTAATAAACGGGAGATAATGTAGAATTAAAACTGATGGCCTTAAATTTAACTGATTTGGTATTTAAAATTAAACCCAGAGGAACCAAAAGTGTAACAAAAATTTCGAGGTACTCACTTATCTTAAAATTTCAGTACATGATGTCAGGATATTCAGAACTGGAATACTATAATCGACTCTGCTATAAAACATATATTTTTCTACTATGGCTCGACAGCCCCTAGGGGGCCTAGGCCTCCTCATTATTTTCAAGGTTTCACGATCACACACTTTTAGACACACCACACTCGGCAGGACTCCTCTGGACGAGTGATCAGCTCGTCGCAGAGACCTCTACCTGACAACACACAACACTCACAAGAGACAGACATCCATGCCCCCGGTGGGATTCGAATCCACAATCCCAGTAAGCGAACGCCGTAGACCGACGCCTTAGACCGCACGGCCACTGGGATCGGCGCTATAAAGTATATAGTGAATCGAATCCATTGAGGTTTCTGTATTTTATACAGGCATACTATTTGTAAGTGTAAATAGTGTAGAAGTAACATCTCTATTTTAGGAAAACACTTTGTACAGTATAAACATTTTTTGTGTCAGCATTACAAGTATAGCCTTATCGGGCGTTAACATTACCAATATATACGGATCAAGTGTCAAAAACACAAATGTAAGCATGGCTTGCCCTATGTTACTAGCACAAACATACTGTTTGTCACCAGCACAAGTAACAGACTATTGTGCCTCAACAGTACAAATGTACAGAAAGCCGAGTCTTCACATTCTGCCTGTTGTGTTGAGATTTTTCGTGGTTTCAAACATGGAGTCAGTAAACAAATACTGATCCTGAATTTTTACAATACAGAGCCACAAACTTCACTGCGAGGCTGACAGAGTAGAAGGACTCGCTGTCAGACGTACAAACGACACTGAACGACAAGTCGCTGTCAGACGTACAAACGACACTGAACGACAAGTCGCTGTCAGAAGTACAAACGACACTGAACGACAAGTCGCTGTCAGAAGTACAAACGACACTGAACGACAAGTCGCTGTCAGACGTACAAACGACACTGAACGACAAGTCGCTGTCAGACGTACAAACGACACTGAACGACAAGTCGCTGTCAGACGTACAAACGACACTGAACGACAAGTCGCTGTCAGACGTACAAACGACACTGAACGACAAGTCGCTGTCAGACGTACAAACGACACTGAACGACAAGTCGCTGTCAGAAGTACAAACGACACTGAACTGCGGTAACGACAAGTCGCTGTCAGACGTACAAACGACACTGAACTGCGGTAACGACAAGTCGCTGTCAGACGTACAAACGACACTGAACTGCGGTAACGACAAGTCGCTGTCAGACGTACAAACGACACTGAACTGCGGTAACGACAAGCCGCTGACTGTTGCACGTAGCGCCGTCAGTATAGCGTCTAGCGGGCAGACTGCAGAACCAAGGAATCGTGGTTCGATTCTCAGTAAGGGCAAGGTATTTTCTATCCAACACAACGTCCAGACCTGCTGTGGGGCCCACCAAGCCCCCTGTTCGGTGGGTACTGATGAGTGGAGCTATACCTCCACTCTCCCATGTCTTTATGCCTTGCATAGGAACAGTTTGCACTTTACTATTATGCATATTGTACAGTGCTGCGACCTGTACTCCGTTGTGTTAACTATGCCGAAAGTAGTGTCCTTTATTAGTGTATGATTATAACGAAAATTGAAGAGCATTAGGCGTGTTAATATTTGGCTTTAATGTCAGATTGGGCTCTCAGGAAGTCGCGTGTGCCCAGGACAAAACAGGAGAGAGAGCAGAGAGCTGCATGACGAGAGGCTCCGTAGTTGGTACTGTTACAAAGTGTTATATGTGTGATCAAATCAAGGAGGATGAGATGGACGGAGCGTGTTTGACGTTTGAGGAAGAAGAGACATGTATAGGGGGGGGGGGGGTTTGGTAGGAAAACATGAAGGCACTGAGACCACTTGTAACACAGGAGTAAATGGGAGGATATATTAAATTGTATCTTAAAAGAATATGGTGGGAGGACTTGGACTGGATTAATCTGGCTCAGGATAGGGACAAGTGACGGGCTGTTATGTACACGGTAATGAAACTTTGGGTTCCACAAAATGCGGGGACTTTGCAAGGAGCTGTTAGCTTCTGAAGAAGAATTCTGCTCCATGGAGTTAGTGTAGTTTAGTATTTAGTATAAGATTTCATGAACATCCTTGCAGCACCTCACGATTTGCATCGTACAGACTGACAGACAGACTATATAGCGCAGCTGATGTGCCCGAGTTTGTAGCTTTCCTTTGCAAAGTAACAGAGCCGAGCGCTCAGGCCGTCACAATACATTAACAAACAAACTCATAAAAAGGACATGGAGAGGGGGAAGTCGGTTAAGAGGAACAGCGAAGTCGTCGATAAGGCAAGAAGGAACGACATTTGGATCTCATTATTTTGCGAGCACTGAAACTCGCTGACCTGCAAGTAATCACAGCTGTTAAAAGTATTACTTCAGGGAGCTTCCGTTTCAGACGATTCCGTTCTTTTGGGACATGACATTGAATCCTGTGTAGAGCTCTGAAGACGAAATAACTAGACCCTCCGAAACGTCGGGAACTGCTTATCTAATGACGCATTGTCATATACCAGAAAAATGGATTTCTCAACCACACCGCTGCGAAAATCTAAGAAATCCCACAATCAAAGATTTGTTAGAATGCTTGACACTGAAGATGAAGGCAGTGTGGTCTTTCGAAACGTCGGTAACTACTCGCCTAACGACACAGCATTACATCTCAGAAGACTTGTATCTTCTGGTCTCGATTTGTTTGCGAGGTTCGCCGTAGAGGCGTGGCGAAGCTGACAGTCTGCAACTTTCCGCTGTCAACTGGCCAGCAATGTCCACAATGTCATAAAGACCGATCTGCGGAACACATTTCGATAATGCATGTGGTAAAGCGGCGAACACACAGCTGTTGTGTCCTTGCTGATAAGAATGGCTGATTTACAAGAAGCAGATTAATGTAATGTCACCTTATTTACTGCTCGCGCGACATAAATACACAATAAAACAATGGCAGGTAAATCATTTGGAAGTGTCCTTGAAGTTGTGTTTGAGCTGCTTCTGGATGAGTAATGAGAAGTCGTGTGAGCATTGAAACATTTGTGAGAACAATAATGCATGTGGAACACATTTAGGTAGAAATTAGTATTGCTCTTTTTGTTTGTGTTGTTTGTGCGTTTATGTTGTGTTTGTGCGCTTGTGTTGTGTTTGTGCGTTTGTGTTGTGTTTGTGCGTTTGTGTTGTGTTTGTGCGTTTGTGTTGTGTTTGTGCGCTTGTGTTGTGTTTGTGCGCTTGTGTTGTGTTTGTGCTGTGTTTGTGCGCTTGTGTTGTGTTTGTGCTGTGTTTGTGCGCTTGTGTTGTGTTTGTGCGCTTGTGTTGTGTTTGTGCGCTTGTGTTGTATTTGTGTGTTTGTCCTGTGTTGTGTTGTGTTTGTGCGCTTGTGTTGTGTTTGTGTTGTATTTGTGTGTTTGTGCTGTGCTTGTGTGTTTGTGCTGTGCTTGTGTGTTTGTGCTGTGCTTGTGTGTTTGTGCTGTGCTTGTGTGTTTGTGCTGTGCTTGTGTTGTATTGTGTGTTTGTGCGCTTGTGTTGTTTCTGTTGTATTTGTGTGTTTGTGCTGTGCTTGTGTGTTTGTGTTGTGTTTGTGTGTTTGCGCTGACTCTGTAATTGTCACTTGTGCTGTTGAGCCAACACGTCAACAAACAACGTTCAGTTGAACTGCTGACAGTTAGTTACGAAAGTTTGTGAAATTATTTATTCAAATCAGAGCATAGGCGGTATTGAAGTTGCAAGTGTTGCGGTATGTGACGCCGTGTCATTACTCTACAAATGCACACCTTCACAACTGCCAGTGCCACTTCTGTCGCTCCATGCAGCGTTACATTGTCCAGTTACTGTCAGTCAGTTCGTGTCCAGCAAACGCAGATCAGCCCTTTTACTGTTGTAAAGGTAAAGCAACCCCATTACAGGCCCTTAGTGTTCCAGGGGGTTGAGGCTAGCAGATTTATATACAATCAGCACATGAAGATGGTAAGGTTGTCAGCCTTACGCACCGGCCGCCTTTACCCCCCCCAGGAAATACTCCTGTTACTCATTTATGTTAGAGGCTGAGTGTGAGCTGTGTGTGAAATGATGTTTAATGTTGCATTTTGTGGTACATATTTTTACCACTCTCCTTCAAAGGGTAAAGTTTGACTGATTCACAAGCTACATTAATGCGGTAAAGCAGTGCATACTCTATAGTAACATTAGCCGGGTAGCTCAGTCAGTATAGTGACTAGTCGACGGGCTGCACGACCGGACATTTTGTTTTCGTTTCTCGGCAGAGGCGCTGTTTTTTTTTTTTTTTTTTTTTTTTTTTTTTGGTACTGCTTCCAGACCGACTGTGGGGTCCACTGGGACTCAGACGGCCAGAGCGTGCAGCTTCCCACTCGCTCCCATCTAATGCTGAGTTTAAGTAACCTGGAGCTGTACCTCCACTCCCCTGTGGTGCTCAGTCAGTTGTGACAGTGTGCCTGAGTAATATCGCGACCCGCAGTTCAATCTCGCGGCCACAAACACTCAGTGTGCAGTGACAGTAGCGCTGCCGTCAGCACGACTGAACGACGAACGACCACGAGGACTGTTCGTCATCACTGACGGTCCTTGCACACCGCAAGTGGTGGGACGAGCGAGCGCTTTCAGGTACGGCGGGGCGGAAGTAACGTGCATTATGAAACGAAATGACGGCCTTTGGATTTGGGGTTGGAGGGTGCTGATTTTGTGAGAGTCTGACGTAGTGTCGTGGAGCTAGCTCAGCGTGTCCTTCAACGGGAAGGGGACAAAATGAACGGCGGTATAGACTATAGAATGATGACGTATAGTTGAAGGCGGTAGAGACCAGTGGTTTTCAACCTGGGGTACGCGAAGACATCTTAGGGGGTACATAAAATTAAAAAAAATAAATATATTATTTCATGATAAACACTGAATAATCAGGGTCAGATTTACGGTTAGCCACAACAGACCGGACGTAAGGACATGCGATTTGGGAGCGCCATTTATGTCTCGCTCTCTCTCTCTCTCTCTCCTTTATGCTATTCTTATCTGGGCCGCTAGTTTCATTTTATTCCACACAGTGCATATAATTTTGCTTTGCTAAAATACATTTGTTCCTTTATTAATTTTTATACGATAGACAATAATATATTTGTTATTTAATAGCTTGACTCTCCTTTTTCTCATTTAAAACTTATTATTTAATACATTATTTTGGATGTAATTTATTTAACTTATTTTAGATGTAGATTATAGACTGTGTATAACTTGAATTATGCACCAACAACTTTGGGGATACAAAGTTGAAGAGAAATTATATGTGGGGGTACACGAACAAAAAAGGTTGAATACCGCTGGTATAGACTATAGAATGATGACGTATGTATAACAAGTGTCGCCATCTGTGAAATGTCTTGAAACTGCTCGAGTCAGTTTTATTGTCTGACCTCATGACAGGGCGAGTCACTAATATCGCTATAATCATGTGGGATTTGTGGTGGACAAAGTGGCACTGGGACAGGTTTTTCCCCAAGTACTTCGGTTTTCCCCTGTCAATTTCATTCCACCGGTGCTCCATTACAAGTAAAACGAAAAAAAAAACTAATCATCTTCATCGCAGGGTTGCACAATATGTCTTAAGGCTGCGGTGCGTCCGTAGCTTCTGCTGCGGGGCCCTTCAATAATAATAATAATAATAATATCGGTATAAAGTTGTATTGTGTGACCTTAGAAGGTGGCAAGTCACTTCTATTGTACTGTTGTCAAAATATTTGCATGTCCTCTAAGTGCCGTCTGTGTTACCTTCGGCATTGCATGCCTGTGTGCAGTTCAGTGGCAACTCCGCTGGTTCAAAGCCGCAAACAAATAGTCCCGTATTTTGACTGCCACTGCGGTATGTAGGCCTACTGCACGTTGAGGAATTCTGGCCGCTGGCCGCTGTGCCCTTCTGCGGTCCAGCGCACAAATTCTCCTCCAGTTGATGACCAATCGCTATTTCCCGTCGCTGAACCTTGACGTAAGTGCGACATAAGTGGGCTGCCGTCGGGTGTAGCCAGTTACAGGTATTCAGTTTCAAATCCTGAACGAACAGTCTAAATCAGTGGTATTCAACCTGGGGTACGCGTAACCCCGGGGGTACGCCAAGACATCTTAGGGGGTACGTAAAATTAAAAAAATAAATATATTATTTCATGATAAACACTGAATAATCAGGGTCAGATTTAGGGTTAGCCACAAGAGACCGGACGTAAGGACATGCGATTTGGGAGCGCCATTTGTGTCTCTCTCTCTCTCTCTCTTCTCCTTTATGTAATTCTTATCTGGGCGGCTAGTTTCATTTTATCCCACAAAGTGCGTTGTAACGTCACTGAACACTATTGGGCGGGATTACCGTTTTGCCTAACACTTTTTTCACTTATTTTAACCACACAATGAAGCTACTTCACAATACTGTTGTGGCAACAAACAGACAGACGCACTGCTTCATATTGCGTTGTTCTTTGACAATTGCCGCTGCCGTTATTTAATGGCTTGACTCTCCTTTTTCTCATTTAAAACTTATTATTTAATACATTATTTTGGGTGTAATTTATTTAACTTATTTTATATGTAGATTATAGACTGTGTGTAACTTGAATTGTGCACCAACAACTTTGGGGGTACAAAGTTGAAGAGAAATTATATGTGGGGGTACGTGAACAAATAAGGTTGAATACCGCTGGTCTAAATCACCTCATGCTGGCTTGAAGAATAGGACTCTGAGTGACAAACCAGTCAGTTAATGTTGTACAGTGAAATAATCGCTGTTTGTTCTGAGATCCACACAAAACACATAAATACAGTCCGTACCGCGCAGTAAACACACTCCGTCTCAGTTACACAAACCAGTCAGTTAATGTTGTACAGTGAAATAATCGCTGTTTGTTCTGAGATCCACACAAAACACATAAATACAGTCCGTTACCGCGCAGTAAACACACTCCGTCTCAGTTACACAAACCAGTCAGTTAATGTTGTACAGTGAAATAATCGCTGTTTGTTCTGAGATCCACACAAAACACATAAATACAGTCCGTACCGCGCAGTAAACACACTCCGTCTCAGTTACACAAACCAGTCAGTTAATGTTGTACAGTGAAATAATCGCTGTTTGTTCTGAGATCCACACAAAACACATAAATACAGTCCGTACCGCGCAGTAAACACACTCCGTCTCAGTTACACAAACCAGTCAGTTAATGTTGTACAGTGAAATAATCGCTGTTTGTTCTGAGATCCACACAAAACACATAAATACAGTCCGTACCGCGCAGTAAACACACTCCGTCTCAGTTACACAAACCAGTCAGTTAATGTTGTACAGTGAAATAATCGCTGTTTGTTCTGAGATCCACACAAAACACATAAATACAGTCCGTACCGCGCAGTAAACACACTCCGTCTCAGTTACACAAACCAGTCAGTTAATGTTGTACAGTGAAATAATCGCTGTTTGTTCTGAGATCCACACAAAACACATAAATACAGTCCGTACCGCGCAGTAAACACACTCCGTCTCAGTTACACAAACCAGTCAGTTAATGTTGTACAGTGAAATAATCGCTGTTTGTTCTGAGATCCACACAAAACACATAAATACAGTCCGTACCGCGCAGTAAACACACTCCGTCTCAGTTATACAAACAGTCAGTTAATGTTGTACAGTGAAATAATCGCTGTTTGTTCTGAGATCCACACAAAACACATAAATACAGTCCGTACCGCGCAGTAAACACACTCCGTCTCAGTTATACAAACCAGTCAGTTAATGTTGTACAGTGAAATAATCGCTGTTTGTTCTGAGATCCACACAAAACACATAAATACAGTCCGTACCGCGCAGTAAACACACTCCGTCTCAGTTATACAAACCAGTCAGTTAATGTTGTACAGTGAAATAATCGCTGTTTGTTCTGAGATACACACAAACACATAAATACAGTCCGTACCGCGCAGTAACACACTCCGTCTCAGTTATACAAACAGTCAGTTAATGCTGTACAGTGAAATAATCGCTGTTTGTTCTGAGATACACAAAAACACATAAATACAGTCCGTACCGCGCAGTAAACACACTCCGTCTCATTTGTACAAACCAGTCAGTTAATGCTGTACAGTCAAATAATCGCTGTTTGTTCTGAGATCCACACAAAACACTAAATACAGTCGTACCGCGCAGTAAACACACTCCGTCTCAGTTGTACAAACCAGTCAGTTAATGTTGTACAGTGAAATAATCGCTGTTTTGTTCTGAGATCCACACAAACACATAAATACAGTCCGTTACGCGCAGTAAACACACTCCGTCTCAGTTGTACAAACCAGTCAGTTAATGTTGTACAGTGAAATAATCGCTGTTTGTTCTGAGATCCACACAAAACACATAAATACAGTCCGTACCGCGCAGTAAACACACTCCGTCTCATTTATACAAACCAGTCAGTTAATGCTGTACAGTCAAATAATCGCTGTTTGTTCTGAGATCCACACAAAACACATAAATACAGTCCGTACCGCGCAGTAAACACACTCCGTCTCGGTTATACAAACCAGTCAGTTAATGTTGTACAGTGAAATAATCGCTGTTTGTTCTGAGATCCACACAAAACACATAAATACAGTCCGTACCGCGCAGTAAACACACTCCGTCTCGGTTATACAAACCAGTCAGTTAATGCTGTACAGTGAAATAATCGCTGTTTGTTCTGAGATCCACACAAAACACATAAATACAGTCCGTACCGCGCAGTAAACACACTCCGTCTCGGTTATACAAACCAGTCAGTTAATGTTGTACAGTGAAATAATCGCTGTTTGTTCTGAGATCCACACAAAACACATAAATACAGTCCGTACCGCGCAGTAAACACACTCCGTCTCGGTTATACAAACCAGTCAGTTAATGCTGTACAGTGAAATAATCGCTGTTTGTTCTGAGATCCACACAAAACACATAAATACAGTCCGGACCGCGCAGTAAACACACTCCGTCTCGGTTATACAAACCAGTCAGTTAATGCTGTACAGTGAAATAATCGCTGTTTGTTCTGAGATCCACACAAAAACATAAATACAGTCCGTACCGCGCAGTAAACACACTCCGTCTCGGTTATACAAACCAGTCAGTTAATGTTGTACAGTGAAATAATCGCTGTTTGTTCTGAGATCCACACAAAACACATAAATACAGTCCGTACCGCGCAGTAAACACACTTCGTCTCAGTTATACAAACCAGTCAGTTAATGTTGTACAGTGAAATAATCGCTGTTTGTTCTGAGATCCACACAAAACACATAAATACAGTCCGTACCGCGCAGTAAACACACTCCGTCTCAGTTATACAAACCAGTCAGTTAATGTTGTACAGTGAAATAATCGCTGTTTGTTCTGAGATCCACACAAAACACATA
This sequence comes from Reticulitermes speratus, assembly GCA_021186555.1. Lineage (NCBI taxonomy): Eukaryota > Metazoa > Arthropoda > Insecta > Blattodea > Rhinotermitidae > Reticulitermes > Reticulitermes speratus. The sequence goes on from JAJKFL010000003.1 coordinate 56,740,769, forward strand.
AATACAGTCCGTACCGCGCAGTAAACACACTCCGTCTCAGTTATACAAACCAGTCAGTTAATGTTGTACAGTGAAATAATCGCTGTTTGTTCTGAGATCCACACAAAACACATAAATACAGTCCGTACCGCGCAGTAAACACACTCCGTCTCAGTTATACAAACCAGTCAGTTAATGTTGTACAGTGAAATAATCGCTGTTTGTTCTGAGATCCACACAAAACACATAAATACAGTCCGTACCGCGCAGTAAACACACTCCGTCTCAGTTATACAAACCAGTCAGTTAATGTTGTACAGTGAAATAATCGCTGTTTGTTCTGAGATCCACACAAAACACATAAATACAGTCCGTACCGCGCAGTAAACACACTCCGTCTCAGTTATACAAACCAGTCAGTTAATGTTGTACAGTGAAATAATCGCTGTTTGTTCTGAGATCCACACAAAACACATAAATACAGTCCGTACCGCGCAGTAAACACACTCCGTCTCAGTTATACAAACCAGTCAGTTAATGCTGTACAGTGAAATAATCGCTGTTTGTTCTGAGATCCACACAAAATACACTGTGTGGGCAGAACGTAGAATTTGTGAATGTGAAACATGGCGGTACATATAGTAACCACTGGTCTTTGGAGGTTTATGTAGCTGTATAAATGTTCACTTCCTTTCAGTGTTTGTGCAGTAATAGCCGCACTGTATATATAATGTAGTTTAAATCCTATTGCTTGCCTTTTTGAATAAGCATCAAGTAACACAAGTTGCATGTGAACCTAGTGTTTGTTTACTGTAAGTAGTAGTAGTAGTAGTAGTAGTAGTAGTAGTAGTAGTGTAGTAGTAGTAGTAGTAGTAGTAGTAAAAGGTAAAGCAATCCCATTACACGCCTGGACAGGCCCTTAGGGTTCCAGGAGGTTGAGGCTCACAGATTTATAGACAATCGGCACATGAAGGTGGTAAGGTTGTCAGCCCTACGCACCGACCTGAGTGTGGAAACGTGTTCAGTGTTCGAAAGCTCTTCTTCTGTTCGTAAGACCCAGAACCTAGTAATCCAATGCTTACGCCCTACTGTGCCAGCCTCACGCTCCGGCTGTCATACCAATATATTATTTGCATGCAGGTGTTATTTGTTTTTCGCTTTGCCTCCTGCTCATATCCTGTGTGTGCGTGTGTGTGTTAAACTCCGATACTGTGCGTGTCTGTGAATGCTGAGTGTGTGTGAAGTGTCGCTGGACAGAACTTGTGGCTGTGGAAGGCTGTTTATGGACGACGCAAACGAAACAGATCGTACAAATTGAGCTTGCCTTTCATGGATCGCTTTGCTTTATCAGTTCTAAGAATATACCGCGGGGACTTTGGTAGCTGCGTGACGTAACGCTCACAGAACGTCGTGCTGCGTGTTACTGCTCAAATTACCGTAAAAGTGTCTTTAGAGTCAGGATAGCTCGGTCGACGTAGTGACTGCTGTGTGGGTTGCACGACTGTACAAGCGCGGTTTGACTGTCTGTGTGACTTCTCTGCAGGGTTCAGAATGGTCCTGGGGCCCATCCCTCCAGGGGGTGCCGGGGTTGTTACCGGGGGGAGGGGTCGTGAAGCTGACCATCCACGTCCAGCTAGTGCCGAGCTTAAGATTACGTGGAGCTCCACCTCCACTTTCTATACGTCGTCATGGCGTTCTGCTCAAGGACACAGACAGCTGTTTCTTTACACGTAAAAATATTTTAATCCCTCAAAGCACGGCGGTAACTATATTAACCACCTGCTTTAAAGTTCCCAAACCTTGAATTTTGACGACACAGTGTATTCAAGCGTTTCATATGATCGTGAGAACAAGTGACTGCACACAGTTAGTTAGTCGTTGTAATGAAGATGCAATGCGTTTTCTATGAGGTACAAATTGAATTCTTGAATATGATTACCTGAACTTTGTGCTTCAAAGTATTAGCAATAAAAGTAAGTTTCTGAGCTTTTGTGTTTTGGGTAGCAGCAGTAACAGGACTTTTGTAGGGAAGGGGGCGAACTGCACTTACGTACATACATACGTACGTACATACACACACACATACGTACATACATACATACAACGTACGTGGATTGAGTACAACTCAGCATTTGATCTAGGACCGAGGAAAACCACGGAAAACGATCAATTTGGCCGGTCTCAGTGTCTTCCGGATGGATACTGACTTCCAGCCAGCAGAGCGGCGTCAAAACTCACGAAACCTGACGGCAGTTGGTGTGCTGGGACACAGATACAGCTAGGAGACTGCGTGTGTCATTAGGGGACTGCGTGTGTCATTAGGAGACTGAGTGTGTCACTACGGGACTGCGTGTGTCACTAGGGGACTGCGTGTGTCACTAGGAGACTGCGTGTGTCACTAGGGGACTGCGCGTGTCACTAGGAGACTGCGTGTGTCACTACGGGACTGCGTGTGTCACTAGGGGACTGCGTGTGTCACTAGGAGACTGCGTGTTTCACTACGGGACTGCGTGTGTCACTAGGGGACTGCGTGTGTCACTACGGGACTGCGTGTGTCACTAGGGGACTGCGTGTGTCACTACGGGACTGCGTGTGTCACTAGGAGACTGCGTGTGTCACTACGGGACTGCGTGTGTCACTAGGGGACTGCGTGTGTCACTACGGGACTGCTTGTGTCACTAGGAGACTGCATGTGTCACTAGGGGACTGCGTGTGTCACTAGGGGACTGCGTGTGTCACTACGGGACTGCGTGTGTCACTACGGGACTGCGTGTGTCACTAGGAGACTGCGTGTGTCACTAGGGGACTGCGTGTGTCACTAGGAGACTGCGTGTGTCACTAGGGGACTGCGTGTGTCACTAGGGGACTGCGTGTGTCACTACGGGACTGCGTGTGTCACTAGGAGACTGCGTGTGTCACTCGTCATGCAGTGCCATGACAGCTGCTCGTGTTGCGACGTGTAAGAGCTGTGAAGTCCGCAGCGCGGCTAATAAAAGTGCAGCCCAAGATGGACAAGTGTTTGAAAGAGGACAGAATAAAACTTAGAAAGCGCAAGAAAGAATCTGATTACGTCCCAAATTTTATCTTGGAAATCCAATAACAAGCAATTTCTTTTACCGCTGATATTTGTCACACAAATTGACGGTCAGCAGACTCAAATCACGCAAAAAGGACATCATGTGGGTCTTGTGCAAGCTGTGACACATTCCTGTTAACAGCCGTTAGCTAGTGGCTTGATGTGTCACGCTGTATGCAGCAGGGATCTACAGGCCGTGACGGTGACCTCATCAGCTAGTCACTGGACACTTGTCACGCAAACATCACATCATTCACCTTATAAAGACTCTTTCACATGCTGTGTGCCACTGCTTGCATGCTTACTTTGATTTGCTTAATTCGTTAAAGCTCAGTGGTCACTATATGTACCACCATGTTTAACATGCACAAATTCTACGTACTGCCCACACAGTGTATTTATGTGTTTTGTGTGGATCTCAGAACAAACAGCGATTATTTCACTGTACAGCATTAACTGACTGGTTTGTATAACTGAGACGGAGTGTGTTTACTGCGCGGTACGGACTGTATTTATGTGTTTTGTGTGGATCTCAGAACAAACAGCGATTATTTCACTGTACAGCATTAACTGACTGGTTTGTATAACTGAGACGGGGTGTGTTTACTGCGCGGTACGGACTGTATTTATGTTTTTTGTGTGGATCTCAGAACAAACAGCGATTATTTCACTGTACAGCATTAACTGACTGGTTTGTATAACTGAGACGGGGTGTGTTTACTGCTCGGTACGGACTGAATTTATGTGTTTTGTGTGGATCTCAGAACAAACAGTGATTATTTCACTGTACAGCATTAACTGACTGGTTTGTATAACTGAGACGGAGTGTGTTTACTGCGCGGTACGGACTGTATTTATGTGTTTTGTGTGGATCTGAGAACAAACAGCGATTATTTCACTGTACAGCATTAACTGACTGGTTTGTATAACTGAGACGGAGTGTGTTTACTGCGCGGTACGGACTGTATTTATGTGTTTTGTGTGGATCTCAGAACAAACAGCGATTATTTCACTGTACAGCATTAACTGACTGGTTTGTATAACTGAGACGGAGTGTGTTTACTGCGCGGTACGGACTGTATTTATGTGTTTTGTGTGGATCTGAGAACAAACAGCGATTATTTCACTGTACAGCATTAACTGACTGGTTTGTATAACTGAGACGGAGTGTGTTTACTGCGCGGTACGGACTGTATTTATGTGTTTTGTGTGGATCTCAGAACAAACAGCGATTATTTCACTGTACAGCATTAACTGACTGGTTTGTATAACTGAGACGGAGTGTGTTTACTGCGCGGTACGGACTGTATTTATGTGTTTTGTGTGGATCTCAGAACAAACAGCGATTATTTCACTGTACAACATTAACTGACTGGTTTGTATAACTGAGACGGGGTGTGTTTACTGCGCGGTACGGACTGAATATTTAAATACAACTCAAGGTAGTCTTATAGTCATTTAATTGTACGGCAGCAAGCTGTACGCCACACAAGTGTCTATATAACGTCTTCAGTTGTTGACCGGCATCGTATCCTGTGACGACGAAGTACGATTCGGTACACAATATGTTATTATTAATTTTTGCAGACACCGTGAGCCCTCAGTACGGGACATCGCAGGGAATGTGCCGCTGTTTTAACCTGCTGTACTTACTCAGGCAAAAATTGGGTTTATGAAATCGCCATTCTCTTTGCGTCTTTTCCCTTAACTTTTGAGCCAAGTAATTTTCACAAAATTTTGTACGAACACTGTGCCCTTGGAAGCCACTTTAACGTCGTACTTTCGTGATGCTTCTAGTTGGTAATGAGAACATGGCACGCGCAGGGATTTGTGGGATACAGCCGAAGCTTGTGCTGCAGTACTGTACTGCCGGTGCACTAAACACACAGACACGTGAACATTTTGTAGTACAAAGCAATCTTAAATAGTATTTAAAATTACGTGCTTCCTCACAGAGAACACATTGCGTCGCCATTACAAAGATTAATCATTTAATGCTCTTTCGGAGCATAATCATTGTTAATTCTGAGAATCACATAAAGCACATAAATACACAGCGTCTGAGAGCAAAAGAAGGTGGCACATACAGTTAGCACTGCGCTATACAGGGATCGCTGTGTCAATATTGTGCGTCGTGATGCTCGATATAGGAAAGTCGTGGACTGATACTGCGTCATGTTGCTGCAGACGGTCTGGTTAATTGATTTGTTAAAGTAACTTCTGAACATGGATATGCAGTGCTGAAGTACACAGAGCGTTGAAACTAATTGCTTGCACAAGCCATTCGACTGAACACCGTACAGTCTGTAGCAGGGCTGGCCAGTTAATTCGACTGAACACCGTACAGTCTGTAGCAGGGCTGGCCAGTTAATTACACTGAACACCGTACAGTCTGTAGCAGGGCTGGCCAGTTAATTACACTGAACACCGTACAGTCTGTAGCAGGGCTGGCCAGTTAATTACACTGAACACCGTACAGTCTGTAGCAGGGCTGGCCAGTTAATTACACTGAACACCGTACAGTCTGTAGCAGGGCTGGCCAGTTAATTACACTGAACACCGTACAGTCTGTAGCAGGGCTGGCCAGTTAATTACACTGAACACCGTACAGTCTGTAGCAGGGCTGGCCAGTTAATTACACTGAACACCGTACAGTCTGTAGCAGGGCTGGCCAGTTAATTACACTGAACACCGTACAGTCTGTAGCAGGGCTGGCCAGTTAATTCGACTGAACACCGTACAGTCTGTAGCAGGGCTGGCCAGTTAATTCGACTGAACACCGTACAGTCTGTAGCAGGGCTGGCCAGTTAATTACACTGAACACCGTACAGTCTGTAGCAGGGCTGGCCAGTTAATTACACTGAACACCGTACAGTCTGTAGCAGGGCTGGCCAGTTAATTACACTGAACACCGTACAGTCTGTAGCAGGGCTGGCCAGTTAATTACACTGAACACCGTACAGTCTGTAGCAGGGCTGGCCAGTTAATTACACTGAACACCGTACAGTCTGTAGCAGGGCTGGCCAGTTAATTCGACTGAACACCGTACAGTCTGTAGCAGGGCCTGCCAGTTAATTACACTGAACACCGTACAGTCTGTAGCAGGGCTGGCCAGTTAATTACACTGAACACCGTACAGTCTGTAGCAGGGCTGGCCAGTTAATTCGACTGAACACCGTACAGTCTGTAGCAGGGCTGGCCAGTTAATTACACTGAACACCGTACAGTCTGTAGCAGGGCTGGCCAGTTAATTACACTGAACACCGTACAGTCTGTAGCAGGGCTGGCCAGTTAATTCGACTGAACACCGTACAGTCTGTAGCAGGGCTGGCCAGTTAATTCGACTGAACACCGTACAGTCTGTAGCAGGGCTGGCCAGTTAATTACACTGAACACCGTACAGTCTGTAGCAGGGCTGGCCAGTTAATTACACTGAACACCGTACAGTCTGTAGCAGGGCTGGCCAGTTAATTCGACTGAACACCGTACAGTCTGTAGCAGGGCTGGCCAGTTAATTCGACTGAACACCGTACAGTCTGTAGCAGGGCTGGCCAGTTAATTCGACTGAACACCGTACAGTCTGTAGCAGGGCTGGCCAGTTAATTACACTGAACACCGTACAGTCTGTAGCAGGGCTGGCCAGTTAATTCGACTGAACACCGTACAGTCTGTAGCAGGGCTGGCCAGTTAATTCGACTGAACACCGTACAGTCTGTAGCAGGGCTGGCCAGTTAATTACACTGAACACCGTACAGTCTGTAGCAGGGCTGGCCAGTTAATTCGACTGAAGACCGTACAGTCTGTAGCAGGGCTGGCCAGTTAATTCGACTGAAGACCGTACAGTCTGTAGCAGGGCTGGCCAGTTAATTCGACTGAACACCGTACAGTCTGTAGCAGGGCTGGCCAGTTTATTCGACTGAAGACCGTACAGTCTGTAGCAGGGCTGGCCAGTTAATTCGACTGAACACCGTACAGTCTGTAGCAGGGCTGGCCAGTTTATTCGACTGAACACCGTACAGTCTGTAGCAGGGCTGGCCAGTTTATTCGACTGAACACCGTACAGTCTGTAGCAGGGCTGGCCAGTTAATTCGACTGAACACCGTACAGTCTGTAGCAGGGCTGGCCAGTTTATTCGACTGAACACCGTACAGTCTGTAGCAGGGCTGGCCAGTTTATTCGACTGAACACCGTACAGTCTGTAGCAGGGCTGGCCAGTTTATTCGACTGAACACCGTACAGTCTGTAGCAGGGCTGGCCAGTTTATTCGACTGAACACCGTACAGTCTGTAGCAGGGCTGGCCAGTTAATTCGACTGAAGACCGTACAGTCTGTAGCAGGGCTGGCCAGTTAATTCGACTGAACACCGTACAGTCTGTAGCAGGGCTGGCCAGTTAATTGCCGTTACTAACAATGGTGAATGTCGGATCGTCGCTACTGGCGTGACGTCATAATGCATAAAGCGATCGGAATTGCGGCCACGCATAACGATCCGCATGTGTTACTGTCTTGTACTTTGTGCTGAAAGCGTCTAAAAGTGTACTATCCCAACTTCCGTCACGAAAGATTATGAAAAGAAAAACCACGGGAACTCTCATAGGCCTACACCCGTCGCCCTGACACTGGCACTACACACTACGCACCAGGAGTGTTAACAAGCGTACCTCCGTAGGCGGGGCACGCGGTGGCGCTGCGCTACACGCCGGAAGGTCGCGGGTTTGATTCCCGATGGTGTCAATGGAATTTTTCATTGACATAATCCTTCCGGCCGCACTATGGCCCTGGGGTCGACTTAGCCTCTAACTGAAATGAGTACCAGGAATATTTCCTGGGGGGTAAAGGCGGCCGGTGTGTAGGGCTGACAACCTTACCACCTTCATGTACCGATTGTCTATAAATCTGAGGACCTCAACCTCCTGGAACCCTAAGGTCCTGTCCAGGCCTGTAATGGGATTGCTATGCCTTTGTAGTCGGCAATTCAGCTTCAGATGATGCTACCTCAGTGTGCACGTGTGTCGTAGGTAGGTGGGTCAGAATGGAGTGAGTTGACCACGTGTTCGGAAGTTCGAGACAGCGAAAGCAGTCCGTACACAACTTCTTGTGAGCTCTGAGCAAGTGTATGTGTTGGTACCTGAGCACAGAACACTACTGCGGGCGCTCAAAGTCATCACAAGTGTATGTGTTGGTACCTGAGCACAGAACACTGCTGCGGGCGCTCAAAGTCATCACAAGTGTATGTGTTGGTACCTGAGCACAGAACACTACTGCGGGCGCTCAAAGTCATCACAAGTGTATGTGTTGGTACCTGAACACAGAACACTACTGCGGGCGCTCAAAGTCATCACAAGTGTATGTGTTGGTACCTGAGCACAGAACATTACTGCGGGCGCTCAAAGTCATCACAAGTGTATGTGTTGGTACCTGAGCACAGAACACTACTGCGGGCGCTCAAAGTCATCACAAGTGTATGTGTTGGTACCTGAGCACAGAACACTACTGCGGGCGCTCAAAGTCATCACAAGTGTATGTGTTGGTACCTGACACAGAACACTACTGCGGGCGCTCAAAGTCATCACAAGTGTATGTGTTGGTACCTGAGCACAGAACACTACTGCGGGCGCTCAAAGTCATCACAAGTGTATGTGTTGGTACCTGACACAGAACACTACTGCGGGCGCTCAAAGTCATCACAAGTGTATGTGTTGGTACCTGAGCACAGAACATTACTGCGGGCGCTCAAAGTCATCACAAGTGTATGTGTTGGTACCTGAGCACAGAACACTACTGCGGGCGCTCAAAGTCATCACAAGTGTATGTGTTGGTACCTGAGCACAGAACACTACTGCGGGCGCTCAAAGTCATCACAAGTGTATGTGTTGGTACCTGAACACAGAACACTACTGCGGGCGCTCAAAGTCATCACAAGTGTATGTGTTGGTACCTGAGCACAGAACACTACTGCGGGCGCTCAAAGTCATCACAAGTGTATGTGTTGGTACCTAAACACAGAACATACTGCGGGCGCTCAAAGTCATCACAAGTGTATGTGTTGGTACCTGAGCACAGAACATACTGCGGGCGCTCAAAGTCATCACAAGTGTATGTGTTGGTACCTGAGCACAGAACACTACTGCGGGCGCTCAAAGTCATCACAAGTGTATGTGTTGGTACCTGAGCACAGAACACTACTGCGGGCGCTCAAAGTCATCACAAGTGTATGTGTTGGTACCTGAACACAGAACACTACTGCGGGCGCTCAAAGTCATCACAAGTGTATGTGTTGGTACCTGAGCACAGAACACTTACTGCGGGCGCTCAAAGTCATCACAAGTGTATGTGTTGGTACCTGAACACAGAACACTACTGCGGGCGCTCAAAGTCATCACAAGTGTATGTGTTGGTACCTGAGCACAGAACACTACTGCGGGCGCTCAAAGTCATCACAAGTGTATGTGTTGGTACCTGAGCACAGAACACTACTGCGGGCGCTCAAAGTCATCACAAGTGTATGTGTTGGTACCTGAGCACAGAACACTACTGCGGGCGCTCAAAGTCATCACAAGTGTATGTGTTGGTACCTGAGCACAGAACACTACTGCGGGCGCTCAAAGTCATCACAAGTGTATGTGTTGGTACCTGAGCACAGAACACTACTGCGGGCGCTCAAAGTCATCACAAGTGTATGTGTTGGTACCTGAGCACAGAACACTACTGCGGGCGCTCAAAGTCATCACAAGTGTATGTGTTGGTACCTGAGCACAGAACACTACTGCGGGCGCTCAAAGTCATCACAAGTGTATGTGTTGGTACCTGAGCACAGAACATACTGCGGGCGCTCAAAGTCATCACAAGTGTATGTGTTGGTACCTGACACAGAACATACTGCGGGCGCTCAAAGTCATCACAAGTGTATGTGTTGGTACCTGAACACAGAACACTACTGCGGGCGCTCAAAGTCATCACAAGTGTATGTGTTGGTACCTGAACACAGAACACTACTGCGGGCGCTCAAAGTCATCACAAGTGTATGTGTTGGTACCTGAGCACAGAACATTACTGCGGGCGCTCAAAGTCATCACAAGTGTATGTGTTGGTACCTGAGCACAGAACACTACTGCGGGCGCTCAAAGTCATCACAAGTGTATGTGTTGGTACCTGAACACAGAACACTACTGCGGGCGCTCAAAGTCATCACAAGTGTATGTGTTGGTACCTGAACACAGAACACTACTGCGGGCGCTCAAAGTCATCACAAGTGTATGTGTTGGTACCTGAGCACAGAACACTACTGCGGGCGCTCAAAGTCATCACAAGTGTATGTGTTGGTACCTGAACACAGAACACTACTGCGGGCGCTCAAAGTCATCACAAGTGTATGTGTTGGTACCTGAGCACAGAACATACTGCGGGCGCTCAAAGTCATCGCCTTCTGTCGCAGCTGGTGGTTCCTGCGCAGTACGGCAGATGTCGCTAGCAACTGCAAGACACCGCGCTGGGCCTAACAAACCGTCGTGTCTAATGTTTGGGCTTTAGATCAGGCTGCCTGCGTTATAGTTATCACTGTTATTAAGTAAGGAGTTGTTTTTGTCCGCACCATGAAGGCATATAGGGGGAGTAGGTGTAGCTCCACTCATCTTTAACCTCGGCACTACGTGGAGGTGAGGAGTCAACATCAAACTCTGCGGCTGCTTGACCCCCGGGGGGGGGGGGGGACCGGTACGCATTGAATAGGAGGCTGGGTGGGCCCCAGAGCCGGTCTGGACGTTTCGGAGAAGGGAAAAGTCTGGTCGCTGCCAGGAATCTAACCGTGGATCGTGCAGCCTTTGGCCTAGGCGCTGTACTGAGGACGACATCGTTATTGCTGTTATGCTATTAATGTTCTGCGCAATGTTGTTAAATATTCAGATGCTTAGTTTTTGCTGATGATATCGGAGTTGATCGTGTTAGCAGTTCAGTTATGATTGCACTGTGATGCCGTTCGATATTGATCGTGTACAAGGTCGGCCTGCTGCTAACTTTGTGGAACGGAACGCTGCTAAATTGAGAGCCGTCACTTTCACTAGGAAAACTAATCCTCTTAAATGTATATATATATATATATATATATATATATTATATATATATATATCTATGTACGCAAACCCTTTGATTTCTGTATTATACGGACTGACACTGTGTTATACGGACTGACACTGTGTTATACGGACTGACACTGTGTTTTACGGACTGACACTGTGTTGTACGGACTGACACTGTATTATAAGGCCTGATACTGTGTTATACGGACTGACACTGTGTTATGCGGACTGACACTGTGTTATACGGACTGACACTGTGTTTTACGGACTGACACTGTGTTGTACGGACTGACACTGTATTATAAGGCCTGATACTGTGTTATACGGACTGACACTGTGTTATACGGCTGACACTGTGTTATACGGACTGACACTGTGTTATACGGACTGACACTGTGTTTTACGGACTGACACTGTATTATAAGGCCTGATACTGTGTTATACGGACTGACACTGTGTTATACGGACTGACACTGTGTTTTACGAACTGACACTGTGTTGTACGGACTGACACTTATTATAAGGCCTGATACTGTGTTATACGGACTGACACTGTGTTATACGGACTGACACTGTACTATAAGGCCTGACAGTGTTATACGGACTAACACTGTATTATATGGACTGACACTGTGTTATACGGACTGACACTGTCAGACTTGGGAGTCGTAATGGACTCAAAACTACATTTTATCAACATGTTGATTGTATTTTTAGAATTATTTATTCCGTGCATTTGGAATCGATATTTTCGTTTAGTGTACCAACTAAATGCACTTACAATATAGACGACATTACAGTCACTTTACTCTGATATGTTTCGACATGACAATGCCATCTTCAGGGACTGCATTCCAAGGTTAAAACTTTTAAATTAAAAAGGATAGCATATATGAAATTGATAACGTTTAATGAACCCTGCAGTTAATACTAGTTTTTGTATGGATAAAATATGCCAATTTTCTTTTGTATTATATATATATATATATATATATATGTACAGTCATGCAGAACATTTAAATATAGAATATTCAAAATATGTAACGTATAATTTGCTACAACGTTCTTCCAAGTCGTGGCAGTGCATATCCACACATCTACCGTGTCGCTGTACAACAGGTGGCAGTGCAAACTGAGCGGTCTGTCTGTCTGCCTTCAGTTGCGAGTACTTGTAACTGCAGACAGACAGACTGCTGCATTCAACGAAAATGTTGATTGTATTTCTTCGCAATCACTTAAATTATAACTATAAAATATTATTTGTCTAGACTTGATTGTTTATTATTTTCGTACTTCTCCGTAATTAGACCCAAGCTGGACTAAGCCTGTTGCTAGAACTCAGTTACACTAATTATTAGAGTGTTGAGTTAGGACTCACACTTAACTTTGTTTTTTGTTTTTGTATTTTTGTGCAATTGTGTCATGCGTGTGTATTTGTGCAACTGTGTCATGCGTGTGTATTTGTGCAATTGTGTCATGCGTGTGTATTTGTGCAATTGTGTCATGCGTGTGTATTTGTGCAATTGTGTCATGCGTGTGTATTTGTGCAATTGTGTCATGCGTGTGTATTTGTGCAATTGTGTCATGCGTGTGTATTTGTGCAACTGTGTCATGCGTGTGTATTTGTGCAATTGTGTCATGCGTGTGTATTTGTGCAATTGTGTCATGCGTGTGTATTTGTGCAATTGTGTCATGCGTGTGTTATTTGTGCAATTGTGTCATGGTGTGTATTTGTGCAATTGTGTCATGCGTGTGTATTTGTGCAATTGTGTCATGCGTGTGTATTTGTGCAATTGTGTCATGCGTGTGTATTTGTGCAATTGTGTCATGCGTGTGTATTTGTGCAATTGTGTCATGCGTGTGTATTTGTGCAATTGTGTCATGCGTGTGTATTTGTGCAAATGTGTCATGCTTGTGTATTTGTGCAATTGTGTCATGCGTGTGCATTTGTGCAATTGTGTCATGCGTGTGCATTTGTGCAATTGTGTCATGCGTGTGTATTTGTGCAATTGTGTCATGCGTGTGTATTTGTGAAATTGTGTCATGCGTGTGCATTTGTGCAATTGTGTCATGCGTGTGTATTTGTGTAATTCTGTCATGCGTGTGTATTTGTGCAATTGTGTCATGCGTGTGTATTTGTACAATTGTGTCATGCTTGTGTATTTGTGCAATTGTGTCATGCGTGTGCATTTGTGCAATTGTGTCATGCGTGTGCATTTGTGCAATTGTGTCATGCGTGTGTATTTGTGTAATTCTGTCATGCGTGTGTATTTGTGCAATTGTGTCATGCGTGTGTATTTGTGCAATTGTGTCATGCTTGTGTATTTGTGCAATTGTGTCATGCGTGTGCATTTGTGCAATTGTGTCATGCGTGTGCATTTGTGCAATTGTGTCATGCATGTGTATTTGTGCTGGTTTTTAATTGGCCCCCACCCCGCAGTTAAGCCTGCACGTTAATGAACAATTGAATAACAATAATATTATTAGCAGTGTTATTATTGTCGCCGCCATTCGTGCTATAAGCAGGCAGCAGTAAACACATTGCTCATGACGTCACGCCGTCATTTATGCACCTGTGCACGTTCAAGTGCTAAAACAAGTCGAGTTTCGCCAGATGTCCATCAGTTATGCTGTGTTGGTGAAAACAATTTGTACGGTTTAGTCTGTCGAGATAAAAGACCAGGTGTGCTGACCATCGTGTGGTAGAACTGACTGATATGTTACGCTAATGTTCAGCAGGCCGGTCGGCGCAACACGTCACAGTCGCGCACACCGCGTCGCTCGCGCTACTCTGACACACATCGCTACTGACAGTCGGTCTACAGACACAACGTACTGCCGACAGGTGGCCGTGCCATGGCTCAGGCGGTTAGTCGCCGGCCTTCCACCGCGCAGGCCCGGGTTCGATCCCGAGCCGATCCCAGTGGCCGTACGGTCTAAGACGTGGGTTTTCGGCCGCTCGCTTACTGGGATCGTGGGTTCGAATCCCACCGGGGGCATGGATGTTTGTGTTGTGTTAGATGTATGGACGATAGCATGGAACGTAAGGTGACATGCAGGACAAAAGGACTTGAACAGTACAAATGGATCAAAGGGGAAAACCCAGGAATTAATACAAAAAAAAAATCCCGGGTCAGTCCATGTGGGGTTTGTGGTGGACAAATTGGCACTGGTACAGGTTTTTCCCCGAGTACTTCGGTTTTCCTTGTCAATTTCATTCCACCGGTGCTCCATTACACGGAAAAACGAAAACACTAAACATCTTTATCACAGAGTTGCACAATAAGCCTCAAGGCTGCGGTGCGTCCTGCTGCGGGGCCCTTCACTTAAAAGAAAATCTAGCGACAGGTACACTCACTCAATCACTCATATTTTCTATGTACGACTCTGTGCGTTTCAAGACTTACGATATGTTAATCTTGTTCTGCAACCGATGTTAGCTGCACGTTCAACAGAGTGACGGCCGGAGCGGCACTGCGCTGACAGCAACTTTATTTTATGTGCAAAAAAGTTTGTATACATTTTTTATTTTTATAAAAGAAATTCCAAGCGATGTCTTACAATTTAGGCATTCCCATTTCAGAAGTCAAGCCATACTGTATTTTGTACTTCGTAGAATGTCTACATTTATGCGAATGCATGTCACGGTATCACAGTATAACAGTATCACAGTATAACAGTATCACAGTATAACAGTATCACAGTATAACAGTATCACAGTATAACAGTATCACAGTATAACAGTATCACAGTAACACAGTATCACAGTATCACAGTATCCTTCAGAACTGCCTTTAAAATGGTGACTAAACCCTTAATTTTGTCTTATGAATTCTTCAGTCTGGTGTAGCGTTAAGACGTGTGTTGCTGTTGTCGGAGTCGGAACCGCTCATAACAGGTTCCGGTTCCAAATTAAGCTGCTGAGTCGTCAGTATTATTATTGTCATTATTATTATTATTGTCATTATTATTATTATTGTCATTATTGTTATTGTCATTATTATTATTATTGTCATTATTATTATTATTGTCATTATTATTATTATTATTGTTATTATTATTGTCATTATTATTATTATTGTCATTATTATTATTATTATTATTGTTATTATTATTGTCATTATTGTTATTGTCATTATTATTATTATTGTCATTATTGTTATTGTCATTATTATTATTATTGTCATTATTATTATTATTGTCATTATTGTTATTGTCATTATTATTATTATTGTCATTATTATTATTATTATTGTCATTATTATTATTATTATTATTGTTATTATTATTGTCATTATTATTATTATTATTATTATTATTATTATTATTATTATTTTCCAAGAACTCAACCGTTCAGCTGTTCTCACAACAGTTCAGCTGTTCTCACAACAGTTCAGCCAGTTCTCACAACAGTTCAGCCAGTTCTCACAACAGTTCAGCTGTTCTCACAACAGTTCAGCCAGTTCTCACAACAGTTCAGCCAGTTCTCACAACAGTTCAGCTGTTCTCACAACAGTTCAGCCAGTTCTCACAACAGTTCAACCAGTTCTCACAGCAGCACTGTCTCACTGACCAAGCACTTCATATTCTCTGTTTCTGCCAACAACTTACTGACTGTACGGCATGTGTTAAGTGTTACTGCTTTCTGCGGTAGACTGTACAGAGCAGGGCGGAGATTTAGCAATTGCAAACTGTCGTGTAGTTTTGTAGTTTCTTTTTTTGGATAGTACCCTGTGTGGATAATACTAATCGTATTAATTAGACGGCGTTCAGTTACCATTTATTATCAGGGGCGCACCCAAGGGGGGCTGCAGCCTCCCCCCCAAACCCCCAAAACCGAAATTTAAAAAGCACAGATTTTGTAGATATTATGATATCAACGTTTTACGTCATTTACCCTTCAACCAAAATCATCCACTGAAATCAGCTGATGACTAGAACCTTAGGATTTTGAAAAATAAATTAATAAAATTAAAAAAACAACAAGATAGGACATTGTGATTGAGTGATGGAACATGTAGCTATGTTTGTATGTATATAGATGTAGTTGCAGACAGTTATGTTGTGCTGTGCTTATGACATGATTTTTATAACACAATTTTTAAAATCGAACAAATTATATGTAGCATCAGGGTCAGCCCCCCCCCCCCAATGGAACATTCTGGGTGCGCACCTGTTTTTTATTATTATTATTAAAAAACTAATTCTGCCGCGTGTCAGTAACAATATGGACATATTTAGTGCCTTATGATGTAACAATGTCGATATCAACTATATTTGCACTGTGTCTGCATGTCTCAACACGTAACAAGCAATGCACCTACCTTAGCTGTGTCGTGTTAGCGCCGGCCGATCCTGTCCACAGGCGCTCAGCTCACAGTAACTATAACTAAGTCGTCGACGCCTCTCCCCGGTGAGCGCCAAGTGTCAAAGTTGGCGGCGGTTTGTAACAGAAGCGTCCGAAGTGCGTCCGTTCAGTTGACAGCGAATGTTCCCAGGACTACGCCTATCCCGCCCTTTATACCGGTCGACGCTGGCGTCACGACGCGTCGACCCTCAGAAACATATTCTATACACACCCCCTGGTTTTACCGGTAAAGCTCTCGTAGGCAAAGTATGAAAGTTGAACGGACGAGTTCATGATTGAAAGGTAAGTGCCTGGCGCTGCGAGTGTGAGCTTGTTACGACGTAAATCGGCTAAACCTTAAATATGACGGTTTAAAGTCTTTTTTTGCGTCGTTTCTTAAAATCACGACATTCGGACCCTGATTTGTTTTCTTTACCACGTGACAAGACAAAATAAACCTAGTACGGTGTCAGAGACTGACCGTGTCAGTAACAGACCGCAGTACGACTTAATGTTCAATAATTTTTTTTTTCGAAAATCGTGCCGTTTATTAGATAATGTGCAAAAATATGGTACAGCCAGACAGGCCACAGATGACAATATAATACGGCGCATGCGCTTTGCATGCTGGATAACTAAGTCTACAGACAGACACACACTTAGAATGTGTAATATTTATTGCTTTTCCACGGCAACGGTGGTTACGCGAACGCACCTCAATGTTACGTTACACATACATCGTCTGTCTTGTTCGGTAACGAGCCTCCTTGCGATGCCGTATGCACTGAGCTATTGACCAAAAGTAGCAGTTAAACGTAAGGCTGTCCGTGCATGTGCTTCGTTAGCGTAACGTAACGTAACGCGAATTGCACTTGAAGATTCACTTCGTACCTTGCAGTAAACACGCTCCTTCTAACTAACTAACTAACTAACTAACTGACTAACTCCATGTAGCAAAGTCCTTCTTGAGAAGCTAACAGGTCGTCAGCTAGTCAAGAAATTCCCCGCGTTTTATGGAACCAGAAGGTTCATTACCGCACTCACAACAGCCCGCCACCTGTCCCTATCCTGAGCCATATCAATCCAGTCCATGCCCCCCCCAATCCCACTTCTTAAATATCCATTTTAATATTATCCTCCCATCTACGCCTGCGTCTTCCAAGTGGTCTCTTTCCTTCAGGTCTCCCCACCAAAACCCTATACGCACCTGTCCCCTCCCCCATACGTGCTACATGCCCCGCCCATCTCATTCTTCTCGATTTGATCACCCGAATAATATTTGGTGATGAGTACAGATCATTAAGCTCCTCGTTATGTAGTCTTCTCCACTCCCCTGTTACCCCGTCCCTCTTAGACCCAAATATCCCCCTCAGCACCCTAATCTCGAACACCCTCAGCCTATGTTCCTCCCTCAGTGTGAGCGACCAAAACCAAGCGGTTAGGCCTATCTCACTGTCCTTTGAGTAAGTGCACTGTGTGGACGGAACGTGTGTCTCGGAGTGTGCATGTTGTAACGACTGGGCTGTAGATGTTAGGTGTATGTGACAATGGAGGTACAGCTGCGCGCATACTTAACTTTGTTGCTTATCATCATTATCATCATCTTCACGTACGATATGCTTTGTACCTAACGCAAGTCAGATGTGTACAGTCACCTACAACGCACGTAGTCGCTCGCGGCACCAAATTCCACTTGCTACTTTGCTTGACTGCCTCACGTTACCGCCATCACAGTGAAAGCTTTTTTCATAATTGTTCAGAAAAGCTGCCTTAACCAATGTTGCGTGTTTTATAAAGTTACCATACTCGTACCTGGGGGCACGCGGTGGCGCAGTTGGTTGAGGCATTGCGCAACAAGCCGGAAGGTCGCGAGTTCGATTCCCGATAGTGTAATTGGGATTTTTCACTGACATAATCCTTTCGGTCGCACTATGTCCCTGGGGTCGACTCAGCCTCTAACAGAAATGAGTACCAGGAATATTTCCTGGAAGGTAAAGGCGGCCGGTGCGTAGGGCTTAAAACCTTACCACCTTCATGTGCCGTTTGTCTGTAAATCTGGGAGCCTCAACCTCCTGGGGGCCTAAGGGCCTGTAATGGGGCTACTTTACCTTTTACCATACTCGTACGTGATTTCAGATTCCTAGTGTTGCTCTTACCTCAGAAGTTCGCGTGTCCGCCATGTCTATCATTGCTAATTGTAGGGAATTCAAGCATACGACATTCGTCTTCATTTGTTTTCTGTCATAATACAAGTGCAGCAGCAGACGCCAAGCGCCACAGTGCGGCTGCCGTCTGCAGACGTAGAAGTGCGTGTTACGTCATGATGGTGACCGCCAGTACCATAAAGCTAGTACTCAGTTTCGTAGAAATCGGCCAAACGATGGAAACTGCGGTACACACGGTATGGCGAAACACACGGCTAGTGCCTTTAAGATAGGGAATTGCATGGCGGGGTGTGACGTCTGTGCGACGGCCGGACGGACATACCGACGTCGTGAGCGACGTGTGGACGGTTATGGCAGCAGCGTCAGACTTCAGCAAGACTTGTCCATTCTACGTAAGTGCTATCCGAAAGACCTAGATGTAGATGGTAACACAACATTAAATTGCGTCTTAAAGAAATAGGATGGGAGGAAGTGAGCTAAATTTGTGTGGCTTAGGATGAGGACAATTGACGGGCTGTTGTGAACACGGTGATGAACTTTATATTATATATACCGTGCATTTAGTAATTAATTATTTTATTCTAACAAATGCGGTGATGAATTTTAGGGTACGTAAAATGCGGGCAGTTTTCTTGACTCGCTGAGGAACTGTTAGCGGCTCAAGAAGGACCTTGCTGCGTAAATCAAAATAACTTGAGTTCTGGAGCCGGGATAGCTCAGTCAGTATAGTGACTAGGCTACGGGCTGGACGGTACGGGGTTCGAATCCCGGCTGTAGCAAGAGATTCTTCTCCGAAACGTCCAGACTGGCCCCATGACTCACCCAGCCCACTGTTCAATGGGCACTGGGGATCTTTCCCTGTGCTAAAGTTGCCTAACCGTGATGTTGACCTGCATAAGTGTCGAGGTTAAGAATGAGTGGAGCCTGTACCTCCGCTCACCGTATATGCCTTCATGGCTGGACAGGGACAAGTTTACTTTACTTTACTTTATCCATAAGCCCACGTAACTGTCAACATGATGTAACTTACGTCGGTGTTTGGTATATAGGTACCGACGTTTCGTTGGGACCTTTTGCCTCCATGTACCAAACTGCACGGAGTCACACTCCTAAAGACAGTCTTCATATTCACTGTCTTTTGAACGTGCCGTCATTAAGTGGTTTTTGTATCTCGCTGTTTCAAGTCAGCTGTTTCACAGCTGCCGTCAGTGAACTCACCTTTGTAGCCACTTGTTGAGCTGCATCACTCGCTGACCTGTCAGCGTGCGAGTCAGCAGCACACAGCCCGCCGTCCCTTGAGGCGGCAGCGCAGACATTAGGAAAGACGCAGGCGAGATCACATAACTGCAAAAATGTGGAGATCATGAGCACAGGGCGGGCGTGGCTAACAGTGTGCCCCCCCCCCCCCCCCACCAAAAAAAATCGTATTTTACGAACTGTACTTGCGGGTGAGAACACTTTTAGCCACGCCCGCCTGGAGCAATTTCTTGACAGATATCGCCCGCGAAGCGAGAACAAGAGGACTGCGCCCAGGAACCCCGAAAACCCAACTTTTTAGCGTGTTTTGAAATTTAAATTTTCTTGATTTTCATCCTTCCAAAGATACTTTTTAAGTGTTTATATTATATTGCGATACATTATATTGCGATACATTATATTGCGATACATTATATTGCGATATATGCAGTTGCAAAGAACTTACAGTTTATAAGTTCATATTCTAATGCGTTGAATTAATTGTACTTACAGTTAAGATGTGAAATGTCTGGAATTGACTCGAAAATGGCTATTTACTAGCCGAAACGTGTAGTCACGGTATCTTTGTTATTTATCTTTGGTATTTATAATACTGTTCTATCGATCCTGATGTGTCCGCCAGAGCCATCTGGCAGGCAGTCAGGAGACTTGGGTGAGAAATGGAGGCAATTTGGCTTACGCAACATTTTTATTCATGCCCGTAAGGTTCTTTTACATGCCGTAAATCTACGACATGGGACCGACGGCTTTACTTCCGGATTTTTATCACCCTTAGAAATCCATCGACCTCGGTCGGGATCGAACCCGCGAACCTTGGGTCCAGTGGCGAGCACGCTAACCACTAGTCCACCGAGGGCGACTCTAACCTGGTATTTACGTAGCAATATAATAGCTTTGTCAGCTGGAATGCTGTAGTCATTTATAGGCTTCTTGTAGCCTAACTGAACTAACTTGATACCATCATATCTATAACAGGAGTGCCAACCTACTGCACATGCAGTTGGTATCAGTGGCACGCCTCCAATTAAAAAAGGTAAATATTATACCTAGAGATTAAATTCCACTTTCACTGTGACGAATTACGAACACGATATCAACACGACGCTTCGTTTTACCGCCTGTTAGCGTCACTTTGGTGCAGGCACGTGGGGTGTGCTGTGTAGGCTAGTGTTGCAGCGGTAGTTAGTTAGTTAGTTAGTTAGTTAGTTAGTTGTAGGTCAATCGGTCTATGTAAAGTGTTCTTCAGGCGGCCCAGTTCTTCAAATTTAAGGTACTGGCTTGCAGGCTTTCTGTGTGATAAAGCTGCCGTGTTCGGTGCGGCGATAAAAGAAACACCCTGTAGAAAATAAAATAGGAAGGTAATATCTCTCTCTGTGAATTTAACCTGGCTTGAGAGGAACGTTTTTTGTACCATGCAGGAAGCTGCAAAATCAATTATGTTTGCATGGAGGTGCCTGCTGCTGTGCGTGCGAAATTTAATTTGCAGCGGCATTAGAACAAAATGATCCGGAATTGCAGGCACAGTGGCGCCTCTCCACGGTCTGGTTTTGTTGCTGTAAAGAGAAGTGCGCTGTGTGTGCAAGAGGCGACCGCTCAGGACGGTGTCGGGGGGAGACGGGTGTTACTGTGTCTTTCTGTTTCAAATTCGATTCGCCCTGAGCGGCACGCGACGAATTCCATACATAATACAGGGCATACACAAAAGAATGGTGCGGTTTTAATAGTGTTCACTATTAAAACCGCACCATTATTTTGTGTATGCCCTTTACGTGCCACGTTTCCAAATAAAAACACCCCTGAGGTACATTACAAACTTTATTACATTTATTTAACTTTCGGCCCGTTTCCAGTCAGTAGTAGTGACAATTTGCCTGTCAACTTCGCCGTATCTGGCTGTCTGTTTTACCGTCTGTAACAACTGAAGGACTGTCACTGGGGGTTCAGCTAGTTTGTCGAAACGTACCAAGTTGGTTGAAATCGGACAAGTGGGACGGAGACTTGTAAGCCTTCCTGCTCAAATGTCGAGCGTAACTCGATTGCTTATTGAATCGATAACTATCGAATGGAAGCTGCACAAGAAACAAGCACGACACGTTCAACGCTCAGTAAAGTCCTACTTTATCCGCAAAGCCCAACTTTGCCACATGTGAAACAAAACGAAGCGACCGCACCGGAAGTGTTATGTTGTGCTTAAGCCTATGTTTTGTAGCTTCTTTATTTTAGATATTCAAACAAAAAATAAGTTTGTATCTAAGTCAGTTACACAAAACTGCTTAGTTGACGTACACACAGATCAGAGTGTAATATTAGCTGTTAAAACTCATTAGGTGCCACCTGCTGTAATAATGCGCGATGCTGCCCTTTGCTTACACAGGGTGTTCGTGTGTTTCGTATGATGCTCGCAGTAAACGCGAATTATTTTCATGCACGACTTCAAGCCGTTGGTGTCAAGAACGGAGACGACTGTGTTCGGTGTTCGGTGTTCTGTGTTCGCTGTTCTGTGTTCTGTGTGCCGTGCTGACTGAATGTTTATATTTAACTGTTTAAAGCCCTGTGGTTATTTTATGTAGCACCAAGTGTCACGTACAGAACTGTGTCACGTACAGAACTCTTACGTTCTGCCATAGAATTTATTTTCGTGTTTCGCGTGATTCGCACAACACACTGGTTTGTGTCCGAGTAGCCTACTTCGGTTGTCCCCTGTCAGTATCATTCCACCAATGCTCCATACTCATTCATCCATCTACCACCAACGCTGTATAATGTTTCTCTCCCAGTACTTCAGTTTCCCCTGTTAGTATCATTCCACCATGCTCCATACTCATCCATCCATCTACCACCAGCGCTGTATAATGTTTCTCTCCCAGTACTTCAGTTTTCCCCGTCAGTATCATTCCACCAATGCTCCATACTCATTCATCCATCTACCACCAACGCTGTATAATGTTTCTCTCCAGCACTTCAGTTTTCCCTGTCAGTATCATTCCACCAATGCTCCATACTCATTCATACATCTACCACCAACGCTGTATAATGTTTCTCTCCCAGCACTTCAGTTTCCCCTGTCAGTATCATTCCACCAATGCTCCATACTCATTCATACATCTACCACCAACGCTGTATAATGTTTCTCTCCCAGCACTTCAGTTTCCCTGTCAGTATCATTCCACCAATGCTCCATACTCATTCATACATCTACCACCAACGCTGTATAATGTTTCTCTCCCAGTACTTCAGTTTTCCCCTGTCAGTATCATTCCACCAATGCTCCATACTCACTCATCCATCTACCACCAACGCTGTATAATGTTTCTCTCCCAGCACTTCAGTTTTCCCCTGTCAGTATCATTCCACCAATGCTCCATACTCATTCATCCATCTACCACCAACGCTGTATAATGTTTCTCTCCCAGTGCTTCAGTTTTCCCCTGTCAGTATCATTCCACAATGCTCCATACTCATTCATCATCTACACCAAGCTGTATAATGTTTCTCTCCCAGTACTTCAGTTTCCCCTGTCAGTATCATTCCACCAATGCTCCATACTCATTCATACATCTACCACCAACGCTGTATAATGTTTCTCTCCCAGTACTTCAGTTTCCCCTGTCAGTATCATTCCACCAATGCTCCATACTCACTCATCCATCTACCACCAACGCTGTATAATGTTTCTCTCCCAGTACTTCAGTTTCCCCTGTCAGTATCATTCCACCAATGCTCCATACTCATTCATCCATCTACCACCAACGCTGTATAATGTTTCTCTCCCAGCACTTCAGTTTTCCCCTGTCAGTATCATTCCACCAATGCTCCATACTCATTCATCCATCTACCACCAACGCTGTATAATGTTTCTCTCCCAGTGCTTCAGTTTTCCCCTGTCAGTATCATTCCACCAATGCTCCATACTCATTCATACATCTACCACCAAGCTGTATAATGTTTCTCTCCCAGTACTTCAGTTTCCCCTGTCAGTATCATTCCACCAATGCTCCATACTCATTCATACATCTACCACCAACGCTGTATAATGTTTCTCTCCCAGTACTTCAGTTTCCCCTGTCAGTATCATTCCACCAATGCTCCATACTCATTCATACATCTACCCCAACGCTGTATAATGTTTCTCTCCAGCACTTCAGTTTCCCCTGTCAGTGTCATTCACCAATGCTCCATACTCATTCATACATCTACCACCAAAGCTGTATAATGTTTCTCTCCAGTACTTCAGTTTCCCTGTCAGTGTCATTCCACCAATGCTCCATACTCATTCATACATCTACCACCAACGCTGTATAATGTTTCTCTCCCAGTACTTCAGTTTCCCCTGTCAGTATCATTCCACCAATGCTCCATACTCATTCATACATCTACCACCAACGCTGTATAATGTTTCTCTCCCAGTACTTCAGTTTCCCCTGTCAGTGTCATTCCACCAATGCTCCATACTCATTCATACATCTACCACCAAAGCTGTATAATGTTTCTCTCCCAGTACTTCAGTTTCCCCTGTCAGTATCATTCCACCAATGCTCCATACTCATTCATACATCTACCACCAAAGCTGTATAATGTTTCTCTCCCAGTACTTCAGTTTCCCCTGTCAGTATCATTCCACCAATGCTCCATACTCATTCATACATCTACCACCAACGCTGTATAATGTTTCTCTCCCAGTACTTCAGTTTCCCCTGTCAGTATCATTCCACCAATGCTCCATACTCATTCATACATCTACCACCAACGCTGTATAATGTTTCTCTCCCAGTACTTCAGTTTCCTGTCAGTATCATTCACCAATGTCCATACTCATTCATACATCTACACAACGCTGTATATGTTTCTCTCCAGTACTTCAGTTTCCTGTCAGTATCATTCCACAATGCTCCATACTCATTCATACATCTACACAGCTGTATAATGTTTCTCTCCCAGTACTTCAGTTTCCCCTGTCAGTATCATTCCACCAATGCTCCATACTCATTCATACATCTACCACCAACGCTGTATAATGTTTCTCTCCCAGTACTTCAGTTTCCCTGTCAGTATCATTCCACCAATGCTCCATACTCATTCATTCATCTACATGTTGCTCTTACCAGAAGGACAAACGGGCGAAGCCTGAGAACCTTAAAGAAAGCAATGCTCTTTCGGAAGTTGCGAAGCATTGGGTAGAAAAGTATTTTCATTTCTTTGCAGTCTTCAGGAAAGGACGTGTGTCTGGTGGGCGCAGCTAGACACAACTGTCAGTGGCAGACAGTTCTCAACACTGAACGGAGCTGCGGTTGTCTTAACAGTTGTCTTAAGTGCGTGCCTATCAGCTTTTCAGGAAGGACAGTGCTGCGTGACTGAGAACGCTGCATTAGTCCCGGCTTCTAGCTACATCGAAAGTCACTCAGTGTCCATCGATAATGAATCATTATAGAGCCGTTATCTGCCATGTCAGTCTGATTGTCAAGCCAGTAAGTGTTGCTGCTGCGTCCTCCTTGTCGCATTTCAGTTCTGTCTGCAGCAGGCATGCAAC
The DNA here is from genome assembly GCA_021186555.1 of Reticulitermes speratus. NCBI lineage: Eukaryota > Metazoa > Arthropoda > Insecta > Blattodea > Rhinotermitidae > Reticulitermes > Reticulitermes speratus. Next base: position 56,766,195 of record JAJKFL010000003.1, read on the forward strand.
AGTTGGCCTCCAAGCCGCCATGACAGTGTGTGCAGAGTTGTTCATACCCCCATTTTGGGAGGAACCCAACTGCGCTACAGACCTTGCTTTTCGGTAATGAATTCTGTTCCCTTTCGTCTTTATGCGCAGACGCTTCCATATTCCCTTCAAGGCGGTATACACACCGAAGATACTGATTTCAAGCAATTAGTTTCACGCAACGTTAAATTACAGCACTTTATCTTGTTACGCACTCGCATGCTAGTGCGTAACAAGATAAAGTGCTTTATAATGACAGTGTTTCAGCTTACAAGGTGAATTTTCCCGGATGAATGTCGTGGTTGCCACCGAAACAGGTCGGAATATGGAGTGATATTGTAATAACTTTCAAATCATTAAATACATGTTGCATACTTTTGGAAGGTTTTAGACGATAAGCCTATATTGTGTTGCCTGCATCTACTTCATGCGGTAGTGTTGGCCACACTGTGTAATGCTGGTCATATCATAACTAGACTGTTGGCCACACTGTGTAATGCTGGTCATATCATAACTAGACTGTTGGCCACACTGTGTAATGCTGGTCATATCATAACTAGACTGTTGGCCACACTGTGTAATGCTGGTCATATCATAACTAGACTGTTGGCCACACTGTGTAATGCTGGTCATATCATAACTAGACTGTTGGCCACACTGTGTAATGCTGGTCATATCATAACTAGACTGTTGGCCACACTGTGTAATGCTGGTCATATCATAAACTAGACTGTTGGCCACACTGTGTAATGCGGTCATAATCATAACTAGACTGTTGGCCACACTGTGTAATGCTGGTCATATCATAACTAGACTGTTGGCCACACTGTGTAATGCTGGTCATATCATAACTAGACTGTTGGCCACACTGTGTAATGCTGGTCATATCATAACTAGACTGTTGGCCACACTGTGTAATGCTGGTCATATCATAAATAGACTGTTGGCCACACTGTGTAATGCTGGTCATATCATAACTAGACTTTTTGGCCACACTGTGTAATGTGGTCATATCATAACTAGACTGTTGGCCACACTGTGTAATGCTGGTCATATCATAAATAGACTGTTGGCCACACTGTGTAATGCTGGTCATATCATAACTAGACTGTTGGCCACACTGTGTGTAATGTGGTCATATCATAACTAGACTGTTGGCCACACTGTGTAATTGCTGGTCATATCATAATAGACTGTTGGCCACACTGTGTAATGCTGGTCATATCATAAATAGACTGTTGCCACACTGTGTAATGCGGGCATATCATAACTAGACTGTTGGCCACACTGTGTAATGCTGGTCATATCATAACTAGACTGTTGGCACACTGTGTAATGCTGGTCATATTATAAATAGACTGTTGGCCACACTGTGTAATGCTGGTCATATCATAACTAGACTGTTGGCACACTGTGTAATGCTGGTCATATCATAACTAGACTGTTGGCCACACTGTGTAATGCTGGTCATATCATAACTAGACTGTTGGCCACACTGTGTAATGCTGGTCATATCATAACTAGACTGTTGGCCACACTGTGTAATGCTGGTCATATCATAACTAGACTGTTGGCCACACTGTGTAATGCTGGTCATATCATAACTAGATGTTGGCCACACTGTGTAATGCTGGTCATATCATAACTAGACTGTTGGCCACACTGTGTAATGCTGGTCATATCATAACTAGACTGTTGGCCACACTGTGTAATGCTGGTCATATCATAATAGACTGTTGGCCACACTGTGTAATGCTGGTCATATCATAACTAGACTGTTGGCCACACTGTGTAATGCTGGTCATATCATAACTAGACTGTTGGCCACACTGTGTAATGCTGGTCATATCATAACTAGACTGTTGGCCACACTGTGTAATGCTGGTCATATCATAACTAGACTGTTGGCCACACTGTGTAATGCTGGTCATATCATAACTAGACTGTTTCAGCTCGCTAGCTGCAACTATAGACCACTTTGCAGTAAAGCATCAAAGTCAATTTTTCCTCCACACACCTCCATACGCCATAACTCCATATGGCACAGTCCTTCTTGACAAGCTAACAGGTCCTCATCTAGTCAAGAAATTCCCCGCGTTTGATGTAACCCGAAGGTTCATTACCGCACTCACAACAGCCCGCCACCTGTCCCTATCCTAAGCCATATCAATCCAGTCCATGCCCCCATCCCACTTCTTGAAGATCCATTTTAATATTATCCTCCCATCTACGCATGGGTCTTCCAAGTGGTCTCCTTCCCTCAGGTCTCCCCACCAAAATCCTCTATGCACCTCTTCCCTCACCTATACATGCTACATGCCCCGCCCACCTCCACACACCTAGCTGTTCTTAATAAACGCCTCGTCTGTCCGATGACGTAGCAACAACTCTGAACAGATGGACAGACTTTTTAATGTTCGTTATTGGAGATTTTAACCACAATGTATGTGCGAGTTCTAGTTGTCAGCCAGCTTGATCCATAATTAAGTCCTAATTGCATCCGCAGGCCGCAACAAACTGCAGACAATTGTGTGCATTGCCTTAAGGAGTGTACCGCTGTGTTCTGCTGCCTTGCTTGTAGGCTCTTGTCAAGCTTGCCTGAACGTGACACTCGGACGCAGCAGACAGCAAACACTGTGCGCCTTATATGGCAACACTGCACTGTCCGCTGTCACTCGCCACTTTGTACAGTTAATGTATCTGATACCGCCATATTTTGAACTTTGAACTTCATACTCTCTACCTGAAAATTTGTGTAAGCTTAATTCCATTTCCCCCGCGGCCATACGTGACGTCTATAGTTCAGATATTTAGTTTGTAACACATAGCTTCACCAGATGAATTTACATTTTAAATATATGCCGGGGGGCTGAATTATGTGCGCACACGTAACTCGCCATATGAAGGTGGTAATTTTTTTTCGGCGAGTCTATTACAGCTCTCTCGGCCGTCTCTCGCATCCTCTTCTCCAAACCTCTCTATTTTGCCACTGGTCATCTTCTAGACCCCTTCCATGCATGTCCTTTTCGACGTTTCGTCTAGTCTTCTGGGGGGTCTACCTCTATTTCGTCTACAGGGTGGGTGCCACTGAAGTATCTTCTTTGGCCAGCGAAGATCTCCCATTCTTCTAACATGTCCGTACCACGTCCGTTTTTTCTATCGCATTTTTCCCCTATTCATTCTTCTCTTTATTTCTTCATCGGTCATCCTCTGCAGTCTTGATACCCCACAGCTTCTTCCCATAAAGTCCATTTCTACAGTTTCCAGCCTCTGTCTGTCCCACTTTGTTATTCCCAAACCTCCGATCCGCACAGCAATACGCTTTCTCCTACTGTCTCATATATTCTTTTCTTAGTCTGTTTCTTGATGCTGTTTGCCCATAGGATGGAATTAATTTATTTATTGCTAGCTTAGCTTGACCTATCGTATTCGATAATTCCTTTTTACTGGATCCTTCACCCGAAATAGTAACTCCCAAATATTTGTAATCGTCGCAAATCTCGATGACCTGACCATTTATTACCAAGTTGTTGTTCTGTCGATCCCCCACAACTAGATATTTTGTTTTGGCGAAGTTCGCTTTCAGACCTGCTCTGTCGTAAGTTTCAGCAATGTTTGCCATCATGTATTGTATAAAACATTCGTCGGCTGCTTCCAACATTTGGTCTTCTGCGAACAGTAAAGTGTCAAGACATGTTTCATCGATGTTGAGACACATTGCACTACATTTGTTCTGCCATTCCGTCAGTATATCGTCAACATATATGTCAAACAACGTTGGTCCAACAAGTTGGTCACAAAACAACGTTGGTCACAAACAAACGTTGGAGTTCACAAACAACGTTGGTGACAAACAACGTTGGTCACAAAACGTTGGTGACAAACAACGTTGGTCACAAACGTTGGTGACAAACAACGTTGTTTGTGACCAACAACGTCCCTGTCTCAGACCTTTCGTTGGTCTTATAACTGCAGACAGTCTTTTTCCCACCTTCATTCTTGTTTCCAGCTCCTTACACATTCTCCTTATTGCAGCTACATAATTTCCGTCAATATCACTCCGATCCAGAATATGATACAGACTTTTGAGAGGCACTGTATCGTATACTTTTTCTAAGTGTATAAAAATTAAATGTGTATCTATGTTCCTGCTTCTTTGTTTTTGAATTACTGTTTGATCGTCAAGATGTTGTCAACACAAGACCGGCCTGCAGTGAAACCACTTTGTTCCTCCTCTATTGTTATCTCATTTTCCAATCTCTATTGTATTATTCGCCCTTACAGCCTTCCCATAGCAGCAGCAACACTAATGCCCCTATAGTTATTGCAATGTTTCTTCGACCCGTTTTTATGTGTCGACGTTAAGTATGCCAATTTGCATTCTCTTGGTGGTTCTTCTTCGTCCAATAAACATTTGTTAACACAGTTCTTAAAATACCAAGTACTCCTTCTGGGACAGTTTTCAACACCTCTACTGAAATGCCTCCCGGACCTGGGGATTTGCCATTTTTTATTTTTTGAGGGACCGTTTTATTTCGTCAATGGTTATTTCTTCAACGTTTCCAATTATTGCTGTGTCTGTTTGCATATTTTGAAATTCGTGTCTATTTTCCGTTAACATTTTTAGTAATGCCTCACCCATTCGTTCGTTTTTATCATTTGTATGCTCAGTTTATTTGTATTCTCTTGTCTAATGTCCCTTATTGTTTTCCAGGCCATCTTAGTTTTGTCCCTGCAGTGACGTATTCTGTTTCTTGACATTTCCTTTCCAAAAAGTCGCTTTTTGCTAGGCCCAGCTGTTCACTCTTTGGTCACAGCTCTTTTCACTTTTCTGTCACAGCTGTTTCACTTCACTGTCAGTCTTTTCACTTTTTCTGGTCACAGCTTTTTCACTTCTTCTGGTCACATCTGTTTTCACTTCTTCTGGTCACAGCTGTTTTCACTTCTTCTGGTCACAGCTGTTTTCACTTTTTCTGGTCACAGCTGTTTTCACTTCTTCTGGTCACAGCTGTTTTCACTTTTTCTGGTCACAGCTGTTTTCACTTATTCTGGTCACAGCTGTTTTCACTTTTTCTGGTCACAGCTGTTTTCACTTTTCTGGTCACAGCTGTTTCTTCTCTGGACAGCTTTTCTTTCTGGTCACAGCTGTTTTCACTTTCTGTCACATTTTCATTTTGGTCACAGCTGTTTTCACTTTTTCTGGTCACAGCTGTTTTCACTTCTTCTGGTCACAGCTGTTTTCACTTTTTCTGGTCACAGCTGTTTTCACTTTTCTGGTCACAGCTGTTTCACTTTCGTCACAGTTGTTTTCACTTTCGGTCACAGCTGTTTTCACTTTTCTGGTCACAGCTGTTTTCACTTCTTCTGGTCACAGCTGTTTTCACTTTTTCTGGTCACAGCTGTTTTCACTTTCTGTCAAGTGTTTACTTTTTGTCACAGCTGTTTTCACTTTTTCTGGTCACAGCTGTTTTCACTTCTTCTGGTCACAGCTCTTTTCACTTTTTCTGGTCACAGCTGTTTTCACTTCTTCTGGTCACAGCTCTTTTCACTTTTTCTGGTCACAGCTCTTTTCACTTCTTCTGGTCACAGCTGTTTTCACTTTTTCTGGTCACAGCTGTTTTCACTTCTGCTTATTTTCGTATATTGTTCTGTATGAAGGTGGCAGTGGCAATACTGAGTACTTTAATAAATGAAATAAGATGTTACACGTGCGAATGCAGTGGACAAGGGAACTGTTTTTTTTTATTAAAGCCCATTCAGCTGTATGTTTTCTACACATTTCACCCATCATGTTACTGCCCAACAAAACAATTTTACATCTAATGTCTGTTTATTTCACAGCAAAGTACAAAATAAATACTGTACGCTATATGGAAATGATGACTGTTGGTTCCTGGCTTTGCTGGCGTAGCTCAGTTGGTGTAGTACTGACGGACTGGTACTGGTATAGGAAAACTGAAGCACTCTGAGAAGAACCTGTCCCAGTGCCACTTTCTCCACCACAAATCTCACATGGACTGGCCTGGATTTGAAAGCGGGTCTCCGCGGTAAAAGTCGGTGACTGACGGTCTGAGCAATGACACAGCCTTTTGTAGAGGCACATGACTCCATGTCTCCTAGGCACATGACTCAATGTCTCCTAGGCACATGACTCCATGTCTCCTAGGCACATGACTCCATGTCTCCTAGGCACATGACTCCATGTCTCCTAGGCACATGACTCAATGTCTCCTAGGCACATGACTCCATGTCTCCTAGGCACATGACTCCATGTCTCCTAGGCACGTGACTCAATGCCTCCTAGGCACATGAATCCATTCTTCTAGGCACATGACTCCATGTCTCTTAGGCACATCACTCCATGTCTCTTAGACACAACGTGACTGTATGTCTCTTAGACACAACGTGACTTATGTCTCTTAGGCACAATGTGAATGTATGTCTCTTAGGCACAACGTGAATGTATGTCTCTTAGGCACAACGTGACTCCATGTCTCTTAGGCACAACGTGACTGTATGTCTCTTAGGCACAACGTGACTCCATGTCTTAGGCACAACGTGACGTATGTCTCTTAGGCACAACGTGATTGTATGTCTCTTAAGCACAACGTGACTGAATGTCTCTTAGGCACAACGTGAATGTATGTCTCTTAGGCACAACGTGACTTCATGTCTCTTAGGCACAACGTGACGTATGTCTCTTAGGCACAACGTGAATGTATATCTCTTAGGCACTACGTGAATGTATGTCTCTTAGGCACAACGTGACTCCATGTCTCTTAGGCACAACGTGACGTATGTCTCTTAGGCACAACGACTGATCTGCAATGTCTCTTAGGCACTAGGAGACTTTGCGTCTAGGGACCTCCCGTTTTGCTGGTTTCCTAATCTTACTTGTAGTCGTTTGGTAGGACTTATTGCTTGTTGACGACCTGCACACCGCCTGTACCGACAGGACGTCACAAACATGCCTTGAGTGGGGTTCGAACAGGTGATTGCAGAGTGCTGGCGATACAAGACAGCGCTCTGCGAGATCGCTGTAACCGGCCGAGTCTTATGTAAGTACCTAAAGTACCTAAGACGAGTAATAACAGACTTATGTAAGTACCTAAAGTACCTAAGACGAGTAATAACAGACTTATGTAAGTACCTAAAGTATCTAAGACGAGTAATAACAGACTTATGTAAGTACCTAAAGTACCTAAGACGAGTAATAACAGACTTATGTAAGTACCTAAAGTACCTAAGACGAGTAATAACAGACTTATGTAAGTACCTAAAGTATCTAAGACGAGTAATAACAGACTTATGTAAGTACCTAAAGTATCTAAGACGAGTAATAACAGACTTATGTAAGTACCTAAAGTACCTAAGACGAGTAATAACAGACTTATGTAAGTACCTGAAGTACCTAAGACGAGTAATAACAGACTTATGTAAGTACCTAAAGTACCTAAGACGAGTAATAACAGTCTTATGTAAGTACCTGAAGTACCTAAGACGAGTAATAACAGACTTATGTAAGTACCTAAAGTACCTAAGACGAGTAATAACAGACTTATGTAAGTACCTAAAGTACCTAAGACGAGTAATAACAGACTTATGTAAGTACCTAAAGTACCTAAGACGAGTAATAACAGACTTATGTAAGTACCTAAAGTACCAAGACGAGTAATAACAGACTTATGTAAGTACCTAAAGTATCTAAGACGAGTAATAACAGACTTATGTAAGTACCTAAAGTACCTAAGACGAGTAATAACAGACTTATGTAAGTACCTGAAGTACCTAAGACGAGTAATAACAGACTTATGTAAGTACCTAAAGTACCTAAGACGAGTAATAACAGTCTTATGTAAGTACCTAAAGTACCTAAGACGAGTAATAACAGACTTATGTAAGTACCTAAAGTACCTAAGACGAGTAATAACAGACTTATGTAAGTACCTAAAGTACCTAAGACGAGTAATAACAGACTTATGTAAGTACCTAAAGTACCTAAGACGAGTAATAACAGACTTATGTAAGTACCTAAATACCTAAGACGAGTAATAACAGACTTATGTAAGTACCTAAAGTACCTAAGACGAGTAATAACAGTCTTATGTAAGTACCTAAAGTACCTAAGACGAGTAATAACAGACGCTTGGTTGCTGGGAGTGGATGCTTTGCTTTATGCCCTGACGTAAATTAGCCCTTCAAAGCCCAGTGGTTACTATATGTACCACCAGGTTTCACATTGCAAAAATATTAGTTTTATTCACGCAGTTTATTTATATTTTTCGTATGATTATTTCTTTCAACAGAGTTAGCCGAATGTTTTTTTAATGTAGATACAGTGTGTTGAGTGTTGAGTGTTGATTGTGCCGTGCGGACTGAAGTTTCAAACATTTGCATTAATTTACGGCTTCAAGTGGCTGAAAAATACAAGCCAGGTGTATCATGGTGCCTAAGTAATCAATAGAGGGACGGAGCGTTCCATAAGGCTGTCTGATGCCAGGTTGACGCAGTACGAGTTTACGGGAAGTACCATTGCTACAGACAACCCCCCTGCCCTTTGACCTTCACTGTCCCATGGTTCAATAATCTTCCGTGATTCTTCGATAAGTGAGAAGTTCAGGGCTGAAGTGGAATTCAATATGCGGGCATTGCTTTTCTTCGGATTCGCTAAGCAAGTTAGAAGCAGTGTTAGGTCCAATGGCTCAAGACAGCAGTGACGATAGGCTTTTTGTGAACACTAAATGCAGGTGGGTATTGTTGGTGAGACTGTGAACAGTTTAGGCTGCACTGCGCCAGGTTGTGTGTTCTGTGTTCCTCTGTCAGTGTCATTACACCAGTACTTCTGTGTTCCTCTGTCAGTGTCATTACACCAGTACTTCTGTGTTCCTCTGTCAGTGTCATTACACCAGTGCTTCTGTGTTCCTCTGTCAGTGTCATTACACCAGTACTTCTGTGTTCCTCTGTCAGTGTCATTACACCAGTACTTCTGTGTTCCTCTGTCAGTGTCATTACACCAGTACTTCTGTGTTCCTCTGTCAGTGTCATTACACCAGTACTTCTGTGTTCCTCTGTCAGTGTCATTACACCAGTACTTCTGTGTTCCTCTGTCAGTGTCATTACACCAGTACTTCTGTGTTCCTCTGTCAGTGTCATTACACCAGTACTTCTGTGTTCCTCTGTCAGTGTCATTACACCAGTGCCCCATACCATTCACGTATTACAGACGCTGCATAATCTTAGCAACTGACAGGCAATGTCGTTACATGGACAGTTGAAGGCTGTAGTTGCGCAACTGGCTGTTTGCGAACCACTGCAACATCTTACACATTTCAAGATCGATATTTTTGTTAGGATTGTAAGGAAACTGAAATCAGATGCAAGAAACCCCACTGCTGGCATGTATCTGTAAAAAAGGGTTGCAAAATTATTTTGCCTGGCCAGCTGAATCACTGTCTGCGATGGGTTTCATGGGTTGTACGTGTACAGTGGTGTTGAGTTGTAGATGTTTAACCTTTTAAATCCCAGTGGTTACTGTATTAAAAAAACTACGTTCTGCCCACACAGTGTATTTATGTGTTTTGTGTGGATCTCAGAACAAACAGCGATTATTTCACTGTACAACATTAACTGACTGGTTTGTATAACTGAGACGGAGTGTGTTTACTACGCGGTACGGACTGTATTTATGTGTTTTGTGTGGATCTCAGAACAAACAGCGATTATTTCACTGTACAACATTAACTGACTGGTTTGTATAACTGAGACGGAGTGTGTTTACTGCGCGGTACGGACTGTATTTATGTGTTTTGTGTGGATCTCAGAACAAACAGCGATTATTTCACTGTACAACATTAACTGACTGGTTTGTATAACTGAGACGGAGTGTGTTTACTACGCGGTACGGACTGTATTTATGTGTTTTGTGTGGATCTCAGAACAAACAGCGATTATTTCACTGTACAACATTAACTGACTGGTTTGTATAACTGAGACGGAGTGTGTTTACTGCGCGGTACGGACTGTATTTATGTGTTTTGTGTGGATCTCAGAACAAACAGCGATTATTTCACTGTACAACATTAACTGACTGGTTTGTATAACTGAGACGGAGTGTGTTTACTGCGCGGTACGGACTGTATTTATGTGTTTTGTGTGGATCTCAGAACAAACAGCGATTATTTCACTGTACAACATTAACTGACTGGTTTGTGTAACTGAGACGGAGTGTGTTTACTGCGCGGTACGGACTGTATTTATGTGTTTTGTGTGGATCTCAGAACAAACAGCGATTATTTCACTGTACAACATTAACTGACTGGTTTGTATAACTGAGACGGAGTGTGTTTACTGCGCGGTACGAACTGAGTCTTTAAGTATAATTGATGTTGACTCAGTGCGGTATGTCGACAGCCGTAAATCTCCAAGTTCCGAGATCTTTACGAAGACAAGTTCGAGGTTCACGTGGCGGTGGACGTAGTCATCTGGAATGTGATGCAGCGTAGCCTGGTAAATAGGTACCGGCGTTTCGGAGGAACCTGCTCTCTTCCCTGAATACGGAGGCAGCAGATTCTTTCAAAAGTTGGTACCTATGTACCAGACTAGACCGTTGTACACCGCAAAGTGCCATAGTGCTGATATGTGTTGAGCAGAATGCATAAACGGCACGCATTGATATCCGCAACTAGTACAGTATGTATATAGCAACAGACTGCCAGCATGTAATGAAGAAGCTCACCGTCCAACCGATAACAAAGCAGGCAACATAACAACTTCATATGCCGGTACACAAATACTTGGACTGATAATAAAAAAGCCAATAATGAGGACATATAGACCAAACACTATACAATACACGACCAGTTGCGTCAATGAACAATTTGCCACGAACATTAGTCGCTACACATCGCATAATAAACTTCATCACCAATCTGCTGAACACTTTGAGCTGATTACAATGTACGTGAGAAAGAATCAGCTCACACATTTTATATTTAACGGGTTTTGACTGTTATTCCACTTTTTGGAATAATAACTTTAATATTATCATTGTATTTAATGTTTGTAAAGTAGAGGCCTCCTGGAATATTTTTCTGTTTCTTATGCACACTATACTACTACCTGACTATGGCTAATCAAACAGGCCGAAACATGATGCAAAAATATAGAGTACTTACTACATTGTTATCAGTTGTGTTCTTTCTGAAAATAAAAATTGAATCTATTTATATAACACAACGGGATGACGATACCAAAATTCTATACTGCTTTTCTTGTTCTCATTTCCAGGTCGCCATAGCTGTCACGGGATGTCCCAGCGGAAGCAGGCTTTCTGTGCGATAAAGCTGCTGTGCTCGGCGAGACGATAAAAGAAAGACCCTGTAGATAAATATTCCTAACATTGAGCTGTGTGAAAAAGAAGGACTTGAGACGTGTCAGTGCTGTGATGCAGCTTTACTCGGCTTCACTCCCTTGGCGAGAGAACCGAAAAGATCGGCTGGGCTTGTGCCTGCACCACAATAGCACGGCTGTGCTGTAAAGACGAACAGACTGGCCGCGGTAAGACGCCTGCTGCTCTGCAACACAATAAACACGGCTGTGCTGTAAAGACGAACAGACTGGCCGCGGTAAGACGCCTGCTGCTCTGCACCACAATAGCACGGCTGTGCTGTAAAGACGAACAGACTGGCCGCGGTAAGACGCCTGCTGCTCTGCAACACAATAACACGGCTGTGCTGTAAAGACGAACAGACTGGCCGCGGTAAGACGCCTGCTGCTCTGCAACACAATAGCACGGCTGTGCTGTAAAGACGAACAGACTGGCCGCGGTAAGACGCCTGCTGCTCTGCAACACAATAGCACGGCTGTGCTGTAAAGACGAACAGACTGGCCGCGGTAAGACGCCTGCTGCTCTGCACCACAATAGCACGGCTGTGCTGTAAAGACGAACAGACTGGCCGCGGTAAGACGCCTGCTGCTCTGCAACACAATAACACGGCTGTGCTGTAAAGACGAACAGACTGGCCGCGGTAAGACGCCTGCTGCTCTGCACCACAATAGCACGGCTGTGCTGTAAAGACGAACAGACTGGCCGCGGTAAGACGCCTGCTGCTCTGCAACACAATAACACGGCTGTGCTGTAAAGACGAACAGACTGGCCGCGGTAAGACGCCTGCTGCTCTGCAACACAATAACACGGCTGTGCTGTAAAGACGAACAGACTGGCCGCGGTAAGACGCCTGCTGCTCTGCAACACAATAACACGGCTGTGCTGTAAAGACGAACAGACTGGCCGCGGTAAGACGCCTGCTGCTCTGCAACACAATAACACGGCTGTGCTGTAAAGACGAACAGACTGGCCGCGGTAAGACGCCTGCTGCTCTGCAACACAATAACACGGCTGTGCTGTAAAGACGAACAGACTGGCCGCGGTAAGACGCCTGCTGCTCTGCAACACAATAGCACGGCTGTGATGTAAAGACGAACAGACTGGCCGCGGTAAGACGCCTGCTGCTCTGCAACACAATAGCACGGCTGTGCTGTAAAGACGAACAGACTGGCCGCGGTAAGACGCCTGCTGCTCTGCAACACAATAGCACGGCTGTGATGTAAAGACGAACAGACTGGCCGCGGTAAGACGCCTGCTGCTCTGCAACACAATAGCACGGCTGTGATGTAAAGACGAACAGACTGGCCGCGGTAAGACGCCTGCTGCTCTGCAACACAATAGCACGGCTGTGATGTAAAGACGAACAGACTGGCCGCGGTAAGACGCCTGCTGCTCTGCAACACAATAGCACGGCTGTGATGTAAAGACGAACAGACTGGCCGCGGTAATACGCCTGCTGCTCTGCAACACAATAGCACGGCTGTGATGTAAAGACGAACAGACTGGCCGCGGTAAGACGCCTGCTGCTCTGCAACACAATAACACGGCTGTGCTGTAAAGACGAACAGACTGGCCGCGGTAAGACGCCTGCTGCTCTGCAACACAATAGCACGGCTGTGATGTAAAGACGAACAGACTGGCCGCGGTAAGACGCCTGCTGCTCTGCAACACAATAGCACGGCTGTGATGTAAAGACGAACAGACTGGCCGCGGTAAGACGCCTGCTGCTCTGCAACACAATAGCACGGCTGTGATGTAAAGACGAACAGACTGGCCGCGGTAAGACGCCTGCTGCTCTGCAACACAATAACACGGCTGTGCTGTAAAGACGAACAGACTGGCCGCGGTAAGACGCCTGCTGCTCTGCAACACGCACAGTCTTTAGATCAATCTGTTTACCTTTATGCGTCACAGCTTTGAAGTTGCCTGCGGGACGTAGCGTGAGGCTTCGGAGGTTCTGTGCAGAATATTGGTCGGTTGCGAGGAAATGTGCAGTAAATTTAAGTATCATGTAGTGCCGATAGATGTCTCTAGTTGCAAAAGGTAAAGGTAAAGTTCACACTAGAACAGGCCATGAAGGACCACACGGGGAATAGAGGTATAGCTCTACTCTTTCTTTAACCTCGGCGCTAGATGGGGTGGGTGGTCAGCGCCACGCCCCGGCCGCTTTTCCCCGGGAATTACCCGATACCCATTGTACAGGAGGCTGGGTAGGCCCCAGGGCCGGTCTGGACGGGTGCAGAAAATCTCGCCCCCACCGGAATTCGATCCCCGGACCGTCCAGCCAGTAGCTCAGTCGCTATACCGACTGAGCTACCCCGGCCCACGTCCCTAGTGGTGTCACTCGCAAAGAATTCACCAGTCTCTGTCTGAAGCAGCACACTCGTCGCCCCATTTCTGTCAGAAGTGCAGAGTTGCTTTTCAACAAATGTCGTGAGGTACCGACACATGTCATGAGGTACCGACACACGTCGTGAGGTACCGACACACGTCATGAGGTACCGACACATGTCGTGAGTAGAACTGTTGAGGTACCGACACATGTCGTGAGGTACCGACACATGTCATGAGGTACCGACACACGTCGTGAGGTACCGACACATTCATGAGGTACCGACACATGTCATGAGGTACCGACACACGTCGTGAGGTACCGACACACGTCGTGAGGTACCGACACACGTCTGTGAGGTACCGACACATGTGTGAGGTACCGACACACGTCGTGAGGTACCGACACACGTCGTGAGGTACCGACACACGTCGTGAGGTACCGACACAGTGTGAGGTACCGACACATGTGAGGTACCGACCCCAAATGAATTCATTTCCATCACGCTTTGGATCGTCATATAAATTCCGCGTGCCAAGCACAATATTTTGGTGCTCCTAATAGGAATAGGAACCGGGTATCGATTGTAACGCTTTTGCTAGGATGTGTAGAGCAGGTAAAGCGCCGTAACAGTAATTCTGTACGCACGCTGTCTTGCCGTTTTGTGTCTCAAGTCCTGTACAGACCGTTGTGCAGTTAGACTGAGCTTGACACTGTGCTATCTGATTTGTCTGTTTGTACCGAGCAAACAGACAAACGATTGGATCAATAACAGAGCCTCCCGAAATATCAGTGTGCAGTGAGAACTAATTGGATTCTGGACTTTATCCATCGTCCGGAATCTAAAATCACGACGTTTCGGAAGCTGGATCTGCTTCCGTCCTCAGGTGAAGGGAGAGCGAGACACCTACTTTGTTGGGTCCCTTAGATAGAGCTAACCTCAATCACTGTGACCCAACACAGTGTCTCGCTCTCCCTTCACCTGAGGACGGAAGCAGATCCAGTTACCGAAACGTCGTGTTATCTAGTTAATTTATATTTCCGGACGATGCACAAAGTCCACAAACCAATTAGTTCTCAATGTTACATGCCGTCGTCAGAAGCCTTTAGTATTTAACATGGACAGGTTTAGGGGCTGTTCTGATAGGATCGGAATTCACTGGGGCAGAGTCCTCTTTGAAAACTTAGTGTTCATTCAGCTAACGAGAGAATGTGCGTCCTTTTACGTAGCTGTGTTCACAGTGTCCACCGCTTGACCCTATGTGTTCACAGTGTCCACCGCTTGACCCTATGTGTTCACAGTGTCCACCGCTTGACCCTATGTGTTCACAGTGTCCACCGCTTGACCCTAGTGTTCACAGTGCCCACGCTGACCCTATGTGTTACGTGTCCACCGCTTTACCTAACTGGTTTAGATGAACCCAGTGCACACCTTACAGACCCACTGATACACAAAGGTGTACTAGCATATAACAATAAATGTTATAGTAGTCTCACCGTGCATTTCTACAACGCACTGTTTAAAACACCGACCAAATGCACTTCACTTTCACTTTTATTATGTATTAATCAACCCCTACACATGTTTCGGTCTTATATAAGGCCATCTTCAGGGCAGTACACACCGCAGCACGACACAGACGACATAAAACAGCAGGACATAATTACCAAATGACCATCAACTATACAAATCCAAGAACAAAAACAGCCAAAGCTGTACAGACTAGCATAACAATACACACTGCTGCATTGTACTGTTTTAACACGAATTTTGACGAATTTTTAAGGATTTTATACTCTGTGTTTTTATGTATATTTTAAATTCCGACTTTGTAAGTGACTGTAACTTATATACAAAGAGACTGCACAGTATAATGACAGACGTAACATTGGGTGTAAAATGAACGTAGTTTATGGACCCCCTGAAGATGGCCTTATATAAGACCGAAACTTATGTAGGGGTTGATAATACATAAGAAAAGTGAAAGTGAAGTGCATTTTGTTGGTGTTTTAAACAGTGATAACAATAAGGTGCTGATGGGAATATTTTGACCTGGAAAACATAAAACACCACAGGATCAATTAGAGTTACGTAACGATATTCTAGTGAATGAATGTTTTGAAGTGAAAACTGCTAAGCAGTTTGGAATTTAAAATTAAATAAGATATGATCAGGAAGATTTAATAGTGAGGTATGTACACATGTGAAAGGTACAGAAGTATAGTAGGAAAATCTGAAGTGAAGAGATCGTTGGGAGACTGAGGTGTAGATGGAAGGATAATACGGTATTTAAGTTAATGGTGAGTGTGTGAGTGAGATTTATTCTGGTAAAGGATAGGGCCCGGCGCTGGGATCCTTTGAACCTTCTGGTTTGCAAAAGGTGAGGAATTCTTTGAGCAGCAGGGCGACTATTCGTGTCTTAAGAGAAAATCTGTTCCATGTTAGCTATACATTCAAAAGTGAGAAACTGCGGGCATAATATTATATTAAATAATTTGCGATTGATACTCTGTGCCGAAAATAGTCCATACTATAATCGCATCTTTCCTGTGGAAAAGCTGATGAAAAGCAGAAAGGAAGTAACGGTCTGTACTTCCTTTCTGCTCTTCACAGCTGGATGTCATCGATAAATAAAGCTGGTCAAGTACTGTAACCAAACCCGGCCCAAACATCGACAGTAAGAGGAAGGTCACGGATCAAAAGGCGAAGTTCTTTGGCCTTTTTTAGAGGAGTGATTTTATTGGCTAATAGGATGTAGAGACTGTTATATACAAAATGGCGTTTGTGACGTGACGGAAGAATGAGCGTGACCTTTTTGAATTGAAAGCTTTAAGTGTGTTATTTACAGTAACAGCAGTAATGTTTATAAGTTCAAAATAAGATTTTACAGGTAATGGAACAATAATACTTGTGAAGTGTGTTTTTAAATGGGTGTCGTACGTGGGGTGTTTATTCGTTACGATCGTCTACGTTGTTAAGAGTAATTTCACAAGTACAAGTTGTAAAAGTGTTGTGCACCCTTGATGAAAAAATTACCCACTAAATCTTACCTTGTTCGGAGTTTATAGGTACGTTAGTGGTGTCTCACAGATTCTAGTTAGGAAGAAGTGGTTAATAAGAATACAGCACTGGCTACTGCCGTTACCGTGTTAACCAGAAAAGTGACACCACCATTATTTTAGATGATTGGTAGTTAAGATGGTCGGTCTGGTCTACCCTTAAAATAATCTCAGTATTTTTGTTTATGCTCGTGTTCTTGTTACATAACATTGTTGAATAGTGCAATACAGATTTAGGAGATGGCCACTTTTCATTAAACACTTTTTATGTTCGTGTTCGTAGGGCACGGTACGTCGCATCAACTCTACAAGAGTTTGTCCCATTTAAAGAATTTCAGTTATTATAAAAACATACGTTATAGTGGTGGTTCCATGATGTAATTGTGTTTTGTTCTAATGCTAAATACCAGTTAAGTGTGTTTTATATTTACGTGCATTTGTATTTGGAACCACTCTAGTGTATATTATTAGAATTTTTTTGTTGTATGCCTGTTTACAGTTCATTCAGCATGTGATGCGGACACTGTTTCTTTAATGAAACTGAAATGCACAGTTGAATGTGGTAATGAAATCCTAATAGGAAACATGCCTTTTTGTGTCGCTTTCATCTGGCATCTTGTACATTTCTCACCATATTAGATCATGGTCAGAGTTGCCAACATAGGTGAACCCAATGGAAAAATGAAGAAATTAGCTTTGTACACAAGGCTTAGGATTCAGGTTTGTGTGGGTTTATGAATTAGCATCTAAGCAAAGCATTCCAATTGTCACTGGTACCCCATCTTGCCGTTCACAACTTCATCCAGATGATTCCTTTGTTATTTGAGGCTCAGTCTTCTGGTCATCATGACAGTTCTAAATTATTCCCATAGGCTGAAGTTAAGCTTAGGATTGAGGGTGCCCCCACAACATCCCATGACCCTTGTACCAAGCATAAGCAGCCCCTGTAGTAAAGATGTGAGTCATGTGAGACCATATTTATGGGTAGGCCTGTGTTAGTTGGAAATTAGAAATCAGAGCAATCTGAATTTGCTTATTGATTCTGTAG
The DNA here is from genome assembly GCA_021186555.1 of Reticulitermes speratus. Lineage (NCBI taxonomy): Eukaryota > Metazoa > Arthropoda > Insecta > Blattodea > Rhinotermitidae > Reticulitermes > Reticulitermes speratus. Next base: position 56,784,039 of record JAJKFL010000003.1, read on the forward strand.
CTTGTACTGTAGCAGGCAATGGCTGTAGCTCCTCCTTTCCTGGAAGAAGGTCATTGGACATTTATGGTCTGATTCTTGCACATGTATACAGCCATTTTTAATTCCAGTGGTTTTGAGTATCGTATGTTGAAAGGTTTAATAGAACACTTTTTGTACTTTGTGTATAAACCGTGAAATAGTATTTTCTTGGAACTGAATTAGGTACAATTGTTCATATGCGATGTATGAAGGCATTTAGCGAGAGTTGAAGTAATACTGCGTGTTTTCTGAACGCAGTTAAGCCTCTCCCCTTTCCCCCACCCAAGATGGAATTCACAGTACCCATACGACAGAAAGCTGGGTGGATCCAAGATATACTTTGAACATGGTGGCGGGGAAAAACCTTCTCCTGCCAGGGATCAGTCTCTTTTCCATTGTCCATTATCCCAGCTGTTTTTAGAAGGGGGTGTTTTCTTTTTCTGTTGATGAAATAAGTTAAGGATTATTATTCTGTTGGGCCACTTGAGAGAACTAAGCGTCAGGTCCAGTAGCATTTGAGACTGCTTCTGCCAAGGGTCCAACAGAGCATTGTTTGTTAACAAATAAAATGCTGGATGGTTCCATAAAATGCAGGCATTTACTTGAGTAGCTGGGGTATTAAATTGGCCTCTCAAGATGGAGTTTCCTGAATTCTGTTATTTTGTTATCAGAAAATTATTTCAAACCCTGGTTGTGTTGTGTTGTACCAGTGAATCTGTTTTGACAAGTTTTATCACAGTTAATATCTGAATGACTGCTTAAATGGCACAGGTTTTGTGTCATGGTGGGCCAGGATAGCTCAGTCAGTATAGCTACGAGCTGGACAGTCCGGGGATCGACTCCCGGTGGGGGTGAGATTTTCCGCACCCGTCCAGACCAGTCCTGGGGCCCACCCAGCCTCCTATACAATGGGTACCGGGTCTCTTTCCCAGGGGTAAAGCGGCTGGGGCGTGGAGTTGACAACCCACCCTCATCTATCGCCGAGGTTAAAGAAAGAGTAGTCCTTACGTCAGGGTCTCTTGTGGCTAACCCTAAATCCGGCCCTGATTATTCAGTGTTTATCATGAAATAATATATTTATTTTTTTTTAATTTTACGTACCCCCTAAGATGTCTTCGCTTACCCCTGGGGGTATGTGTACCCCAGGTTGAATACCACTGTGCTAGAGGACCTATAAACATGGGGAGTGAGCATATAAAAACCTTCCACTATTTGGGATATTTTGGTGCATTTGTATTAAGTATGTATTTATTTCAGTTCTCAAGATGGCAGTAAAGCTCGTCTTCAGCGGTACAGCCGACGCAGTCTCTCATACTGGTGAAGATGTGTCAGAATGTGAGCTTCTGCTGTCAGTGTCAGGCTGATGTCAGCAGGTGCCTCAGTCCAGTGTTATGCTGTGGTAGACTTGAGTTTCTCTGCTGCTGGTGGCATGGCTTCATTAGCTAAGTGACACATTTGTGTCAGCTGTCAGATCTTCATGATGTCTTTATCAGTTTTATTGAAATTGGGTGTCATTGGTAGGGAGGAAGGTGCAACACTGATTGGCTAGAAATTGACAGAAGTAAATTATCGTGTACTGCCTGAACTATATTATGAGGTTTTATGTTGTTGTACTGTGCATATTCTTACATTTAATACATCAACCAACATATGCACTTGATGAAATAAAATTCAAGGCAAGTATTAAACTCCTATGTGTCAGCACCGGGGTGCCATCATCAGGGAGTTATTTAGAACGAAGGTGTAAAAGCCCAACACGCTAATCTAGGTATTGCATCACCCTCATTATCAGATTCGTAATGTCAGATTCTTACGACACAGGTTTCTGTGAATTTGCTAACTTTGAGTGCATGAACTCAGTTTTGGCTCTCTAATCCTAGTCTGTTTCATTTTAGTTTTGTTACAAGATTCACAGCCGACAACATGCGTAATTTTGTGGGCATTCACAGATAAGTTGGTTTTGCATAAGAATATGTGTATAATTGGTTAGGCATAACTTATGTTGGCTGTAAACATGCTTTGTGCATCTTTTACCCCTCTCTCCGTGCCCCAAAAGGTAAGTCCCATGTTATACACCAGTGTCACTGACTTGTGACCAAGGAGTGAGCATATGTGGCAGTTGTGTTCCTGTCAACTGTACACAGCTGTGAGGCGAGGCTCTACTAAAGGTACGTAACACATCATTACTATCAGGCTGTCCTATTTGATGTAATCAGCTGTACCTCATATGTGAGGTCTAATGATCGCTACAGTTTAGATCAAGAAGCAGAAACTGACCACAGCAGTCTGACAGTGGGGTACAACTGTACTGACACAGCAGTCTGACAGTGGGGTACAACTGTACTAACACAGCAACTTTAGTCATGAACTTCCTGTCACCAGATCCATGTAATATTTGCCCAAATTGTTTAAAAGAAACCCGGTGGGGAGGTTGTGTGTGCTGATCCACACTTCTGATCCTGAAACTACTGCACAGTACTTGATAACATTTGATAGTGGGGTCTGCACTATAGTTGTAGGGTCTGTAATTGTGGTGCGTACCAACGGATTACAGAGTGGTTTAGCAAGGAAGGTGGTTGGCTGCTAGGTAGATAACTACGGTTTAATCCCTGGTAGGCCAAAGTTTCTCTCTGCCACATCTGGAAGGACCCTGTGGCTCATCTAGGTTACTCTACAAAGGTAAAGTGGCCAGAGCATGAAGCTGACCATGTGACTACTCTCTTGTCAGAGCATATAGTAACAAGAGTTTGTATTCAGAATAGAACAACCTGTCTGAACACAGTTCCTCTGTACTCTTGTGACCATATTGGCCATTCTTCTGTGAACACATCATCATAGCGTTATCTGATATCACAGTTGATATAAGTCAGCTGTCAGCAGAGTACACACAGTGTTGTGTCGCTGTTCTTTTATTGTGGTTGTATCGTGTCTGTGGAATGAAGCAAAGTGACAGAGCTTCGTGGCACTTAGAGACGGGTCCTCGATAGTTGACACCCACCAGTTTGACTTAAAGTTTTGCAGTGTGGCAGAGGTCCCTGCTGTAAATTCCAGACCAAATATTAGGTGTTGGCACAGCAATACTTGATTGTCCACGGCTTTCCATGTTTTACAGTGTTCCTTTGCATGTCGTGTAAATGGAAGTTCAGTTGAATTTTTCATGATAGCATAGTTGGTAGCAAGGTTATCCACAATGTAGACAGACAGGGTTAAATTCCCACTGAGGTACAGTTTTTTTAATCACAGTGTCTGGAGCAGCTCATAGACCAGTCAGTTTTGCCCCCCCAACCCCAAAAACTCAAGGAGGGTTTGTGCATGCAAGATTGTTGGAAATCCCACTGTGGTAGCAGCAACCCCAACTGCAGGAAACAGACAGTCACTTGCCTGTCGGTCTTATAGTTCAAATTAAAACAGCTCTCGTAGCAGTTAGTCGTGAACTATCTTTTAGGACAGTCTGTGAAAGTACATGCACTTCTGCATAACCATTTACAAGCACCAGTTTACATAAGTAATAATTCTGTGGCTCCGTGCACGAAACCCATAACCCTCAAATTTGAAGAAATTGAGATAATGTTACCTGTGTGTTGGCTGACCAAGTATCTGTCACCGCTCAAACCAGTAACATATTAGGTAGTGCCTACAGTGAAGTACAGGTAGCAGCACCCTGCAGTAATTCTTTCCAGAGTAGCACTTTCCGTGCTTAAAACCTCGATTTTCTTGGAACGGATCAAGTGTGGTTGATGGATTTCGTGCACAAAATTAATAAAATGACCATCAAACACAACTGTATTTATTGTATAATTGTGTTCTGTTAACAAGTATGTAATATTATATATACATCTTCCGTGTATTTGGCAATATACAGATAAGATTTATTCCAACTTATTGCACTGGTATATATCAGTATAAAAAATATAAAAGTTACTGCTACATTTTTTGGCTGATACACGTAGCCATACGTACATATATACATACATACATATATACATACATATATACATTCCATGGACCCATAAGTCTGTCCAAGTGACAACTCGATGTGCAATAAGTCATAATATACAAATATACAGCTATACAGACTAGAATTTTACATTTGAACACTATACACTAAAACATTATAAACGTGTTACATACCGCACTATGGACTATGTTTATACATAACAAATTCATGATCAGGGAGTAGACACAAAGGTCGTAGTTAATTAAGAATGTGTAACATTGTCCAAGGTAAAGGTAAAATGTACATTCGAGACCAAATTACAATATATTTGTATAAAATATACAGGAATCAAATTTATTTGCATCGAAGCATCTTCTTTCCAAATTACTAGGAAGTCTGAAAAGTTGCATCGAGAATAGATGTTATAAACAGACTGAAAGTATTTTGGAATATAAAGCCAGTGAATGTAGAAGTAATATGCGACTTATTCTGCATACAGTGCAGTTGCGTGTACATCGGACAAGCACTCTGTACTGGCCTGTGATGTCACTACAGTATCCACCAATCATGACATTGTCTGTGTTAAGCGCACAAATGTTTCAACTTTGTCATGGTAGCTTCATACAAGGGATTAACATCTCCAGTATTCTGCTTGTCAATACCCCCAAATGTTGGTAAAGCTTTATGTAAATATTTTCCAAACCGTTCATACATGACCTTTTAAATTATGTTTAATGTTATTAGGTCCATCGTATTTTGCATGGGGTCATATTCATGTCGGTGGTGCAGTATATGTACCATGTAAGGAGCTTGAGGATTGTTGGTCTTTATGCGTCTGCAGTGTTAGTGGTAACTTTATCGCCGTTGTGCACCTGTCTGGCCTACATACAGCTAGTTACATGTCATGCAGCTCATGCTATAAATATATGTCTTGTGTTGTGTCCGTAATAAATTAAATATCGTGTTTGGGTCCAAAAGTGATCTCAAGGTTAGTGTTCTTAAAACAATTGGTAACTTCTCTACTTTCATATTCACTGGCTTTATGTTACAAAATACTTTAATCTGTTTTTAATATTATTAATCTTTTTGGACTTTTTACTAATTTGGGAAGAAGATGCTTGGATGCAAATAATTTTCACTAATTGAGTTCTGTATACTTTGTTATACATATTATACACGAGTGCCTGCTGCATATGAAGATGTAATTTACTCTGGAATTTACACTTTACCTTTACCCTGGGCATGCTGTATATTCTTAACTAAATATGACCTTTGTGTGTGCCCCCTTATGATGGCAACATGTATCAGCTGAAACATGTGACCATATGTCCTGGGTTTGAGGTTGGGGGTGACTTCTTTCAGATCTTATATAAGTTTTAAAACTTTCGCAGCGACATGATTCAATATAGTCTTCTCGGGTGCACAGCCGCGTCAATTCGTTTGAATACAACGTTTCGGGGACGGAGCGAGTCCCCGAAACGTTGTATTCAAACGAATTGACGCGGCTGTGTGCCCGAAAAGACTATATTGAATTCTTTCAGATCTGGTTTGAGGTATTCAGGCAGCAGGGTGAGTGGTTGCCTCCCCACTCAAGTGTTAAAGAAAAGAGAGAACTACGTATTCATGGTTAATGCAGTTGTATTCATGGAGATATCCTGTGAATTTTACTGGGCTGACACTGGAAAGGAAAGAGCCAGTAAAGTGATAATAGAGGGGGAAACTTCCAGAAGCTTAGGCAGACGAATTATTTTGGTGGACACACGAGTTTAGTGGGCTTATTAATGGTGTTGGAAGTAGACTCCACTTAACATGTTGTAAGAAGGGATTTTTAGCAGGAAGACGCAAGTCAGTCAGTCATTGTTCTGTGTCAGAGGTAGTTCAGTGATAACACGTGTTTGAATAACTTCTGTATTTTTTTGTATTGATATATATCAGAGCAGTAAGTTGGAATAAATCTTATCTGTATAAGAAGCTACATGTTTCGGCCCAAAATGGCCATTATCACGCATTATATGAAAATATACAATGAAATAGGTTATCATTACGTATAATTGTCATTACTGTGAGATCTCACCTTTACATAATTCATTTGCAATTGTTAATTGCATTCAAACCATATCCTGAATGGAGCTGAAATAATAATAATCATAATTCAGTTCTCATTTATTGAAGTGCTAGCATATAACAGCACAGTGGCCAATTACAAAAGTAGCAAAAAATAATTACACAAACAAAAAACAATGAGCAAAAATTGGACCTCTGGCTGAAATTAAAACACCTGTTAGCTAAATAAGACCATAACTCGAATGAAATGTGCTGCTAGCATAAAATTTGTTTCGAAGATCTGATGTGCTTACTAAATATATTGGTATCACTGCATACCAAGTTTGCACACCTGGCAGAAAGGCAATTTTTGCAAGTGCAAAGTGGATGAAGTTTCCATTATTATTATTTTCTATTTATTGCTATTTATATAGCAGCTATTTTAACCTATATATATAATATATATATATACAACTATGACAAGCTTTTTAACTTATTATACAGTGTTTTTACATATTTTCCAATTTTTACGTATATCCATTTAAAAAGTTATTACAACCTACTTAAAGACAGGTGATCTGTACGGCATGTGGCAATGAACTGAACATGTGGATGTGTAATAAGTGTAGTTTGTAGCCCCCTGATGATGGTCTGTGGTAGACTGAAACATGTGTAGGTGTATTTAGTAACTGTATAAAAATAGTTTCAAGTCAAATGTACATTTAGTTGGTTATGAAACATTGAATAGAAAATGCACAGTGAAAATAATATAAAGTTGATTCTTTATGTTGCATTTGTAATGTTAAACCTCCATTTATTCTACCTGTTTTCCACTTGTGACCTGATGGCATTATAGAAGAACATTTTGATTTTTATTGACAAACATTTTATACTGTTGAAAGGCCAAAGACACGTAATAATAACCTATTTTACTTCCTTCTATATGAACCTGATGACGGCCCTTTTGGACGAAAACGTGTAGTTTGTTGGTAGCAGGATATTGTAGCGCTCTGGGACTGTGATAAGGAAAGACTCACTCCTGGCACTACAGTTATTGTCTCCTGTTTTTTAAATGCAATTCCAACAACCAAGTTTGGGCGTAGGTAGGATAGGTTACTAAAGCCATCGTCATGTTCTTAACCAGTTAATAAACAAAAGTCAGGATTAGCTTTAGTTGCATGTTAAATCAACCTGATGCTTTATGACACAGTTTATTGTAAGTATTTCATTGTCAAGACCATAATTCAGTTATGTAATTCCACCATTAAGTTTTGATAATGTTTCCACATCCTCCATAACTAAATTAACTGCCCGATTTATACCAGTCATCTCTTTTTAGGCCAGATTCTAGTACATCCAAAATGTTTCAGTCAAACCTGTTAAGACAAAGGTATCCATGGTGTTATCCAATAAACAGTCACCATTTTTACGTCACTTGGCACAACACTGCTGACCCACATTGTTCAGCAGTCCTGACCAAGCGACATACTATCCTTCATGTTACCGTAAGGCCAGACATCTGTAAGAGCAGAAAACTACAAGCTGGCAGCAAAAGTAACACAAGTTAGAAGTAAGGAGCTTGTATGAATAAGTCTGGAAGCCGCATTTCGTGAGCTCTACACAGGAACTTGCTTAGCAGAAAGCTTTCCAGAGGCGCATGTACCATAATGTAACTTATAAACAAATAAATGGCATAATTATCAAACCACTACATTATGCAATGAATACAGTTGTGTGTGACCATTGTTTTTATCAGCCCTTTGGTGCTGGATGTTATATGTGTGTAACATGAAATGTGATGCTTAAAATGTTAAACTTTCTATAAATATATCTGCTCCTATGCAGCCATATAAATTGCAGTCTTCTGCGTATCACTGTGGGCACGTAAGTGTGGCACTAAAGGGTTAATCACTAAAAAACAATGCGATATTCTATATAAAAAAATTACACTAGTATGACGAGTTATGTGCAATATCCTGTCACACTAGCAACATGCTGAATTTGAGGTTCTCACAGCAGTGCTGCGAGGATTAAGATCCTGTGGGATATGATGCTGTGTTGCTGGATGAACGGAGGACCCTTCGTAATGTTGGGTGCAACTCGCCCAGTCACTCTGCATCACATCTCAGAAGAGGTGAATCCTAAATATGTACGTGCGAGTTCTCAGCAGTGTAAACCAAGCTGCATTCACAGTAGTAGTAAAAAGTGCACAATGTAAATGCAGCAAGCAAACATTTCTTTTGTGTTCCTAGTGTCACAGGTTTTTGTTTTCATTGCCCTTACGACACACTGTCCTGAATCAATTTTTATAGTTCTATTGAGTGTTTGTACCTTCTAACATTTTAATCTCTTCATCCTGTTCATATCTTTTATATCACTTTGCCGGTTTTCTTTCTCCATTCTGTCCCCCTCCTTGCATTTATCCCATCTAACCTTCACATTATGACTACTGGTTTTTATACTTTTCGTTTTTCATTAGTTTTGTTTTATTCCTACAATGCATCACTTTCCCTGTATTTCTGTGCACCTTGTTCCACATCTTTCTGCGTTCATCCAGTTTATTTATTCTGTCCTCATTTCATTGCTCTTTAGCAGTCTTGTGACATGTTTGTTGTTTATATATGGTATTTTCTGAATGTCCCAATTTTAATCGATTAGTCTGATCTGTCCATCCATTCACCTGTTTCCTGCCTTCAGTATGAACTTTCTCGTACAATGCACTTGCCTTCAGTTCTACCACTCCCACCACCCCCATTTTTATATAGGTCACACGAAGATTTGTAATCATTTAATGTTGAGTTTCTGAATATTTATAATGAAAAATGTAATGAATGGTAGAGAATAAATGTTAAAACAAAGTGCATTTTGTGTTTCTGTTAACGTGAGATAGTGCTGTTCACGTGTCTGAGTGCGCTATGTCCCATATGAAACTATCCGCCATGGCATGACGATATACGGCTCTTAAAAGATTGGGGCCGTCGGCGCCATCTGTTGACGATGGCCGGTACCACGCAGTCGGTGTTAGTGCCATCTGTTGGGATTTCTAGAAACAACAAATCAAAAAAGTGAATCCCCACGCCATCTGTTGGGATTTCTAGAAACTACAAATGAAAAAAGTGAATGCCCACGCCATCTATTGGCAAATTTTGGTACTAAGGCTTTCGACTGACATTTTTGATTCCATCATCAGGGAATTTTTCGAATGTTTCGACTATAATTTCCGCTTCCTTCTTCAGGAAAAATTTCAAATATTTTGCGAAATGTATAATTTCTGCACTATATTCGAAAAATTTCCTGAAGATGGAAGCAAAAAAATTAGTCGAAACATCCGAAAAATACCCTGAAGATGGAATCGGAAATTTCAGTCGAAAGCCGTAGTACCAAAATTTGTCAATAGATGGCGTGGGCATTCACTTTTTTCATTTGTAGTTTCTAGAAATCCCAACAGATGGCGCTGATACCCAAAAAATTTATACCTCTAGTACCAACAATCGCCTACAGATGGCGTGAGCACATCGGCCATCCCAAATTTTTACTTTGTTACTGCATACTCCATAGAGGAAGAGAAATATGTAAGAAGGAAATGACATAACTGTTGATTTTTGATGGGAGATCAAGATAAATGCAAAGACTATCAAAAAAAGATGGACAATTTATTCAGATGAAAACTGTGTAGGAAAGAACAGATGGATCAAGCGAAAGACAAGCTGAATGCCAACACGGAATATTTAAAGGTAGGTAACACCAATGGGATTCAAGGGAGAGATGATGAGATTAAATAAAAAGTTGGGATGCAGAAAAGACCAAAAACATGAGAAGTGGTAGGACCACACAGGAAGGCATAGCAAGACAAAATTAAATGAAATATTGTACAAGAAATGCCTCCTTTATTTCTTTGACATACATGGTAAATATTCACATGTATAACAGTAGGACTTGCTTGTGTAGTGCCCTAAGAGATAGTTACGGGAATAAAAGAATGAAAGTAAGAAAGAATATAGAGGAATGGAATACACAAATAGGAGAAAGGCACACAAAAAAGGGAATAAAATGGGACTGAATTAGATGGGAAGCAGATGCAGAAAACATGCAAGGAGAAAGGGAAGAAGCTAAGGTACTGGAATGTAGACAGTATTGAAGAAAATGGAGTGGAAAGAATAACAATAAAATGGACCAGAAATTAGGCATTACTAGAAGAAAGAAATTAATGAATGTAAGGGAAATGAAAATAGGCAATGGAAACACATTTAAACAAAGAAATGGTCACAAAAATAGGAATAAAAATGGGGGGGGGGGGGGGGGTGGTGTTCTTATGTATCCAGTGGGCACTGCAATAACTCTGGTTTACCTGTCATCAGAAAGAAGTGTACAGATTGTGGTACACGTGATCTTGAAAACTTCCTTTTTGAGCCTTTTGTCAGATTATGATGAGACACGCTGTAGAGTACGTTCATATGAGCACTAACATATCAATTCCATTCACTTAAATATGAGGAAAATACAAAGCTGGTAGGCCATGAATGCAATTTCACTTCATTAAACTGAGAAAAATGTGCTGGATAAAAATTACTATCCACTATCATACATGTTGTACACTGCACAATACTTGCACACCATACTAATTTTGAAAACCAGAAATTTATTATCATGGATTGTGCACAATGGAAAATGTTGCTTGGCCTCCTGCCAATTAGCTGTGTTCATATGATTTACAATGTCTTCCATTTATACATTTCTGTATGTATTTATACACACACACAACAGACAGAAATGTGTAAATGAAAACCAGCATGTTATTGCCAGCCAACAGTCTTCTTTTGTTACTGTTTGAAAATGAAAAATATGACATTTACTTTCACTGCTTTTCTTTGACACGGCTCTATTAATAGTGCCTGACATGTTGGTTAGCTGCGTTTTGATTATGAACAGGTATACAGGGTCTCTTCACTGCCATCCCCTGAGCGACTCTGGGCTGATCCAATCTCTTCTCCAGTGAGCACTGTGGGCTCTTCTCCTGCATGAAGCTCTACACTTACCTTAATCTAGTGCCAAGCTGAAAAGTGGGAGGAATTCCAAACATTCCAGTCTTTGGGATATGACACCATGTACAGTGAAACTTGAATATTATGTTGCTTGAATCTACACACATTTTTATTGGTCCAGCCAGAACTGCCACATGAAGTGTTAAATTTTCTTTGAATTGCATTATTGCCTCCTAGCTTCATTCTGACATTACAAGGGTGTAGTTAACCTTTAAACAACCAAATTAAATGCCCAAACCTGGTACAATACTACTGAGTTTTCATTGGGGGGGGGGGTATTTAATTTTCAGCTCAAGTTCCACAAGAAAAGTGAATATTTTTTAAACCAAAAGTGATAAGTTTCCACATTAAACAGAAATTTGTGGGAAACAGAAATTATACAGCATGTCTTTAAAAATGCTATAAGTATCCTTATTGCCAGAATACACAAAATAAATTTCCGGAAATTTCTAAAAATCCACTGTATTTTATTTACGTTTTGGTTCCAGACCTCAACTTTGTGTACAGAGGTTGCACATGAAGACGTGCACACATCATGATGACATGGGTCGAATTTGCGTCTTGATGGGTCTTCATATTGCTTATGAATGACTGCTAAAAGATTGCATTCTGATATCCCCACTTTAAATAACATTCTTGCCAAGTCACATGTTAGTGCAGATTGTGTTACATTTCAGTATGAATGTAAAATTGATTAAAGTAACTCCAGGAGAATTATAATATTGTAAGACATTGTTTTCGTAACTTTTGGGCAGTGACAAGGTTGTTATTGCAGAACACGCACCTGTACCAATTTGTAGGTTGAGATGCGTCAATGAGGAGGAATGGTAGTACTAACTTACTGTTTAGAATGGACTAAGTCATTAAAACCTTACGAGCATGCAGGACATCTCATACACTTGCTGAAAACCAAATTTGGGAAATCGTTTGAACATTACTTGCTTATGAACTGGTAATCTTCACATCCCACTTACAGATCTGTAATATAAGCAGTTATATGTGTCTTTAGGGTAAAGCAGTAGGGCCTGAGCTTAGGGTAGATGTGCACTAACAGCAGAATTACTGGGATCTGTCATGCAAGCCCAGAGCAGTCAGTTTTATTTTCAACATAAATTTCCAAAAATTTAAAGTACATTCAAGTGATGGTAATGCCCCACACGTACTTAAAGCATATGCTATGTGTGGAATATTAAATGTTGCTAGCATACTCTGGGTGGGCAGTCTTTCTGAATTTTGAATGTCTGTTGTATTTTGACCAGATGGAATTCTGAAATTCATTCCAAGCCTAGCAAGATGTGTATGTGGACTGGCTGTTCGCTGGATTCAGGGTTCACATTGAAATTCACAATATTTTGCTCCTCTAAAACAGCTAATTAGTGTGCTAGCAAGATGATGGATGTTTCAGCTGTTTGCAGTGACCTTAGAAGAAGAGATGCATGGTGAGAGGTCTGAACTTTTGGAACATGGTACTCATCAGTGTGCTATATTGAAGGCCCTGTCACCGGCAAAAGGGAGTAGGGATTGGTATTATATACACACAGTAATTTGTTGTTACTGACATACCTTTAGTGTGAGATTTTCATAGCACACTGACAAACTCCTCTGGAATGCCATATTATGTGTGGTAAGTGAGCACTAATGTTCCCCGAACACATCAGTATTGATCTACCGCACTGCAGTCACATTCCATAAGACCATGATCTTCATATTTCAGTACATCACATTTTAGAGCAGTTTACTGCTCCTATACAGGGTATACACAAAAGAATGGTGCGGTTTCCATACTAAATACATAGTAAACCGCACCATTCTTTTGTGTATACCCTGTATTCAGGAACTTCTTCCCAGTGCTATCTAAATCCTAAAGATCGGGGCAGAAAGGTGCCACTGAAGATACATCATTCCAATTCTTACCTTGCTTGTCCACAGGTTGCAGTGTCTGAGGAAAAGCAGCAAGTTTCAAGACAGAGCACAGCAGGACCTTCAGTTGCAACAGCAGTACACACCACAAAATGTAAGCTACCTTTTGTTCATTCACTCCTTTGCTATTTATGCTTCTTGTATAACAGAAGTTGGCAATCAGATTTCTTCTTCAACATATCAGTGTTCAAATCTGTAACACTGTATATTTTACAGACACACTTTCAAGCACTTAAATGAGCTGAACAATTGTGAAAGAGTATAAGGGCATGTGGTGGTGCTGAAGGAATAGGGTATTTGTTAGCTTGAGAAATTAACTTCTGTAGAGACTGAAGTACTTTGTGTGCCCCGTCTCGAAATGTGCCATTTCTCCTGGCACTGTAGACATATCCTCTCCATCCAGGACATCTTGTTACCTCTCATCCTCCTCCTCTCTGCAAAATGCCTACCACGCAGCGTCGCAGATCGGCTCCAGCAAGGAGAGGCTGCTTCCTTGTTCTTGCAGCTCTCATTTTTTATTATTTTTGTAACTAATATTGGCATCCAAGCGTAGTGCAAGTGAAAAAGTTCCGTATTCGCGTTTTCTGTATTCATGGGGTTTTCTAGGAACCTAACCCCCGCGAATAGTGAGGACTGACTGTACTTAGACGTCAGCTCGAAACCCTTCAGGTGGACTGCATTAGATAGGATGGTGGGTCTACTCCCAACGCAAAGTTGGTAAGCTCCTCAATTGGTCCAAACTAGAATCCAGGACACACTTTCAGCAATTTCTTCTCTGATGTATTTCAATCACTGTCAAGAGAGAGTAACATCAAAATAAAACACACACACTTATCGTTTATAATTCGATTGTTTCAGTCCTGGACGGCGAGGCTTCAAATCCCTACAAATGTCAATTATTCTTACCACACTGACACACTGCCATCAGTCAAAAGCCTCCACAATGAAGAGTCCTACCAAAAAATTCACACATTTATTTTTATATCACACGTATATCTGTAAAAAATGCTGTCACTGCGGATTACTTCAACGGTTTGTTGAAATAACCCAGAGTGATTGTAGAAATAATGTAGAGAACAAATGTATCTCTCGCAGGAGAGATACGAAACATGGGCTGCTGCAAGGGTCAATTCTTGGGCCAATACTTTACTACACGCAAATAACCTTCCGTTAAACATTTAAGAGGCAGAGACAGTTTCTTCTGCAGATGAAACAAATATATTGGTTAAAATAATGCAATCACACTTAAAACTGAGGTTATGGAGAAGCAGAAATTATGATTTCACATACACTATTACAATACTTGCAGAAAAGACAATGGCAATGTGTTTACATACCAGACAAAATACAAATCTATTAACACAAGTCAAATTCAAGTACATGAACTGCCCATAGATCAGATTACAAAGTTTTAGACATGCATATGTGTATTACACAAAATATGAAATGGGCAGTTCATGTGAAATTACTAGGCTAAAAACTCAGCAAAGTAAGGTAAAGGTAAAGGTAAAGTTCTCCCTAGAACAGGCCATGAAGGCCCAGAGGGGGAGTAGAGGTATAGCTCTACTCTTTCTTTAACCCTGGCACTAGATGAGGGTGGGTGGTCAACTCCACGCCCTGGGCCGCTTTACCCCCGGGAAAGAGACCTGGTACCCATTGTATAGGAGGCTGGGTTGGCCCCAGGGCTGGTCTGGACGGGTGCAGAAAATCTCGCCACCACCGGGATTCGATCCCCAGACCGTCCAGCCTGTAGCAAGACGCTATACCGACTACGCTATCCCAGCCCACACTGAGCAAAGTATGCTACATTACAAGATCCTTAAAGAAAGTAATAAGCCCACGTCATAACGAGTCTCTATTTTGCTAATTTTCACGCTCATCTGGGGCATGCTTTAATTTTTGGGTGGTGGGATACTAAAAGTAAAGGCATCTTTAAATTGCAAAAGAAGGTAATGTGAATTATCAGTGGTGGACTTCTTGTTGGCAGTTATTCAGGGATCTGAATATACTACCAGGAGATAATTTATATGTAATTGAAATAGTGTGCTATATTAAAAGAAATAAAGAAAATCTGGAGCTGAATGCAGAAGTTGACAACTGTAATACGTGAGAATGTGGATCACCATGTTCAGTTCTGCAATGCACATCTCTTCATAAAAAGGCAAGCAAATATGGGAATGAAATTATATAACAAGATACTTACCATTTAAAAGAATTGGACAAGTAGAATTCTTTTAAAAGGGAGGCGAGCTCCCACCTGTTGCAACCTATATTTTATTCATAGCAAGAGTATGTGTCATTATATATATGTATGTGTTATATATTACAAAAGTTTATGTAATTTTAATGGCACTGATGTACTTTACCTCGACCACTGTGTATCCAGTGCGCTGTAACAAAATTCTCGTACACTCTGGGGCGTGGAGCATTGTGGCCACGCCCCCATCTCCCTCCTTCAACTTGGCGCGCTCATTTCAAATCTTCCTTTTCTATAAAAGCAGGCACTACATGGCCACTCAAGACAAACTTTAGGTCAGGGTGTAGAATATGTCTCTGTTACAGTTGGCACAACATTTGAACCTCGTCCTACTCACTGTACTAACGGTTTTTGGTCTGTATATTACGGCGCTGGATTCACCCTCCCTCCATCCCGACCACATCTATTGTCTTGTCGATATATGTTCGCATCTCTTTGCCGTGCAATAAATATTGACCCCTTTATGATGTTTCTTTACGTCGTCAGACATGTCGACTGGTCACTGCGGCCTGCACACGCAGCCCCACACCCTCCCCCCACAAACGACTAAGTAAAATTGCACCACCTCTTTACATCTCCCCCTCCACAAATGTCTTCTAGACACACACAGTCTTTCTACTGAAAATTTTCCTTCTGTGGTCTGGCTAAACTACATTGGAACCATTTTAAGGTTATACTGAGATATAAAACTGTTAATGCTTTGACACATGCTACATCATATATCTGACAAACTAATAAATAATAAACTAAACTAACGAATTTCATCTATATACAAAATACTTTCTTGGTGTCGTATTTTCCGTTCGTACGTTCCGTGGTACTTTCTTCTGGTTAGGAACGCGAGAAGTACAACCTAACCTACCTTTTCACTATATAGCAGTGTTGGAAGCTGATACACCAATACCTGCTGTGTAATCCTTTAAGCAGCTTTACGCCTACTTACGCACAATGTCTAGTGACATCTTTGTGGTATTATACACGTAATGGGTACACATATAAACATTTACTGCTTGCAAAATATTAGAATACAGTTTTTCAAATATACTAACCCCACTACAAATAGCAAATAATTTCAAAATTTTCATTTTTTCTATTACACAACTTAAAGATTCCTCACCCTGCACACAATACTTCACTAAAGCATGCAAACCTCATTTACATTGTCTTAAGTAAAATCTTTGTGCTGTCGTACACGTGTTGGTGCACGGAACCCGTATTTCCAAAATCTTCTTTCGGCATATTTTTCCGAACATACTAACGCCACTGCACGAAGCAAACAATTTCAAACCGACTTCTATTATACAACTGATACAGCTTCCTTACCCCGAACGGAACATTTTCATAATGGCTACCGCACGTAATTCGTGCATTATCATTCGAATTGTCTACAACATCTTTGCGCTGTCATATACTTGTGGGTGCACGAAACCATTTCTTACCTGCAAAACCTTGTTTCAACACATTTTTCAAATACACTAACGTCACTGCAAGCAGCGCAGATTTCAAATTTTTAGCTTTTGCCATTATACGACATAATTCCCCAAATACCTACCACACACAATTTTTAAAATGGCTACCGCGGCTATTTGCTATTGGCTACAAGAATGGCGACTTCCTTACGCACTGCCATCTAGACATATACGCAGAAACTGTGAACGGAAGTGACACAAGATGAAACAGCAGCGGCATCGGCCGTTTGAACTCAGTGTTGGAAAAATCTCATTGATGGGTCGCATAAGTTTCGGGTCTTCATTATTTTCAACTGGCATTTATTGTGTGCGACTGTTCTGGATTGGAATCGAATTGGAGTTAACCCTAAATATTGTCCACTGTTTCCTGAATGTACTGTATTTACTCTTTCCATACAGAAAGAATAAAAAAGAATAAGCCACATGAAAACACCCCATCCCTTCCTGACATGAACCAGGAACGTACGTTTTGCTAGCTGGCCAGGATGATCATTCCTTCACTAGGAGCAAGAGAGATTACTTTCGGAGGGGGCAGCAACATGTGCCATTGAATGACTCTCCTTATTTTGAAACAATTACAGAATCGAGATCTGCACTCTTCTGGGATATTATGCAGCGTTGTGGTAATTCTAATCCGACATTTCGGACAACCTATCGGTCCCACGGGACTTCTTGACCCTTGAAGATGGAAACGGTAAGTTGTCATGAAACGTCGGTACCGAACTACCACTCTACGCTGCGTAATATCCCAGAAGAGCACAGATTTCGTCTACTTCGCGGCAGAAAGTCTGAAATCACGCAATTACAGAATCTTTAATAGTCCAAGCAAGTTCAAGAATCTTAAGTGCAATAAATTCAATTGAAACAGAAAGTGAAAGGTTTGTAACGCCTGATTAATAAAATAAAATTATCTTGCTCTCTTCAACCCCTGCAATACTAATGCAGGATTACCAAAAACTGATTAAGCTATCCCCGTACATGCCATGCTGTCATATGGCAGGCTAAATTAGAAGTACAGCTCTAATCATTCTTATCCTTGGCACAAGATGGAAGTGGGTGGTCAGCTCCACATCGTGCTTTTTTACCCCGCAGAGAAATAGCCCCCTAGACCCCAACAAATAGGCCGTTTGATGGACCCCACGGCCGGTCCTAACACTTTGCAGGGAAACGAACTTACTGCTGCCATTAACTTGTAGATCCCACACAGGCCAGTCAGTATACTATCTACTGTCACAGCTCCCATAGGCCAGTGGTTCCCAGAGTATGCGCCGCAGATCCTAAGGATCAGCGACCAGTTCCCAGGGGATTCATGGATACATTTCTGTAATGGCTACATTGAAGTTGACTTATTTTTTAAATTAAATGAATGTTTGTTTAAAATAATCACGGAACTTCTTTAACTTGGCGACTGTATGTTTCATATGACCGTTAGAATATTTGATTAAGAAACCCCCTGTACCCACAAAGTGAGCAACAATCAGTTTAATTAAGATCAAATCATGCAATGCATTGTTACATATGCTACTGGTATGTATTATTATCTATCTAAAATCAGTTCTCAGATATAAATTTTTCATTTTCGATACCTATCAACATATAATAGTCTTCCTGCTACTGAAATTCTGTTGTTAATTTCTTCATCAATCCTACCTTTGCTGCTAATAAAGAACCCCAAGATATTTTATATAGTTTCACTTGTTCTACGGCTCGTCCTGCAAGCTTAATAGTGTTATATTGTTCTTCATGGCTTATAAACATGATATTAGTTTTAGTTTTATTTATATGAATTTTCATGTTCCTCTTTACATTTCAAAAACAAGAATTCCCCACTACAGTACATGATTGAAAACAAAATATCAAGTCAGAACTGAGCTACTGCACTTCCTGACAGAGAACAGGACAAGAGAATAAATACACACCTCTTGCACCGCTCGCTCTGTCTATCACACACTCAGTTACTTGAATCGTGGAAGGCAACTGCCAAACCTCAGGATTCCAATTCATCTGGAAAACTTCATACTAACTAGGATTTTCCTCATTCATTTTTTAGTCACGTTAGCGTACCATCTAATACGCTGGTCGAGTAATTCATGCTTGACGAGTGTATCAAGTGAGAAAGTTACATATTGTGAAAGAACATGGCAGTAGTAAGTTCAACATTACACATTTACACAGTTACTGTATCATCACCATTTATTACAAATATTGTACTAGACATATAAAATATTTGTAATAAAACAGTCATTAGATTCACAGTTATTACTCACTTTCCCTAATGTGAATGCGAATCACGCTGACACAGGCAATGACAGCATTGGTAGAATGAGATGAAGGTAAAACTGTCAGTGAATGAGTGAATAAAACGTACGTACCAATAGTACTGGTATATGATTCTGATATACAATTACCAAGCATTTAGAGGTTTAATGATTTATTCCATTACATATAAATCAATTTCTCTGTACAAGCTGTATGTAAAAAAATCTCTTCAGGTTTCAAACTACATAAAAATGAAGTTTTTTTTTCATTTCTTTTGCTATGTCACACATAATAATAATAATAATAATAATAATAATAATAATGTATGTCCCTGAGTGAGGTACCCCAAGAAGGGCTATGAAACAGTAGTGTGGTGAGGTAGATTTCCATATACTGGGGAGCCAGGGCTGGGAGGGGTTAAACGCATTAATGACTGATCAACATGTGGATCAGGTAGGCTGCTACAACATGCCACCTCCAGTGTTGCCAACTGTGTTATGTAAACAGGAATCCACAACAGGTTTCCAACTCATATAACAGACTAGTCACACAACTTGCTGTTATTTGGCAGTGGCCTGTTTGAATGCATGAACACCAATGTCATGAATACCCACATGTTCAGTCAGCACTTGTGCTGCAGTGGAAAAAGAAAGGTTCCTATATCATTTACCAGTATTTTGTTCTGCTGCTAACTGCTCCCATTTCAACGGAATGCTCTTATGTACAAAAATGCGAACTCCTCTAAACAGGAGATTTCTGTTTGCACTATGTGCATCATCTCACCATTTCACAATGACAATTATGATGAACAAAGGGACACTTAAGGAGAACAGAAAGTATAAGTACCACACATCCATGCTGCTAATTTACAGTACAGGAAGTTGTCCCTGTATACACCAAAGAAATATATGGGGGAGTGGAGGTACAGCTCCTTTCATGCTTCAACTTGGCACTAGAGGGAGACGAGTGGTCAGCTTCATGCCCCAGGAAACAGTCCTCAGTACCCATTGAACAGGAGGCTGGACAGGCCCTAGACACAGACTGGAAACTGTGGAGAAGGGAAAATCTGCTGCTACTGGTGGGCATGATAGAGAGATTGCTTGGTCATGCAGCGCACAGCCTGGTGACTGTAATGACTACACTACCAGCAACTCTGGTTACACACAACTGTAACTGAATGCCTTGAACAATTCTACATTCTATGCAAATATAAACAAGAAGGATGAACCCTTGTAATGCAATTCAAAGGCACTAACAACGAAGTATACCATAATAAAAGTACATGTAGCAGATTTTGGCAGGAAAAAGTTCAGTTTCGTGAACTATTCAGTAGAACTGTCAGGAATGAGGCACCTGTATCACCTTATTTCATACTACAGCGAAATGTTGCCGGTACTGACATCATACACCCAGATACTGCTCAGTGTGGCCCCATGCCACACACATCTGCTTCCTACCAGCCGCTCGGCTGTTTGCTGCTAGCCAGTTATGACAAAACAGGCAATTACTGTATCTGAAGTGTTTCATTCTGATACATTGTGTCACATGTTAGGTGAGTTTAACTGCCTTTGAAAATAATGGATAGTAACTGAATAAGTACTGTGGTGTTCTCATAATAATAATAAGTCTGTTCTTTCAGTATGCATCACTTTGTGCTTACTGATCCAGGCTATCCCCAAATCCACAGTACCCTTCCCCCATACAATCTTTACTAATCAAGCCTTACTGAAATGTGCCTGCAAGGTTACTTCACTCATAAAATTTTGTATTTATAAACAAATGCTAACCAAAAATAAAAACCGTAATTTGATTTCAGAGATTTCTAAAACCATAATTTCAGAACAAATTTCCTAAAGACATCTTGTATGTCCGAGACAGCTTCATTATAGTTTGGTTTTAATTACAAGCCAGCAAGCACAAAATATTATCACTAGTTTCTTTCAGTCGATCTAATAGGTACCACTGGCATTTGGTGCTTGACACATAATGTGTTGAAGCTGTTCCAGTGTTGACAATGGTCCTCCTAAATGGCACATCACAGAAAAAATAACACAAGAAATGTTCTTCCTTGAGGGATATCCCCCAAAAAATGATCAACTTTATCTATTTTTAAAATTAGGCACATGAAGGATCACTCAGGGAAAATGCAAACTGGTACCATTGCTATAATATGGGGAAAACCCAGTCAAAGTGTTTTGTGTGCAGTATGAGCCCATCACTCAAGGAAATGACAGTGTCTCCCACCATGCCTTGTACCTCAGAAATAAAAGACAACAGCAGAAAGCATGCAAATACACATTCATACTGACGAGACAACACCTGGAAAATTACTGGTCTCTATCTTGAATATTAGCCACAAAGTGCCCAGAAAATGAATGCGAGCATCAAGCATTCCTTGGGCAAAACCTAAACTACCACCACTGCTAGGATTTCATCAAAACCCGCAAGTACACACACGGCTAGGATACGAGGAAAACTCACTGCTCAGGGAAGAAACAAGCTACAGAAAATGCCAAACTAGTGCCATTGCTAGCACACTACGAAGACAAACTCAAGCAAACCACAACACATAAGTACAGCATTGCTGCCAGAAGATAAGGTACACACGAAGTACAGTATACAGTATCTGCACGGGCCTGCCAGTTACTTGGTATAGATGGAGAGAGAAATGGATAAATTAAATGTACAGGATAACCACTGATAAACCTGTCTGTTCAGATTATCTAGCATCAACACGTTTAATAGGTCTATGAAGAAAAGTACCCACATTCACCACAAGTATCACGTTGGTGCATAACCGGAACCGTAACCACTGCAATACAAATGCCATATTACCCCTTCCACTCACATATGAAGCCCTAAAACTTATACAGACATATAAATAAAAATTAAATAATACAAATTAATGAAAAGTTGTCTCCCAGACAATAAATGGTACATTTAGTATAACACACATGGAGGTGGCAAGCCTCATCTGCAGCATTCCATATGGCTGAGTTATGGCATTTTGAATCTGTATTAAACACCTGAAGGATGTTGCATACAATAATAATAGTAATAATTAAAATAATAATAGCACTAAGACAGTACCAGTTGGTGGTGTCAACAAGGAGAGAAGACATATCAACCCAAGATACACATAAAAATATTGCCACTTACATACATACTTTACAAAAATGTTAGGCTGAACGTAGAATTACCATATTTACTCATGTAATGTACGCACCTTTAAACCAAACACTTGTATCTAAACGTTTGATTTCATGAAATATGTGAATACTACTATTCCAAGCATAGCTTTGCACATTAGATTGAGGTTAGGAAAATTAAAACTGCATAATATTCTGTAAAGATTAGTTACATAAGAAAATGGCATGACTTTTACTGGCATACATAAAATTTTAAAAGAAGCCATACAAATAAACACACCAGCTTACGTGAAGTTGCGATCACTGTCAATATATATTACATTCATATTTAATTAACCAAACATTATGGCTAAAAGTTGGGGGTTAAAATATGCCATTAAATTTATCTTTCAAAGCTTCTGTCATAAGCAAATATGCATAAATTACACAAGTAAATACAGCAAGTGCAACAGGTTATGATTATATGTATCTACCTCCTTTTGCAGTCACTAGCTGCCAGACAGTGTCAGTCTTCCAGCAAATTAAGAGTATGACTGAACCAATTAAAACACATTAGGCAACCATGCTATTCTTGAGTCTCCTATACCACTTCAAGCTTGCTCAAATATTGTTTAATAGCAAGAACAAGTTACACACTAGCTACAAATCTACTTACACCTCTAATATGACCATTAAAATTATTACCTACTGACACAATTCAAACAATAAAGAAATAATAACAAACTGCATTTTATAAAGCTGTACACTTTGCAGACAGCCAGGCAGACATGCTATTCTGGTCTCATAAAAGAATCTTCTGGATTAAAACAATGAAGAAACTGAACACATGGTGCCTATTATGACCCTTACAGCTACAGGAGCACAGAAAAACAAATATGTGAAGAAGCAAGCTCCTCAAATACATGTGCAACAACAAATTAACTACCCAAAAATTAAAAACAATACTACAGTTACATACTTGAAATACAAAATAAGGTTCTTGGAATTACTACTATAAATTTACAAAAAAGAAAACACTCAGTTCTAATGCAAAACACTATGTGATGTGGTACCAGCTCCAGCTCCTATGGTAAGTAAGACAATGGTTTAGGCTATTAACAATCATACAAATAAGCACACGTATATTTTATTCCTGAGAAAAATGCCTGAGAATGGTTCCTTGATCAAGTAATCTCATTTGCAGTTCTATATGAGCCAAACAGGTCATGACTGTATGTATGTATGTATGTATGTATGTGTGTGTGTGTGTATGTGTATGTGTGTA
The DNA here is from genome assembly GCA_021186555.1 of Reticulitermes speratus. NCBI lineage: Eukaryota > Metazoa > Arthropoda > Insecta > Blattodea > Rhinotermitidae > Reticulitermes > Reticulitermes speratus. The sequence goes on from JAJKFL010000003.1 coordinate 56,807,397, forward strand.
TGCATGCATGTATATACGTAGAACAATGTAGATGTTTGTTCCTTACTTATGCTGCGAGAGACTAATTAAACCAGTGTGAAACAAAAGTTCCCACATCAAAGAAATGCAAGACCCATCTCCACATTAACCTTAAAAGCATGCATGGTGTATACTGCAAACTGTAGTTCTTAATCTCTCACTGCAAGAACACAAATCATGCACACAGACACAAATAACCAAAGCTAACGGTTTTCCTGTGCACGACTCTGATCACGAAGCGACATTATTGCCAATAACTCTTGAGAGCAAAATAATGGCAAGCTAGTAGCCTAATTTTGGTCATGGGAGTATAAAGTGTTGCGTTACGTATCACAGTTTCCAGTGAGCAAATCTTTATTACACAATGTGTGAGGTGGAGTGAACACCATTACTGACACATTTCAAGCAAAGAATTGTGAAGGAAAGAGCAAAAACACATACAATACATAACACTGATCTTGTTGCAGAATTATACGAATCATGTTGGGCACCAAAAGAGTATGGCTTTAAAAATCAACAAACCTTCTGTCCCATCATTCATTACCCTTTGAAATGAAATCCAAAGTAACTCTGTACATTATTATTTACTACATTCTGCAAGAGCTAGAAAATTAAGTTAAAACAGCCAACAGCATAAACAAAATGACAGAATACTAAATTTCAAGGTTCAGTTAGTTGTTAGTAAACTAAAGCCAATTTTATTTTTGCAGTGGCCCTGTTTACTAACCACCACATTTAGTGATGGCTACGTGCTGCAAGTGGCACTTGGCTTCACATGATTAGGACTAGAGAAAAATGACCTGTCCTAAATTAGACCACAAAATAAGGTTTGTGGTAAGGACTGATGGGGTTAAAGAATGTAGAAAAATTTTTTTGGATCTGTCTAGAAGTGAAGCTACATTTATAGACAAGGTATTGCTATAAAATTGCTTTGTCACAGCTAATTAAAATGGGCTTTCCTAATTAAGAGTTTAAGAATGATCGAAACACACTATACTAAAATGCACTATGAAGTTTGTTCTAATCCACAGAGAAGACTCCAGCAAAGTGTGTTTACTGCCCTGTAACTGATGTACCAACTATGTGTGTTCAATGCACCACTTTACCTAATCTTGACTTGGATATACACCAGCTGCTGCTCACCGTGCTGCATGTGACTCAGCATTTACATGAGGGGGATAGTCCTCACGACATGACAGAATCCGTGAACTGCTGGAAGTGGGTACTTTTTATGGTAATGTCTAACACTACAACACACTATACTGGCTTATACATAATAAAACTGTGTATCACAGAAAGGACAGCACAAATCTGTGGTTACACGAGGTTCTGATGGCAATATTACGGAGGATGGGCAGAACTGGTGCCAGGAAGGAGGCCAACGGACAGAGATAGCATATTGAAGCATTGTTTCCCCGTTTTCACAGGGTTTGATAATTGTGAATTTAAAAAGCCAGTAACATTGTTTGAACCTAATAATCAATTGAGCTCACTAGTTTTGACACAATGCAACGTTAAAACAGTGACACTTCCACAAATCAACGTATCTTACAAAGGAATACTCTTTGTATTAATAATATAAATATCCTGCTTAGCACAATTGGAAAGAAAGAACTGTTACAGTCGCACACAGACCACAGCGGATTCTGTTTACGATTATTCACACCTGAAAGTTTTGATGTAACAGTCTATCTAATAATAACCTCAAACAGGGTGACAAACAGCATGTCCCAAACTTTAAGAAATGTCATAACAATTTGGAGATGGCTAAGAACAGAATGTGAAACTCTAATGAAAAAAATTCTTACTAGAAAACATGCCAGATAGGTACATGGCTACTGGCAAAAACAGTGTCTTAAAATTATTTGAATGAAACCTTCATTCTATTACAGGTTACCTCAAACTCTGCATTGTTGCAGTTTTGCAGTCTATCTGCATTATGTGTTGAAGCTGTTGCAACATTTCAGAATATGTTGCAACCATCTTCAGGGTGAATAAGGCCCAACGTATGGGTACTGCAGTGGAAGAAGGGAGACAGATGTGTGAGCAAAGTGCCATCCAGTGGGAGGAGCAATGTCTTTGGGAAGAAAGTTTTGAGGAAATATGACTGTTTGTATATTTCCTCTTGGTTGAAGTTTACGGGATGCTTGACTATTTCAATGGTTTCCATGATGATTTGAGAATGGAAAGTGTGTTTGCCGGGGCTTCTATTATGTGTAGCGTAATGTAATGCCATGTTTGGTCCTCATCAAGTGTTGGGTGACTGCTCACAGCCCTACTTCCTGTACTGGTTATCTTCCTTTTCCCACATGGCTTACTCTTCTACCCTGAAGATGGAAGCACCAACAGCACCAAATCCCAAAAGCCCATGGTCTTTATATTAACCATCATGAGTGTCTAAAATCCCAAACGTTTACATTATCATGGTGAAGATTTTAGCTTGCATTTATCAGAGACCTAAATTTTGTGCACAAGCAGTGTCCTTATATAGGAATAATGTCTGACATTACTTCACCGTTTATTGCTACATTCATTCTTAACAGTTCCTGAAAGCAGATTATTTGTACAATAGTTTGTTACAATTAGTTTAAGGAAATATGCTTCGCTGCTAACACTGATTACATGTGGAGGCCCGGGTTACAGTTCTGATAGAAGCAATATGTCGAGATTTATCATCATGCAATGCATCCCATAAATACAGATTAATGTTACAATTCCAACACAGTCTTGCACTCCCAGGCACATTTGCATACTTGCAAAAAGCTCCTATTACCTCTGTCATGTCTGTCTGTCCGTCTGTCCACATGTATCAGCATGGCTCCCACTAAAAAGTTGGTACTAAAAACTTTCATTTCAAGTCTGTCATAAAAATCCAAATTTGGTTACAAGTGAACAAAAACAACAGGCCTATGTACGGTTTATTGTTGCTGGCGACATAGAAATGCCATAAAAGCGTTCCCTCTGAGTAAAATGGTATCAAGTGTTTATGATAGCTGAGGAGGTATGAACATTATATGAATGTGCCACAATGTTATTTTATACATACACTGCCTATCTTGTTACATAAAATAACTTCTTGTTACATCCAATCTGCATACAAATGAAGACTCATATTACAGCACCCTGTAAGAATACTAAATGCTTACAGACCTGACTACATACCAAATGGCCATCTCTAAATAAGTACAAGTCAAGCCTCCACATTATATTCTTCACAGTTGGTCCCTACAAAAAGGCAGACACCGTAGCCCTATTTGATTTATCCTCAGTGATGCTGATTACTGAAACTAAGTCCAATGGTCATGTCAAGGATCAAGCCCTAGTCATTTACTCTGTGACCAGACCCTTAAATCAATAAGCCATCACAACTCACTGGTAGCACAAAGATCTCATCATCACCAAGAGTGGAGTTTTGGGCAAGACAAAGGGCACACCTCCCTCCAGGAAATGAGCAAAAATGTAAAACGCTGAGAATTCAGGCCTTATGGGAAGTGACAAGATTTTGCTGGGTTCGTGTTTCCTGATGTTTGTAAGGCACTATATTCCTCTGAAACGTCAGGAAACTCTACCGCAGTGACACAGTGGATCTTAAATATATACGCTGGGAGGGCACAGAATGATTTGTCCGACTCAGAATAAGGACAAACCACAGGCTGCTGTCAGCACAGTAATGAACTTCTGGATTCCACAAAATTCAGGTAATTTCTTGACTAGCTAAGCACCTGTTAGCTTCTGAAGAAGGAGTCTGCTCTGTGGCATTTATTTTATATTCCAACATCAGAAAGTTAACACACAACTAGTCTACACAAACTGCAAGGAGGTGAATGTGGACTGAAACTAGACATGGGCTGCACAGGTTTTCTTGTTCTGAAGCTAGCCCAGTACATTAATTTCCACAAATATTTGTAACTGGATTCCTTAGCTTCTGAATAATTTTAGTAAAACAGGTGAAGTCTGAATAAATATAATCTGGATTTTTAACTTCTAGCTCTTGGAGTAATTGTTGTTATTTAATGTCAGATAAGCAAATTCCAGCACCTCTGATCCAAGCAGTAAGTACAATACTGTTCTGAGTACCACATACTGATTAATTCTGCAATCAAGAACTGCCACAGCAATGGACGATATATGACTGCTATCCATTACACACAGAATTTTTGCTAGTGTTCTTCTCTTGACATTAACTGTACATACACACAAAATTATTAGGGATGATCAGATAATGCAGAAAAATGGGCGCAAGATACATAACATGAAACATTTACAGACTTCCCAACAGATCCTATAATCCTGCTAGGAGGAAGGATTTGTACAGTATCCTCAATGAGTGTGGTACAACCTTGAAACTAGTTACATAAATTGTGTTTAAATTAAACCTATAGTAAAGCCCAGACAGGTATAAAAGTTGTCCAATACATTTCCCACACACAATGACCTGAAACAAAGAGATGCTTCATTGCCATTGCTTTGCTTTAGAATATGCCATCAGGAAGGTACAAGACAACTAGCTTGGACTGGAATTACAAGGAACACACCAGCTTACAATCTATACTGCTGTTAATTGAAACAGAGAAAACATGAATACTATGAATCATAACATAGAAGATCTATCAGATACTAGGAAGGATGTTAGTCGGCTGGTCTAGAAGCAAATGCAGAAAAAACAAAGTTAGATGTGCATGTCTTATCACCAGAAAGCAGGAGAAAATCATACAGGTAACACATGTAAAGAAGGGAAAGTACATAAAAGGAAACTAACTTTTTAAATGAACTGCCATATGCTGATAACAATTTGAGTGCAGAACTGCTGCACAACATCATGGCTATAATTGCATATATTGTATTGTGAGCCACACAACAGCTCTTTTTTCTCCTTTTTTATTTCTGACTTCATGCTATTATAATTTGTATGTTCCAAATATGCTGCATTATCAAGGAATAAGAACTTATTCTCATTTAAATAACACCATTATTTGATAATGTGCAAGAAACGGTATGTATATTCCTGTCTTTCAAACAAGCAAAAATTCAGGGTAACAGCAAACACTGTGCAGATTACAATTTCCTGTCACATTTGTGAGGGCCACACACAATTTATTAAAAACTATTCTAATTCATACACATTACTGAGAAACAGTTAAAATCTGTTGTTCTCCTTGGCTAATAAATCTTAGAAAAATGTGGGAATGTTCAAGTCTTGTCAGTGGCAGTAACTAATGAAATTCAAAATCATAAAGAAATTAAGAATGGACTAAATTCAAGGAATACTTGCTACTACCCAGCTGCAATTTAAAAATTCAAGAATTAAAATTATTCCTCCTTGTTTCCAAAAAGGCAATTTAGTAAATCTCAAGCTTGAAGCTCTGTGACAATTACCAGCATATTTATGACACTTTTAACTTTAAACAGCAAATTTTAAAAGCTGCAACACGTTCAGGACTAAAGTTCTATAGTACGAATTTTAGTCAACATGAGAACTGCATTCCCTCACATATAATCAAAAGCTGCAACTTGAAGTAGCATTTCTTGATAACTGAACTGAAAAATGTCAATAAATCAAGTTTCAGGGAATGAACCAGCTGTCAGAAGCATGAACACACGTCAGGTATGTAAAGCGTGCAAGAGAGTTGTTATGAACAATAGCAGAAACTACACGCACACACGAACTGTGAGATTGGCATACACACTAAATCATGGATACAGTTATTACTTGGCATAAGGTCTCGCAACATAACAACAAAGGTGATACATATTTCATACCACGTTTGTTGCTTTAAACCATTTACAAGTTTCTTTACAGAAACACTTATGTTCTGTCTGGCTGTCTGCTACCTACTTAAGTATTTTATTGAAGAACCATTAGTGCGTCTCTCTTATGTATTGTTCATCCCATGTTACCTGCAACAGCAGGATATCACTAATAATGTTATGACGCATATGCAGGAAACACAAACACTGCTGCTCATTTCAATGATAAATGCATATATTCTGCATTTTCAAAAACTCAATGTATACTGGAAACAGATTTTGGAGGTACCTGCTGCCTCCTTTTCAGGGCGGAAGAGTACTCTACATGGCAATAAATAGTTGTCTGGATACAGGGAAGACATCCATGGTTCACTCATGACCATGGTCAGTCCTCTCTTTCCTCTATCACCATACACCTTATGCTTGTACCTGGTACCCATCTGTTGCATCACAGAATACAGTAAATACAGCAGTCCCCACCACAAGAACCTTTACAACAATTTGCTGCTTCCTTATTCAACTCAGGAAAATTCAAGCTGCATGATAAATCATGTTCTGCAGGTTGCACACACCTGTTTTGAGACATTCTGATGGATATATGCTTGTAACAAATGATAAAGAATTAAGTCAACAGTATCACGAGACACCAAACAACAGGCACTGTCTAGCTTAGCATATCATTAAAATTACAATCTAATTAATTTAAAACTTACAGTTACTCACTCGTTAATAGAGAATGTGCATACCTGAAAGGTGTGCTCAGACTGATAGATTTACAAACTGGGTCTGAACACCCTTGAAAACACTGTACTACTGTACTTTATATTCTTATGCTTCTTTATACTTTGTTCTAAAGATAACTTTTCTTGGGCCTGTTCAGCGAATGACCTTTCACGTCTAAATCATGGATAGATTTGAAATGGCTCACTAACGGCAGTGAAGGGGAACAGGTTGTGCACGCGACTGCAATGGACCTAACAATCGACTACAATGAAGTAATGAGGAAATGGGGGCAATATGGGTAAAAATAATAAATAAATTATTTGGAGAACCTACAGCTATATAATTGAAAAATGGGAGTGGTGCACAATATCCACGCCCTATGAAGTCCGAATGCAGTTCCCGATTCCGTTCACATACCACTCTCTCATAAGAAATGAAACCTTCACAGTTACTTCTTTAAGATACATTGTTTTGCAGTAAGCCATTCAAGTGCCTTAATATTCATTAAGTACAGTGAGCCCTCGATATCTGTTGACTTCACATGTCATGCATGTTACTTCCTGTCACTCAGCAGTATCAGTCTATCTACATCACTCGCAGTCAGACATTTTGAAACCAGCTCTTTGCCAAATGTGACCAGTTTTATTTTACGTTTACTTTCATTTTGATGGAGAACAATTGAAGCTCCAACAAGTAAACTTATGTGCACACTCCATGCTTGAATCAATAACCCTATTGTTAAAGGTAATCTTTACTGGTGTTTATTTATCCAAAATATGAGTCTGGTAATCAAGTTCATGACCTCTTTGCCAAGACTCATCGCTCCAACGCGCACGTCTGCCGCATATCAACGGCCCACTGTACCCTGACAAATCAACAAACTGTTCCATGCCTGGTGATGCTGCATATCTTTCACACTTACTTCACCATTGACAAGGCATGAAATTACACTTATTTTGAACTAGTAACTTCAGATGCTCAACAAATTTTATATTTAAAGCATATTTCACTGACTTTCATAATTTAATTCAACATGCTTCAGGTCTGGTGTTTCACCACTCCTACATGTTTCAGCACATCTGTGCCATCCTCAGGGAGTTCGCACACCAAATTTAAAACTTGCTAAAACATAACAGACTACATCTGCAATATTCATTATATACAGCATTATCAGTATAATACTCATAATATGTTTATCTGCATCAAACTCCCTGCGCTTTAAATTTAGTGGCTGAATGCTACATATAACGAAGTACTGCAGATGTAATTAATTACATTTTACCACATTTCAAATTTGGCATACAAACTCCATGAGCATGGCACAAACATGCTGAAACATGGAAGATCATACTTTTATGTATGTTTGTAACTTGTGCATTGACTTGCTTTTATAAATGAATGTTAAGAAAAATACATGGAATGAATAACTTGAAAAAAAATGCTTCATGTCTGTCACATGCAGTATAAAGTCTGTAACAAGAACGAAAGAACTCACTGTCTACTAACTGTGCATTAGCATTATTGAGATATCTGAAATATTACCAAAATAATATACCCAGTACAAGCTACAATATATACAATGAATTTTGATTTGAGGGACATAAACAGAAATATTTACAGCTTGAAGTTTAATACTAAACAGTACCTTCTCCAAACATGGGCTTCATAGGAAGAACTGTAACCACTCCCAATTTCAACTGTACACTTCATCTTTAACTTCAATTCACAACGGAGCCATACGCAGGAGCAGAGGTACAATATATATATATAATATATATATATATGATGGTGCAAAAACTATACTTACAAAGTACAGATACAAAAAAACATACAAACACAACTACAATTAAACAATGAAAAAACATATTGTTTTTTGTATAAAAATGCATTATAATCTATGTAGTTTAAAAATGAGGTATTCATATGAGAAACGCCATTATAAAAATGGGAACTGAATGATTAAAATATTTTTCTTACACAGGAAGAAAAATTTAGATCAAAATTAAGAAATGAATAACAACAACAATAATAATAATAATAATAATAATAATAATACACCTGCTTACTTAAGGTCATATCAAGAGGAAATGTGGAGGATAGGGAGTTGTTCTTTCCTTGTAACAGATATGAAAACGGTCAAGTTGTGGCTAGCAGCCAAAACCTGAGAACATGGACTTGCAGCTTTCTTACAAGAGGAACCCCTCAGGGAAAAGAAAGGAGGTATCAAAAGATAGATGACTTGCATCTGTTGTTCTGTTCATCAGTCTACCTCTGCCAACTAACTGCATGACATAACTGTTAACTAACTACGTGACATAACTATCACCAAACACAGAAAAGCCCAGAGAAAATAATCGAAGAGCCCAGAGAACAAGATGTTCCTAATAATTTGAAAGTACACAAAGTACACATCAACACACACAAAACATTTGAACTTCTATACTCAAATGAAAATTCTACTGAACGTATTCCTTCCAACATGGCACTTCTGATGGTCTTTGGTTCCCAAATGATCTTAATTACGTTTTTATGTACAGAAGCTTACCAAACGCTACTGATGTTATGGAAACAGTTGTTACTTTTGCAGCAATGAATGCTGCTAAGACCACATTCATTCCCTAAAGCATGAATTTTTTTGCAGGTAAGGCATGATGACAAAGAGTCACATTAACATAAAACATTAAACTGTCAAAAACAACTGCTGCTTTAATCCTACTTCACAAACGATAAATCACAGAAAAAACATAGCACACTTTTCTTTCAACAGATTTTCTGTACAATTTTCAAACACTAATTTTGGTAAATGCACTACTGCATTCCACCTTAATATTCAAGAAATCACTTATTTTCATATGAAGAATTCTTAGATAACACAAGTTTTAATTACACACGAAAGAAAGTGTTTGTGTAAAGGTAAAGCAATCCCATTACAGGCCTGGACAGGCCCAGAGGGTTCCAGGAGGTTGAGGCTCACAGATTTATAGACAATCGGCACATGAAGGTGGTAAGGTTGTCAGTCCTACGCTCTGGCCACCTTTACCTCCCAGGAGATATTCCTGGTACTCATTTCTGTTAGAGGCTGAGTTCACCCCAGGGCCATAGTGCGACCGAAAGGATTATGTTAATGAAAAATTCCACCGACATCATCGGGAATCGAACCCGCGACTTTCCAGCTTGTAGCACAGTGCCTCAACCAACTGCACCACCGCATGCCCCAAAAGTGTTTGTGTGGTGAATAAGGGCTTTCCAAACAAATTTCGAAAAGAGTATAAAATTTTCAGAGGTTGAGACAGGAGACCAGCTCTTAAGCAAAATGCTACTAAATACTGCGATTTACCTTACATACATGTCCATCACACAATCCAAGTCCATGCAGAAGAAATCTAAATTAAGTTACTTGGGCAACTAACATCAGAGCCTCTCATATTTCTATGGGCTTTACTGGCTAGTAGTAGGAAGCAGATCTCCTGGCCGAGCGAGCACTGGGTAATTAGCCTACATCTACAAGAAGCAGAAACCTGACTTTCATCTTGGTAACTTAACATCTTCACCACTCACACACTCACAGATCACCAAAAGAAAACCTTCATAATAAGAAGAAATTTGTACATCATATAAAAGGCACCGAGGACCCAAAACTGTTTTGAGACATATTTTGTTTAATTTTTGATCTCACTTTTACTTATTTTTTATAAATACTTTTAAAATTGTATTCTGTCTTTCCTATCGTTAACTGACGAAGACTGCGAACCTGGAACACACAATATTTGCAAATAACCTACAATGATGTCAGATAGCAGCAATAATCACAGAGACAGCATCGTCTTTGCACGTGGTTCCAATCATACAACGCAATTCTGTCAGTTAATCAGTACTTCCTACTATAATAAGCATGGCAATACAGATCTTTCCCTAATTGCCATACAAATCAAAACTAGGTGTAATTATAGCATCAGAAATATTGTTGGAGCACACCGCCAAACTTCAGGAATTGAGGCACTTCAAACAGAAACGCCAACCCGCTATTCCAACAGTAAGCTTATCCTGTGACTGAATACTATATACATTTGGAGGGGGGAGGAGGGGGGGGGGGCAGGGAGGATTGGTGCAACTTTGGATGCAATGAGTTGCCCTTGCAATACAACGATGCAAGGCACTTCTGGCAGATCAAAACTCCGCTAGAAATTTACCAAATTCCAATTAGGTATTTTTTATATCCCGGCTGCCTGTTATAAAAAAAGTTAAAAAAGGGAGTTCAGTGGAAAATGCACACAACAGACACAACACACACACTAAGTTCAATGACCTCCTCTATATCATATGTAAATAGGGAACAATTCTACTGTACATTATTTGACATCGTCGCTTAGGAACACACAAACCATACAGCAGTATAAAAGAGGACAAGGCCTAACTGAGCTGACAACGGAGAGCAAAGACAGAAATGTTACAGAACAAGACACAGAGAGAGACAGTAAATGTGTGGAGAGGACAAAACCATTCTGTATTTTTTACACACACTCTTCTTTTTCAGGTACCAGCATTATACTCTTGAAGAGTGACATCACCTGCAGCAACATCAAACCCTCCATAGCTATGTTTAACATATAACAATATACCTATCCAGCTACTGCACTGTATGGCAAAGGAGATACCACAGTACAGGAGGGAAGTTGCAGCCACACCCTATAGGTAAGTTGTGAAAAATGTCTACACACACATTCTCAGCTGACAAGATTTATAACCCAGTCCCATGCTACCTGCACGGCCAATGAACATCCTGTATAGTACATATCAATGAACAGATAACACACATTTATGTAAATAACTAATGAAAGAAAAAGAACAAAAAATTCTGGTCTTTAAAGACTTCTCCATATCAATCTGAGGGGCAAATGAGTTAACATTTACACACGACAATTCTGGTGGTCATAACTAGTCACTAGCCCATCTGACTCCACAACATTCACACAGAAGTATGGTTATGCCAGAACTGCTGGTTGTAGAAACACATGACAAGAGTACCACTGCCATGCACACAAAACACTGATGCCAACACACATTTTTAAACAGCTGCATAAAGACTTTCAGTTTTGAGACACAATTAACTCTTACTTATCCTCCACCTCAAGGCGTTGGCACCAGTTCAGTACCAGGAAGACCTTCCCTACCAACTGTACAAATTTACTGCCTGCCATCTTTACATTCTCTGACATCTCTCATAGCAGTTCATATAAGCGAATGCCTGGCAGGACCTTTATGTGTTACTATACCAGAGTTTCTTTTCTTTTATACATCCAATCAAACTGATCTGATCTAGTAGGAGTGATGGTGGAAATAAGATGGAGTTGAAAAGGCAAATAAAATTATGCAGGGTGTGTGTCATGTATGGGGGAGAAGAGAATGCATACAGAGTTTTGTGGGAAAACCTGGTGGAAAGAGACAACTTGGAAGACTAGGCATAGATGAGAGGATAACGCTAAAATGGATCTCAAAGAAATGGAATGGTAAAGCGTGGACTGGATTACTCTGGCTCGCAATAGGTGCAAGTGGCAGACTGCTGTGAACACAGTAATGAGCATTCAGGTTCCGTAAAATGCAGGCAATTTCTTGACTAGCTGAGTAACTGTCAGCGTCTCAAGAAGTATTCTGCTTCATGTAGTTAAGTTAGTTAGGGAAAAAATTCAAATGACGTCAGCTATTAATTTACTCTTTCACATACTGGCAGGGTGGGGAGTTTAACAATGCAATCAACTCTATCACATGATACTGACCCATGCAATTTATAAGAGTGAAATGAAATGCAAATTTAAAATAAAGATGTCAATTGGGCAAGTGACAGCTGGCCATCCATACACACTCAATTTTGACAACATGAACACTACTGCTCTTCCCCCATACAGAGCTAAGACAGTTTACATAATAGTGCCCTTCCTTGCACAAGCAGACCAGAAGAGAATGAAACATCTGTGCAGGGCTCCCACTCTGAGCAATATACACCATTTTAAACATTAAAAGTAATAGGAACTGTACAGTGACTGCAGAGTCATCTCTGTCAACAGCTAAAGGCTGTATAAGAAATACTTGAAAAACTGTCAAATTTAGGAGAAAATTAATATCGATTTAAAATTACCCCTTCAGTTCTACCACAAAAACGTAACTATAGAAATAAACATGTCAATTCTATGTGTCTTCAACTATGAATATATATCTATTTATCATCACAACTAAACACACTGGAATTTTCTAATAAAACTGACTTCTTTAAGCATCAGGCTCTTCAAGCATACTGTCATATTCTCAACATCGTGTACGTGAGTGAGGACCCTGATGGTAAACACACATTATACAAATGTACACCTTCAGACTCTTCAAATTCAATTATTACCCTCACAGATGTCATCTATTCTCTTACAGGTACACATAATAGATCTTGTATAATTATTGGTGGTGGCAGTAGGCAGGTGTCGAAGAAGCAGGTAGGTGTATGTACAGAAAGTGAAGATGGATCTGAGTATCATCATGGCTGGGACAGACAGGTGTAAAAAGGTCCTTTGTGGCACCTTTGGTGGCACTTGTGGCCTGAGAACTGACAATCCAAAGTGCTGCCACTCGGCCTGTTACCAATCCCCTCAGGCTGTTACCAAGTTGGGACTACAGGCAGTTCTGAGTTTGCACAGCGGCGTATTTGAGGATTTCGGTCTTCTGGGACGTGACACAGCATCACTGGGTAAGTGGTTCCTGACGTTTTTAAGATCGTAGTTCCTTCCAAACATCAGGGACCACTTAGCCAGTGATGCAGTGCCACATCCCAGAAGACTGAAATCCTCAACATTGTTTCACTTAAACAGTGACAAATTAAATGACCAAAGACTCACTGAATGTTGGGCTGATCTGGATTAACATTGCGTTCTTGGACATTTTAATTAATTCTTATTTAATTCCTGTATGGAAAATGCTACAGTCCATGTTGTTGTGCTCTACATGGCAATTTTCAGGGAAAAAATCCCAATGTCCTGTATGACAAATATCTGCCATCCAAGTCAATAAGCAAGCAATCAGCACAACATGAAGAGGGACTCAGTGACGAGTCTTCAAAGACAGTGTTGTACCAGCACACTTCTCACTCACATTGTGTGAACACCTCACAGTTTGTCTACAACTCTCACCACCACACAGAACTGTCTTGATAACAGCCTTTCAGGTCTTATAAAAGCCAAAGTAACTGCACTCTGGTATGACCAACCAGTGAGTTACAAGCCTCAGTGATAAACACCTTCAGCACCATAACACCACCACTGCTGCAGATGTCATGAAGAACCTAGTGACACAACCTGCCAACCATAACTGTGGTCACCAAAACCACCCAGGGGGTTTGTAAATAAATAAATATTGTTGCAATGACTTCTTGAACACACTGTGGGTACGTGGACTGTGATGGTGGTACAAAAGGTAATGGCAGTTGAGGTTATGGCTCTAATGACAATGGTGTAGTGGTAGTGGTAGTAGTGGTAGTAGTAGTAGTAGTAGTAGTAGTAGTAGTAGTAGTAGTAATAGCTTCTGTAGCAGCAGTGAAGTATACAGTACATTATGGTAGTTAAATAACACTAATTACCTCAGTTACTATTAAACAAAATATTCAGTTGTACCCGCATCCATCTGAAACATACTTCTACTTCATTACTTTTCGTAGTATTTCAAACAGTTCCAGTAATGCAATTTTGTTCCTGGTCACACGACAGATCATTCTATGAAGAAGCTGCTGCTGTTGCTGCCTGGGGTGACAGTTCAGCTGAAGGTGAGCCTGCAGTCACTTCTGTGGGTTGCTCATGAAGGGGTGGATGAAACTGGCTTCTTGTTGTAGTGGTACCCGTAACATAATCGATGTGATGAAGGCTTACACTGCCTTGGTGATGACAATTATGTCTACTGTTTTGTTGTGGATGATGGTGATGATGCTTGTGATAATGGTGATGTGGGGAATGCTGTTGACTGTTAAGCTGCTCCTGAGTTTCGTTGCTACTGTGGTTACCTCCTTCACTGAGGACACTGTCATCACAACTTAGGTCCAAATTTGTGACCTCAGTGGTGTCAAGGTCAAGGTTACTTGCTTGAACCTCTGCACCACTGGCATCTTCAGTCCTGTCTGTATCACTGTGGCTGTTATCTGCTGATACTCCACTGCTGGTCTCAGGCTGCGCACACGCTTCTTCCCCTCTACAAAAGTAAACTACACTCTGAAGGAAAATGGTATTTATTTTACCTTTAACATTAATATACAGGGCATACACAAAATAATGGTGCGGTTTTAATAGTGAACACTATTAAAACCGCACCATTATTTTGTGTATGCCCTGTATTTACTAAATGTCAAGGTATCTGGTTTCCTCCAATAAATGCACAGTTTGGAAGACAACTCAGCCCCTCAAACACTGAACTAGCACACCTGGTAACAAGCCCTGTGGTAACTCTTTAAGATATTTTCCAACCTTCACAAAAATCATTAGTCTCTGGCTGTCCTATTTGTATAGAGTACACAAGAACAGTCCAGTTTCCTCCTTAAATCTTGTGACCAATGTTTCGGAGAAATTTGCTACAGTGTTTTCCATCAGAACATTGGTCCCTGTCTGCCACATACACAGCATTACATCCCAAAAGAACATAATGTTAATAAGCACTGCTGTCAGAACCTTAAATTAAAAAAAAAAAAAACTGTTGTTAAAATAAACATTTAAAAACTCTAAGGAATCAAGTAACAGAAAGTGTGTATAAGAGGACATACATCACATGTAGCAATACAGGACATATTACCCAATGTGTAAGCAAGCAGCATGTCAAGATTAAATTAATCCTTACTCAACCCATTTTTCATACACTGTTCACCTATTAAGATACAAGAGAATTAAAGCAAATAAAAATATCAAAATTGTATATACTCAAAATTCAAAATTAATGAGGTAATCCAACAGGGGCTTCTTGAGATTCTGACAGCCTTTCCAGCTGAAGCTTAAGACAGAGAGGAAGTGGAGTCCGTAGTCAGGCTGAAGACTGGCTTTTCAAGAACTACTATATGGGACTGTCAGTGGCCGTCTTCAGCTTCTGATTGTAGATTTCCTTGCAGCATTCTGGGGCATACCCTGTCTCCCTTCACACCTTGGAACTTCTCCTGAGGTGAGTCATGTCATGATCACCAAACGGAGCAAGAATGGTGCTGTCAGAGAATTCCAGTGCCTCGGGCATGACCTTCAAAGTGACGGTTCACAGGCTCCACTTCCTCGGAACTTGACGGAGTCTCTCGCAGGCTCCTCCACAGTTAAAATATTTTCACTGCCTAGGTCCACCCAGTGCAATCTCAACAACTCATCCATGTTTCCTTTGTCATGCTTCCCAGCCAGATGTGAACTATGGCTCTCTTTGTGTCAGTAACACTCATCACTGTGAAACCCCTGACATCATTCACAGCCATAGACCAAAGTTCCCTTCGCATGACATTCATTCAACAAACAGTGACTTCATCCCAAGCAGTGTGACTCACATTGATTGCCACCTTGACATTAAACTGGCACCAGAATCCCATACTGCAGCACCACATTACTTGATGATGCTGGGCAGGGCACGTCACATGTAACAGGCTTCAGAAGTCGCTATAATCTCGTCTTCCATGGATGGGAGGTGTAATGCAGTGTTGGGACAGAGTAACAATAGTAAAATATTTTTACTGAGACCAGCAACATTCTGTGCATTATCCACAACAAAACATTTTGCAGAAACCTTACCCTTTTCACAGCAGCCCTTAAATTCCTCTTGCAGCCCCTGTGAAAAACATTCACTGAAAACTGCCTGTGTTACCCAGTTCTTCTTACTCACCCTTCACACAGCAGGCAATCTTAGTTTTGATGAATCTCTTTGGTGCCCAAGGGTTTTGAGTGATACAGCGTTAGAGGCCCTAATTTGCTGTCCCTGTAATTGCTGCCTCCCAAGACCAGTGTACAGCAACTTTTCATAGCTTTAAACCTAAATGCTATGTTCAATTTATGTATACCACAAAGATACCTACTGAAGACAAACACATGTCACTTACTACACAGACTGCAATGTTAGTAGCAACAGCCAAAACACAGCTGTGTACACAGACCATTGTTTTATCTGCCACAGGGTGGATGAGAAGACGACATACCATGTCCATGTGTAGGTCATGTGCCATGGTACACTGTACAAGGCATACAACTTTCACATACAGATCCACACGGGAAGTTGGGTAGAGGTACAGTGACATCTCAGCCACCCTGCACATCAGCGGTAGCGAAGTAGGAATGTTTCTATTTTCACTTCAATCTCCTATAAATTCTGTGTGATGTACTTGTGTGTAATTTCACAACTACTACCACTAAAAAATATAAAATCAAAAACTGATAGGATACTTCTGTTTAAAGTAGAATTCACAGAACTGCATAGCAGTGCTGCTACATACCCAATTGCGCGCAGAGGGTCGTGATGGTCTACCAGCAACCGCACTTCCTCTTCCGATCTCAGATCACTGTGTGAGTGACCGGTATGCGCTTTGGTCACTGGCAACAGCAGCCTTTGCTCGGAACCCACACTTTCTCCACAACTGAACTGTGTAAGATAAAAAAAAGTCTTCATGAGCCATTCTAAGTCATGGTACTTAAAACCATTTCTACGTGTTTGGTGATCCTAAGGTTGAAGGAAATGTAAACTAGTACATTTAAGGATACAGAATTCCTCTCAGACTGCTGACCCTAAGATGAACGCACTATGACCCTTCAAAAAACTGTGAACGATTCACCCAACAACACGATGTCACATTCCAGAAAACCTGAAATCTCACCAACACTGCTGTAAGAACCTCAATCTCACACAGTAAAATTAACCTTTAATGGCCATGCACTGCATATTGCAACATATCCAAGCACTGCACTGACAACATACACACTGGTGCAGCTGACTGTGCACTGCATTAACACATTCACACTATCCACATGGCCAAGCATTACATCTGGTCAGCATTTATCCTATAACCCCAACATATCAGGCCACCAGGCCCACAGTAAAACAGGCAAAGGTGTGCCTGTGCTTAATTATGCACTATGCAGTAAAAAGGTCTATGGGGGAATGGAGGTACAGCACAGTGCGTTCTTAACCTTGGCACAAGATGAAGGTAAGTGGACAACTTTGCATCCTGGCCACTTTTTGCCCTGGGGAAAGAGCCTTGAGTACCAATGAAGAAGAGGATGGGTGAACCTCAGCTCATCTGGATGCTTTAATCATGAGAAATATGTCATCCTGCCAGGAATCAAAGACCAATTCATAAATCATCCAGCCCATACCCAGTCTCTATACTGAGTGAAATATCCAGCTTAATAGCCCTCTAGCATAATTGGATTTAAGATCTTTTATTCCTAACCATCAAAGGCTACATAGTATCTACCTATTTTTGAGTCTTACAATCACAATTAAAATCCACAAGTGTAAGCAGTATGATCACCAATTACAATCACAATTAAAATCCACAAGTGTAAGCAGTATGATCACCAATTACAATCACAATTAAAATCCACAAGTGTAAGCAGTATGATCACCAATTACAATCACAATTAAAATCCACAAGTGTAAGCAGTATGATCACCAATTACAATCACAAATTGGAGCAGATTGGCATTCCAGTTGATAAAACGCACTAAATTAAAGCTTTATGATTCTTCCCTGCCTTTCTGGTTGTTAAAATTTTCCAATTCAAGTATTGCAATCACATTTGCTAATACTAGCAATAGATGCTTCCTTGACTTACCTGGGGATTCTCTATGATACGGACACTGTATCTGTCACGCAATGCCTGTCCGTTAGGAATCCGTCCAATGGTCAGCAGTGGGTGCTTCAGACCATTTGCTTGTCCATTTGGGTAGCCACCCTACACATCACACATCACAGTTCAAACATGAGAATGTACCTATCTCTACACTACTCAGAATATGACTGCAGTTCTTCAGATCCCTGTACCAGAACAAGTACGCAACTTGATTGCAGGATGAAGAATGAAATTGCCATAAATTTACAGATATAACAGAATTACAAGAAGTCATGTCTACTGATATACAGTATCACCTACATCACATCACATCAAAAGCTACACTAAATCCTAGTACTGAAATCTGGCTTTTAAACCAAAATAAATCCCAGGAATAAGTAGCATAAATGATCCACTGACACCACTTCGCTACATGATAAAGAAAAATTCACACATCACAATAAGAAGTTCAAAGTTATGAGGTCTAAGAGGCACAAGGGAAATCAAGAGAGTTTAAAAATAAATTTGAAAGAAGTACAGAACAGATACTGCCTTTTGTAACTGGCATTCCATTACTGACCAAAGAGACGGGACTTAGGACAACCAAAACAATGTTGGGAAGAACATGATCAGCTAGGGACTCAAGAGGACCATCTGGCCCTTCATCCTGATGGGCCATGCTGAATGAAACTTACTTCAGTTGCAAGCAGGAAACAGGGAGACGGCAGTTAGTCTGTGCAAAAGGCGAGCCTTTTAGACAAACATCATCAGACTTACATGCATGATCAACACATATCTGTCCATTCTATGCATGTAGTGGACATTTTTCCATATATATATATATATTGTGTAAAGTGAGGTGACCTGGTTGATCTACTGACACCAGTGTGTGCCTCGCTGCTATGTTGTAAGAACAGACTGATGTCAGAAATTCAGCGTGGTTACTCCAATGCACACTGCACAACTAATGACACGTACGACATGTCAGAAGTTCAGCCTGGTTACTCCACCACACACTACACAATGCATGACATGTATGACAGGAAGGCAACAGAGGAGATCAGAAATTATAGCTGAAAACAATTTTTTCCTCTTAGACCTTCAAAGGAGAGTACTTAAAACAACAGCAACATGCCAATTTATGCTCAATTTGAATGCATAACCAAAAAATTGAGAGCAAGCATGAACACATATTCAACGAAAATTTAACGCTGTTCTTATAGAAATTTTGGTCGGACTGATACAACATGTGTATAATCAAGGAAAGCATAGACTCAAGGAACATAAAATCCACATTTCACTCTACACAGTGTAGAATAAACAAAGTGTGTACTACCTTTGTATCCAGATGGTCAGCATTATTATCACAAGGAATGTTGGTGATGACAGCTGCCCCAAAGTAATCCAGCTCATGATTCTCTGATGGAGCAGCCATTATGTGAGTATGACTTGTAGGAGACCTGTCCCATTCTCTGTAGCAGCCATTCCCGTTAATGTGCTGACTGCCAGACCCGACAGTTGCACCACCATATTCACGGGACGCAGACTTGACACAACGCTTTCGCCACACAATAGCAACGATGCACACTACAATGCAACTGACTCCAATAGTGACACCTACCACAATACCTGTAAATACACATCCTTGAGTGAGTTAACCAAACATCACTACCTGTAATGCATGTCTTGCAGAAACAACCTATCATTCAAAATGAATACTGAATTGATATAGTTAACACTTTCATGACAAAGGCTGCTGGATGGCTTTGTTTAATTGGGTAGATAAAACAAATAGACTAGAAGAGGGACTCACAACCGCCAAAGCAGCTGTTACATTTGCAAGATATCGGGATAACCAGGGTACCTAGTTATTTGTAGCTTAAATTGCATTATTCAATGAAATATAGTCTTGAATTAACTGCACATACTTAGCAGTGCCTGGGGTAGCTACATTGTTTGTAAGTTACATTTTATTCTTCAATGAAATATAGTCTGGAATGAACTGCAAGTATTTCACAGGGAATAGTGTCTATTAAATGAGATGCAGTAGTGTAAGAATTTTATCTTTTACAATAATGTGAATATTCATCCTTGCAAAATGAGCAAACAGCTTCTAACATGGTGCAGCAAGAACACTTCTGTACGGATATGGGATCTCTGGCCACGTGCTTAGCTGACACTAATAAAGTCTGTACTCAAGGCCTTCAATCTGACAGACAAGTTCAATGAAAATAATGAGGAATATCACAGCAATGCATTTTGGCAGGCAAGAGAACAAGAAACATACGAATTTGTGTCAAATATTTACATTGCAGAACAAGGTGCGGGAGATAAAACTTGAGAAAATTTTATTGTGGGAAAGCACCACAAACTGTTTATGGACAGTAAAGTCTATTACTATAGACCTGTCCTAGAGCAGGGCCTAGTGGCATAATCTTTGGTTGGGGGGGGGGGGAATCACTTGAGTGAACGTACAGCTTTTAAGTCAGCTGCTTGAATGGATTTAAAAAAGAATTCCTCCATTATTTGCAACAACACCGGAACACACACAGGCAAAGAACCACCTATGAAGTTATGCAATATTTTCCAGACCATCTGCATCACTTCCTGCATCAACTGTGCCATCCCTGGTTTGCATGAAAGTCACAGTTGAAATCTTTACCAAATTTCTATTTAACCTACAGCATGCTGAGCCAGCAACAGATGTACCTGATGGCATTCTTGCTGCTGTCTCAAATTCAAATTCACAAAAGTACAAGTACATCTCCCAAAGTAACCCCCTCAATGTATTCACTTGCTGAGTAGATACTGCCATCTAGTACAAATATAATGAGCTACATGTCAGACATCTCTTCTACCTGTGTATGTCATCTGTAGAATTTAGAAACTGTTGCAACTAGCAGCAGAATTACACTCCTTTACCTTGCATGCCACTGACAACTGAATTCAACAGCATTCCCACATCACTTTCATACAAGAGTTATTATGCAGTAATTAAATTTCTATTTCCTTCCATCTATTTCCACACTGATAAAAAAAAACTTTGAAATTATTAAGTCAGCAAAGGGGGTATGGCTGGTGACACGATATTCAGCAGTGAGAAGATCAACTTAATACTGAAGACAATTTCATAAAATGTAATTAGTAATTCGACAGTGCAAGATCCCTAAGCCGAAGACACTTGCCTAGATGCTGATCTGTGTCTTGATCATGAGAAGACGAGGGTCGTTGACTAGCTGGAATGTGAGGTGATGAAACTACTGGAATTGTGACAGTTACTCTGTCTGAGGGAGGGCCCATTCCTGCCCGTGTCAGTGCCTTTACAGTTACAAAGTACCGTGTGTTAGGCTCCAAGTCCGTAACCTGCAAAAAAAATATCACATCGTTAAATTAAAACCAATTATTTCCCAGATGGGCGAAAACATTTTGGAGACGTAATAAGGTAGTGGGGTAGTTCTGAACAACAGTATCTGAAATTCAATGTACTTTTATGATTAATCAACCTTTTGGCGCCGAAAAATGCATGTCATGTCGCAAAGAGCTGGGCTCAATTCCTTAACACAGCACATGAATCAGCCAATTATGTCCATTCTTGTACAGCCCTGTTACGGTGTCTCCCCCCCCCCCCCCCTTCTTCTTGAGTTTCCATGGAAAAAAATTAAATCCTGTAATTTTAAATTTGGGGTTTTGCAGATTGCACTTGGAATTTAATTCCACTGCCAAGAGTTATGGGATGTGCACAATACAAATGCAGAATTACAGAACATCACGTGTCACAACACTTCACTGCGCTACATGGTAGTGCCACAAGCAAAAGCAAATGGCACAACAATAAACACTAGACACAAGCTTTACCAGACAGTTGTGGACTTAGAACACACCACTGAAAGGAATTGGGGAACGTTATGAGATCTGAGTTTCTAACAGCAGTAAAAATGAAGATTACAATCATTTGGAATGTGACGCTGCATAGTAACAATAGCCCTGGGAGGGGCAGATGCTGCCTCCATCTTCAAAATATGGTAAATATTAATATTAGTAAATGAAGCCAACATTACCGTGAAATGCCCATTTAAAAGTTCTTCTGGGAGCAATGGCTTCAAACACTAAACTGAAGAGAATTCAAATGGAAGTAAGTTAATGGTCAAAAGTTTTTGACATAGGATCACTAAAATTGACTGCTTTTACCACAGCACAAGATGAGAATTTTTTTTCCTTCTAATTCATCATCTCAAAAATGGGGGAAGGGCCTTGCCTTACATCAGCGCACACCGTTAAACACGTTCTGTGCACGTGTTTTTCTGAAAGATGAAGCTATGAAGGAAGCTGTCTTACATTCAGGCAAATACAGTAATGCTGCATGATGGAAAACCTTAAATAAACTGAGGAACATTAAATGGGGGAGTTGCAACATACTTTTTACTTTTCTTTACCTCATGTGTATTGTCTTTTTATTTAAGCAAGTCAATTGCTAATATTATACATCTGTGATGAATGAATGAGTATGCAGCACTGGTGGAATGATGACTGGGGAAAACCGAAGTACTCGGGGAAAAACCTGTCCAACAGTGCCACTTTGTCCACACCCACATGGACTGGCCTGGGATCAAAGCTAGACCTCCATGGTGAAGAGGCTGGCAAATAACCACTTGAACCATGGCATGGTCCTGCATGCCATCACTTCTTACAGCATGCTGTATCATCACACCATGGCATGGTCCTGCATGCCATCACTTCTTACAGCATGCTGTATCATCACACCATACCACCGTTTTTTCCAGGTCACATAACATAACACAATCAGGCAAACAGAACTTCCCCACAGAATTACTTTGCTTACTGCCTACTAACCTCAGTGCTCAACTTGGAATTAGACACAGTGACAGAGCGCACACTCTCCTGTGCTCCAGCAAAGCCACGAACAAATGATATCTCATACTGTTTGATCATGCCATTGGTGTGCTGTGGTTCCTTCCAAGACACACGGACTGTGCTTGAATTCAGAACTTTCCACTGCACATCCAGAACTGCGCTGGGAACTGCAAAAACATACACACGACACTCAAATCTGTCAGAACACACGCTCCATTACAGTTAAACACAAGACAACAGAAACCAACTATTCAATGCAAACTGGCATGCAATAATTCGCAATTCTGCTCCATACTCAGGTAACATGACTTTAACATGGACTAGGGCAGTGGTATTCAACCTTTATTGTTTGTGTACCCCCACATATAATTTCTCTTCAACTTTGTACCCCCAAAGTTCTTGGTGCATAATTCAAGTTATACATAGTCTATAATCTACATCTAAAATAAGTTAAATAAATTACACCCAAAATAATGTATTAAATAATAACTTTTAAATGGAAAAAAAGGAGAATCAAGCTATTAAATAACAAATATATTATTGCCTATCATGTAAAAATTAATAAAGGAACAAACGTATTTTAGCAAAGCAAAATTATATGCACTATGTGGAATAAAATGAAACTAGCCGCCCAGATAAGAATCGCATAAAGGAAGAGAGAGAGAGGAGAGAGAATGGCGCTCCCAAATCACATGTCCTTACGTCCGGTCTCTTGTGGCTAACCCTAAATCTGACCCACATTATACAGTGTTTATCATGAAATAATATATTTATTTTTTTTTATTTTTCGTACCCCCTAAGATGTCTTCGCGTACCCCGGGGGTATGTGTACCCAAGGTTGAATACCACTGGACTAGGGTTTCTGAAAGTCTTGCACAGTTCCTTCAGCAATTGCTAGTACAGTACCTTACAACAGGCCACAGCACTTCCTTCCACACCATTTCCAATTCACAATTCACACAGTCGTCGCACGACTTGAAGCAACACAGCCTATGCAGTTCAGGACCATTAATAACCAAAGAATCCTACGCACATGTTGCTCAGTCACTGAGAAATATTGTTTCTTTGAAACTTTAAAAATTCAAACCATTTTTAAACCTTGGATTTCTCTGCTAATTCATTATAAAGAAGTGCAGTGCTGTTTTGCGATGTTACACCACCTTGGGGTCAACATTTGGAAGGATTAGTACTTTCATCTCTATGGATGAGAAGTCTAAAAAGAAATAGTTCTTCTAGGACAGCTTAACCCTGAAGGTGAAGACACTAGCAACCTTTGAAACATCAGAAACTGTCACTCCTACATGGTATAACATCCCAGAACACTCAAAATATTTGTTAGGCCAACTTAACCTAACCTGATAAATAAGGCACTGTATACACACAGCTGTAAAACATAAAAGGTTAACAAAATGCATGCTTACCATCTTCAAGGGTGTAGCACTCAACCTTCTGACTGTAGGGACCGTACAGGTTGTTGTGGTCATGTGTGCGCACTTTGAATTCATACAGAGTGTACGGTTTCAACAAAGTGACCTCCACACCCTGACTTGTGCTGCAAACATATGTAATGGAATCAGATTAAAAGACGCTCCAAAAGGCAGAATACCCATTTATTTAACCCCTTGGGTTGGGTCAGGCAAAAGATAGAAGGAAGCACATACTACATCCAAGCTTTATAACCATTATTTCCATTTTAATGCAGTCCAAAAGTTTCCTATGCTCAGGTCAGTGTGGGCAATGTTTTTGACTTACATAGTACTCGCCCTAGTTTTACTGCCATCTCCAAGAAAGCTGGTAAAAGGAACAGTTTGGTCCTGGCCACTACACTACTGGGGCTGTGGCCAGATTTTAAAACAGGGGTAACAGTCTATTGTCCAGGGATGCAGAATTTGGCAGTAACAGTTGACTGATTAGGAAACGGGAATTTTAAGCCTTTGAAAACTACAAGAATGGTGGTAATATTTTAACCTGAGGGGGGGTACTGGGATGTTTGTGTTAACTTGATAAGTGGAGAAGCAGTTCGCAATAGCTCAAGAGTAAGTAACTTGTTTGTGTATTATTCTTGATATTTACATTGCAATTACAGGTCCCTCTGTTGTGCTATATGTGTGCTTGTAACTCAGACCACTTCCATACATGTGCCCCATTGTACGCATTTTGTAACAACAGAGAGAGACACAAAAGTGGTGTTGTACTCCAGGACTTCTGAACTAAAGTCCTGTGAAACATTACTGTCTACAAGTGCAGCGGAGTCTGAATGTTTGTGATTAACTGCGACCAGTAAAACTGCCACACACACACACCAGAACCTATTTTGAAAGTAAAATGTCAACTTCATTCCAATAACTTTATAAATACCAGTAATAAAAACATAAAAGCTCAACAAGCATAGAAAGCATGAATATTTATTTTTAATAAAATACACTACTTTCTAGAGCATCAAGTACATTAAGTGACTGCAGGCATGTCTCATACCATGAAGCACGAAAGCAATCAACCTCATCTTACGGAAGACGGAGCTTGACTGAGCTGAGAGTGATCCGCACAATAGCAGGAGAGTGGCGGAAGCTGCCTTGCCAGCTATATGGTCTCAACCTGGCTCATCAGCGCCAGTCACAAAAGGTCGAAATGCCGAACACTAAGGTTCACGGACATTGAGGCTCTATCTCAAATGATACTTGAAATCAAATAACACAATCCTCAGCTTACCTGCTCACATAGCTGTATACAGAGCTGTTAACTGTGTGGCTACTCTGAACCACACCATAACACACAGTATAATAGCTGACATTCACAGATGACTGTGGTGCAGTCCATGTCAGGTTAATTGAAGTCGGGGATGTAGGCTCAGCCTCAAGATTGGTCGGAGGTTCCAAACCCATGAAGGGAATGGCTGTCACATCAGCACTTCCACTAAGAGGAAGGGTGTGAATTGCTTTCAAACCAAGAACTCCTGCACCTTCACTGTTATAGGCTTGAACACTGACTTCGTACCAACAGTCCGGCTCTGCAAATGAAGTTTCCTGTGCAAAATCTGTGTTTCTGATTATGGAGACATTTATCAAAACTGGGCTAAAGAATAAACCTGAAAAGCATAGATATCACTGCAGTGAGCACTAACAAGTATCACTTATATGAGTAGCATTCCTGCTTCATATTTGAAAGGACCTGGGTTTAAATCCTGACACCAATTACAGTGATTTAGGTTTCTCATCCTCTATCCTTGCAGTAAATTGTGACAACAGTACCAGCTACTTAGAGCAACGTAAAATAAACGATAAAAATACATACATGTTCCAACTATCTTTAAAACTCTGAAGCCAATTATGTACATGCCCCTCATAAAGGTTAGGCTGTCCCTGTGCCCAACATCAAGGCAGAGTAGACACATAGCTCCACCCATTCTTCACCTACACATTAGATCGAAGTGACAGGTGAGCTTCGTCCCCAGCCACTTCAACACTAGCACCCACTAAATAAAAGGCCGGGTGCGCTGCACCACAGCCAGTATGGACATTTTGGGAACACAAACATCTCTTGCCCCTGGCAGCAATCACACCCCAGACAGTCCAGCATCCAGACTAGTCACTATACTCACTGGGCTACCCCAACTCATGCATATCCCTCCTACGGTAAAAGACGAGGGTAAAACTGTCTCTGAAATTAGTTAAGCACAATGCCATCAAAACATGTGGGAGTGGAGATACAGCTCCATACAGTTAATTTAAGCACTATATACCAGTGGTACGTCAGCTTCATGCCCCAGCTGCTTCAATAGAGCCCCCAGCAACCATTGCACAATAGGCTACGGCTACTTAAGCCCAAGCACCAGTCTGGATGCTGTGGAGAAACTATAAAACTCTGCCAACACTGAGAAACGAACCCCAAGTCCCTAGTTGTTCAGCTGGTAGCCTAGTCACTATGACTGAGCTATGGCAGCTCACATCTCTCTCACGTCATCAGGGGCAACATTAAGATACGCAGGAACTCAAAACATCTCACTACAAGATTATTTTCTCTGTATGTGACACTCCCTTTCATCCAACAATTCTACACTGTTCATACTAATTCAGAAGTATCTGGGATGTGACGCTGTGTTACTGGGTTCGTGTCTCCTAAACAAAACCACAGTTGAAGCCTCATATCTTGTACTTACAATATGTCACTGTGGAAGCAGTCCTAACATTCTGAAAGATTGTGGTGCCTCCATCTTCAGGTTCCCTTGTTAGACTGCTCTACCCTGCAGAGGAAGGCACTACAAATCCTTGGAAACATCAAGAGCTACTTACCCAAAGACAAAGTGTAACATCCCAGATGACCCAAATCTTTAACAACACTACTGCAGGAACATCAAATCTTGTGTCAATGAACCTGCCTTACCTAAATTGCCCAAAAGGCACTGAGTTGAATTCGCAGACAGACTAATGGGTCCAGACTTTTCATTGTTCAGTTTGCGATAGTAAAGTTTGAACCCATCTGGCTTGTACTTGTTTTCAGTAGGTAGACTCCATGTCACCTACAATGAGAAAACACATCTACATTATTATATTTCCAGCAATGTGCATTACACTCACAGCAACAACGCTGAACTATAAGCAAAATTAAGCACTGACCATGGACATAGATCCTGTTACAATTACCAGCCATAACCCTAGGATCTAAGAAAAGGATGAGTGCAGACAGGAAATATTTCATACTTCTTTTTGTTTCCTTTCCAATTCACTATTCACTAATCATCCTGTCATTTGACGCTATAGCCTAAGC
This sequence comes from Reticulitermes speratus, assembly GCA_021186555.1. NCBI lineage: Eukaryota > Metazoa > Arthropoda > Insecta > Blattodea > Rhinotermitidae > Reticulitermes > Reticulitermes speratus. The sequence continues at coordinate 56,835,328 of JAJKFL010000003.1, forward strand.
TAACAAAAGCATCATTAAATAAACCAGTGAGGTTTACTCACCTCGATGGACGTGGAGTTGACAACAGTTAAGTGTACGGTAGGTGCCTCAGGAACATTCGCTGGACCATAATTAGGCATTTCCAAATCTTCCCATCCAAACTCATCTGCCTGGATCGGCCAGCCTTTACTTGTGGCCGCAAGAACCCGAACTTGATATCTCTTGCCTGGATGCAAACCTGTAGCAAACAGAAAATCAGTGTATTGTCATAAATACAAGAATACTGTGTGTACTTTCTAAGAGACAAATTAAGAATTTATTGAAGAAATGTATTGTCTCCATCTTCAGGCTGACTGCATTGGTCCAGGTGGATGCTGAAGTGATGTGATAGACCAAAATATGTTGGTTATATAGCAAGGTCTAAGGGAATTTGGCCTGTCTCACCTACAGAAGGCAGAAGAGGGGACAGACTTGTCTTGAGAATTTCAAGAAAGGGATCACTGTTTCAGGCCAAGTCCTGTCTCCTCTTCCCCCTTCTGTAGTTGTTAGCACATCTTAATCATAAATCAGTGCCCATAAAGTACACTAAATCACTAAACTAACACAGAGCATGTAAGTGCACAGTAAAAAGCTCAGGAACTGAACATCATGAAATATGAAGCTCACAGTTTCAGACAAATGCACTTCCAACTGATGAGATTTTACTGAACTTCACTTATACACACAATTACTTCTTTTTGCCGCATATTCGTATCTCACAAGAAACTTTTAAGTTCAGAAGATGACACGTTTCTGTTAAGTGTGTGACATCCAACAACTACCACATTTCTCATCATGTGAAGTGAGCAATACTTTAGAAAGAAGAAATTTTAAAAATATCCTTTTCTACACAACGGTGTATTAAATGCACTGTGATATTCAGGTCCATTTTTGAGGAAATCACTTATTAAACATCAGGAAAAATGGTAACTTTCATAAGCTGAAACATCATCCTTCAAGCCAATTAAGGTCCTTAACTTGGTCTTCAACATCATGATCATTATCATATCATCGCTCTAAACCTGAATACATTTCACCTCAGAATTCACTGCCAGTTACCACTCTTAATCATTTCCAACATCAGGAACTTAACAGTGTAGTACAATTAGCAATAATCAGCAATTCCTATACAAGAAGAAGTCAACTTTACAAGATTCAAGTGTAGTACAAGTTGTGATCAATGTCAAAAGGAAGTTAACCTTCATTACGCATCCAGTGTGCTGTACAAGTCTTGTAACAACCTTGTACTATGCACTCAAATCTTCTCAACAGTCAGCTACATCATGGTTGAATCTTCTCTGGCAATTACTTGTGTCATGTCTGAACTACAAAACAAAATTTTTGTGGCTTTCTCTGTCTCCAAACCATTGGCTCTTAGCTCAACCATGACACAGCTGACTACACAAAACCAAATTAGTGCACTGTTTCACTGTGAAAGCTCAGAGTCTACACCATGTGCAGCATTAACTGAGGTACTGTAACAACTACCATGTACAATTATGAGTGACGTATTTGTTACAGAGGACATTTACCTGTAATAGTGAAATCAGTGATGTCACCTTTGACCTGCTCAACCCGAGAGGATGCCTGACCTTCTCTTCGCCACTGTACCTTGTACTCTGTAACTACTCCTTGAGCTTTCTCCTTACTAAGGGGTGTCCATGTTGCCCTGAGAGATGTAGGGCTGGTGGCTTTCAAAGACAACTGTGGGGCAGCTTGAGGAACTAAAGGAACAGTACACAAATCAGTATCAGTTCCCCGATAAGGCAACCAACCAAGCCACCAAACCTAGAACGAAACTCACCTTTATATGTATCAGAGTGGAGAAATAACTATCATTTTTGGGAATATTTTCTCAGCACAGCATAATGTGAATATTACACAACACATTCACACACTGTACAGAAACGAAACACATTCCACTCTCTTGCAGAAAATACATGGACTGCCAACTACTGTAGTGTTGACAAAGCCCTTGACACTGGCAAGTCAGCAATAGGCAGTCCGTCACCTCTGCACTGTTGCAGGAAACACACACAACCAAACCACCAACAAATAAACCAAGAAATCAACTGACTTTTATATAAGTATACATACGGTTTGGTCTAACTTGGTGTGCTGTAACTGATCACTGGCAAACACATGCACAGAATCTATAGTCAGCACAGGCTGCCAATTTCTGCACCAGGAAAAAGCAATTTACTGGAAACTTCCAGTAGCTCAGACCATATTAAAACATATCTTACCTCCTTCACCTGTCTGACACTTGGTGTGCTTTGATTGATCACTGGCAGACTTCGAACTGTAGGCACGTACATAGAATGTGTAGTTTGTAAAGGCTGACAATTTTTGCAACAGGAAAGAACAATTTACAGAAACTTCCTGTCGCTCTGTACCACCATCTGTAATCATTGATAATGCACTTCATAATGTAACTATCAACAGAGGATTATGAAAAGGGGGTCGTCTTGCATGCAGGGTCATGGTATATTTATCTAAATATGGTACTTCAAATTAAATGTGTAGTCACATAAGTGCTCACGTGGTATATTTATCTAAATATGGTACTTCAAATTAAATGTGTAGTCACATAAGTGCTCACGTGGTATATTTATCTAAATATGGTACTTCAAATTAAATGTGTAGTCACATAAGTGCTCACGTGGTATATTTATCTAAATATGGTACTTCAAATTAAATGTGTAGTCACATAAGTGCTCACGTGGTATATTTATCTAAATATGGTACTTCAAATTAAATGTGTAGTCACATAAGTGCTCACGTGGTATATTTATCTAAATATGGTACTTCAAATTAAATGTGTAGTCACATAAGTGCTCACGTGGTATATTTATCTAAATATGGTACTTCAAATTAAATGTGTAGTCACATAAGTGCTCACGTGGTATATTTATCTAAATATGGTACTTCAAATTAAATGTGTAGTCACATAAGTGCTCACATGGTATATTTATCTAAATATGGTACTTCAAATTAAATGTGTAGTCACATAAGTGCTCACGTGGTATATTTATCTAAATATGGTACTTCAAATTAAATGTGTAGTCACATAAGTGCTCACGTGGTATATTTATCTAAATATGGTACTTCAAATTAAATGTGTAGTCACATAAGTGCTCACGTGGTATATTTATCTAAATATGGTACTTCAAATTAAATGTGTAGTCACATAAGTGCTCACGTGGTATATTTATCTAAATATGGTACTTCAAATTAAATGTGTAGTCACATAAGTGCTCACATGGTATATTTATCTAAATATGGTACTTCAAATTAAATGTGTAGTCACATAAGTGCTCACATGGTATATTTATCTAAATATGGTACTTCAAATTAAATGTGTAGTCACATAAGTGCTCACATGGTATATTTATCTAAATATGGTACTTCAAATTAAATGTGTAGTCACATAAGTGCTCACATGGTATATTTATCTAAATATGGTACTTCAAATTAAATGTGTAGTCACATAAGTGCTCACATGGTATATTTATCTAAATATGGTACTTCAAATTAAATGTGTAGTCACATAAGTGCTCACATGGTATATTTATCTAAATATGGTACTTCAAATTAAATGTGTAGTCACATAAGTGCTCACATGTTATATTTATCTAAATATGGTACTTCAAATTAAATGTGTAGTCACATAAGTGCTCACATGGTATATTTATCTAAATATGGTACTTCAAATTAAATGTGTAGTCACATAAGTGCTCACATGGTATATTTATCTAAATATGGTACTTCAAATTAAATGTGTAGTCACATAAGTGCTCACATGGTATATTTATCTAAATATGGTACTTCAAATTAAATGTGTAGTCACATAAGTGCTCACATGGTATATTTATCTAAATATGGTACTTCAAATTAAATGTGTAGTCACATAAGTGCTCACATGGTATATTTATCTAAATATGGTACTTCAAATTAAATGTGTAGTCACATAAGTGCTCACATGGTATATTTATCTAAATATGGTACTTCAAATTAAATGTGTAGTCACATAAGTGCTCACATGGTATATTTATCTAAATATGGTACTTCAAATTAAATGTGTAGTCACATAAGTGCTCACATGGTATATTTATCTAAATATGGTACTTCAAATTAAATGTGTAGTCACATAAGTGCTCACATGGTATATTTATCTAAATATGGTACTTCAAATTAAATGTGTAGTCACATAAGTGCTCACATGGTATATTTATCTAAATATGGTACTTCAAATTAAATGTGTAGTCACATAAGTGCTCACATGGTATATTTATCTAAATATGGTACTTCAAATTAAATGTGTAGTCACATAAGTGCTCACATGGTATATTTATCTAAATATGGTACTTCAAATTAAATGTGTAGTCACATAAGTGCTCACATGGTATATTTATCTAAATATGGTACTTCAAATTAAATGTGTAGTCACATAAGTGCTCACATGGTATATTTATCTAAATATGGTACTTCAAATTAAATGTGTAGTCACATAAGTGCTCACATGGTATATTTATCTAAATATGGTACTTCAAATTAAATGTGTAGTCACATAAGTGCTCACATGGTATATTTATCTAAATATGGTACTTCAAATTAAATGTGTAGTCACATAAGTGCTCACATGGTATATTTATCTAAATATGGTACTTCAAATTAAATGTGTAGTCACATAAGTGCTCACATGGTATATTTATCTAAATATGGTACTTCAAATTAAATGTGTAGTCACATAAGTGCTCACATGGTATATTTATCTAAATATGGTACTTCAAATTAAATGTGTAGTCACATAAGTGCTCACATGGTTATATTTATCTAAATATGGTACTTCAAATTAAATGTGTAGTCACATAAGTGCTCACATGGTATATTTATCTAAATATGGTACTTCAAATTAAATGTGTAGTCACATAAGTGCTCACATGGTATATTTATCTAAATATGGTACTTCAAATTAAATGTGTAGTCACATAAGTGCTCACATGGTATATTTATCTAAATATGGTACTTCAAATTAAATGTGTAGTCACATAAGTGCTCACATGGTATATTTATCTAAATATGGTACTTCAAATTAAATGTGTAGTCACATAAGTGCTCACATGGTATATTTATCTAAATATGGTACTTCAAATTAAATGTGTAGTCACATAAGTGCTCACATGGTATATTTATCTAAATATGGTACTTCAAATTAAATGTGTAGTCACATAAGTGCTCACATGGTATATTTATCTAAATATGGTACTTCAAATTAAATGTGTACAGTCACATAAGTGCTCACATGGTATATTTATCTAAATATGGTACTTCAAATTAAATGTGTAGTCACATAAGTGCTCACATGGTATATTTATCTAAATATGGTACTTCAAATTAAATGTGTAGTCACATAAGAGCTCACCCACCTGTGGGAAGATAATGTATTGTGTAGGCAGTGATATTGTTTGCAGACCTTGCAGGCTCCTTCCACTCTAACCTCACTAGAGAGTCAGACAGCGTGTGGCAAGTCAGACCCTGCGGTGGATCTGGTTGGAACCTTGACATATTCACCATCAGTCGTCCAGCTGCCCAACTCTCCCCCGCTCTGTTACGGGCCATGCACTGGTACAGCCCTGAGTCATCCGTTACAGTATTGGCCAGCACCAGTTCTGATGCCCGCTGCTTGATTCGACCTATTGCATTGAGACAAGAAGGCATACAATGTCCCTGCCTGATTAAAAAGTACAGAGAGCTCTAACTTAACTGCCCATCTTAAATGGGATTGAGTGGCAGGCAAGTTAACAGGACAACTGATTATCTGGAGAAACAATAAATAAAAATGCAGCAGTAACTGAAAAATTGTCACTGGCATTTACCGAGTAAAACCAAGAGTATCAATTACAAATACACCATCTGTGCCTACAGCAGCCAAGTGTCCACCCAACTGTCTGTTCACCTATTCAAAAAAAAAAAAGCATAGAAAAAATTACAAACACAAAACTTATTCCTCTTAGAAAAACAATCCCAGAAAAATTATTGATGTTTAACTACTGCAAAAACTCCAAAAAATTAATCTCTAATATCATGCTACAAGACCACATACAGCATCACAGAGTGTGCCCAAGAATCTAGCAATTAAGTTTGAAGAAAAGCAGGAGACAACACTGCAAGGTATGCTGCATCAGTAGTGCAGCATGTCTTTGCCAGAATAAGTTCTTCAGGTACTCTAGATGGCACCACTCCTCAGTGCATAGTTATTGTACCAATTCAGATGTCTTTCTTCAACTCTGAAGTCCTGAGTGTGCACATTTAGTGAAATTGTGGCAAAGTGTCTATAACACTGGGTAGCAGTGAAATATGCACAGTGTGACACCAGCAGTACAATAACGATCTTTAACCCGTTGGTGCCAGAATAAAGCCCAGGGTAAGCTGCAGAAGACCAAATTTAAACGAGATTGGCATAAAGCCATAACATGCTGTCACCTTAATCTGATGTTCGGTGTACTGAGCATCACATTGTGTGACGGGTGTACCTGACACTAGGCACCGAAGGATTAAACGCCTGTAATGATACTGTGACTTAGGGTGTTAAAGCCACTATTTCTGGCAACGTTTTTGTTCAAAATCAAGGTTGTGAGGTCAGGGCACCAAGTAAGGCAGTGTCAGTTAAAGATGAGTCTGCTGTACTTGCCTCTCAAATTCATGATTTGCGTTTGGCTCACTTTCCTTGTAGAAGGCAAACAATTTTATCATTTGCCAACATAAAATTAGAGACAACTTATGTCAGTTTCGCTGCCCTCAGTGAACACAAGCATTCAACAGAAACTTTATAATTCATAATTGTGTAACAAGTTGTAGTTTTGCAGCTACACAGACAACTTATGTCAGTTTCGCTGCCCTCAGTGAACACAAGCATTCAACAGAAACTTTATAATTCATAATTGTGTAACAAGTTGTAGTTTTGCAGCTACACAGACAACTTATGTCAGTTTCGCTGCCCTCAGTGAACACAAGCATTCAACAGAAACTTTATAATTCATAATTGTGTAACAAGTTGTAGTTTTGCAGCTACACAGACAACTTATGTCAGTTTCGCTGCCCTCAGTGAACACAAGCATTCAACAGAAACTTTATAATTCATAATTGTGTAACAAGTTGTAGTTTTGCAGCTACACAGACAACTTATGTCAGTTTCGCTGCCCTCAGTGAACACAAGCATTCAACAGAAACTTTATAATTCATAATTGTGTAACAAGTTGTAGTTTTGCAGCTACACAGACAACTTATGTCAGTTTCGCTGCCCTCAGTGAACACAAGCATTCAACAGAAACTTTATAATTCATAATTGTGTAACAAGTTGTAGTTTTGCAGCTACACAGACAACTTATGTCAGTTTCGCTGCCCTCAGTGAACACAAGCATTCAACAGAAACTTTATAATTCATAATTGTGTAACAAGTTGTAGTTTTGCAGCTACACAGACAACTTATGTCAGTTTCGCTGCCCTCAGTGAACACAAGCATTCAACAGAAACTTTATAATTCATAATTGTGTAACAAGTTGTAGTTTTGCAGCTACACAGACAACTTATGTCAGTTTCGCTGCCCTCAGTGAACACAAGCATTCAACAGAAACTTTATAATTCATAATTGTGTAACAAGTTGTAGTTTTGCAGCTACACAGACAACTTAAAGTTAAAGCTATGCCCGTGCACGCCATAAAAGCATGCGGGTGATGGGCATACAGGTCCGTTCATTCTTAACCTTGGCAGTACATGGAAGTAAGCGGTCAGCATACTTCCCAGTCACGCTACCCTCAGGGTAACCACTAAACAGGGGATTGGGTAGACTCCAGAGCAAGTCTGGACCTTTGAAGAAGAGATAAATGTCTTGCCACTGCTGAGAATCAGATCACAATTCCTTGGTCATCCAGCCTGTAGCCTAATCACTATACCGATTGAGCAACCCTGGCTCCTACAAGTATTTGGAACAAACTGAATAACAAGCCAGTAATCTGGTAGTCTCACTGAGATACTTAGTTGCTTGCTTTGTTCTTTTCAACTGCTGGTGCCTTCATTTCCACTTGTTTAATTTAGGTGTCCATAACACTTGAGGAAAATGTATACAGACCAGCATTACAAACCCTAAAGTGACACAAATATAAGTCATACACCTCAATCAACAGGTGACCTCTTCAAATTCTGGTTTTTAATTTCTCTGCAACAGAATCTGGTACTTCGCTCCTATTAAGAAAAACATGACAAGGAATACAATCATCATAATACAAGTTGTGAGAATGTTTTTACAACATCTTTAGAATGCTTCAGTTCCACAGAGATACAGAGAAGTACCAATATGACAGGTACTAACCATTAATCTGCAAACGCTTCCCATTCTTTAGCCACACTACTTCAGTCGTTCTGTTGTCCTTAACTTCACATTCAAAGCGTACAGTTTTCGCTGTGAAATACACCTGTGATGCTGGAACTTTGACAAACCTTGGTGCTTCTAATACCTCCAGTGACATCGTCTAGTAACAGAACAAATAATGAAGACAACAATATTATTTATTACCTTGTGATTTTATTGCCTTTGAAGCAAACATTTAAGACGAAGGATTAATATCCATGTAACATGGCAGCCAAGCCATAAGACACATAAGCTAAGACAAGTATGTACAGTACAGCACACATATATCTGATGCAGACAGGTGGTTAGCCCACTGACCTTGCGCTGACAGTGATAAACTCAATTTTAATGTCACGTTGTGTTCACCGTGCATCTTGACATTAACTTTCAATTTCTTCAACCAACAAATGCACCTTTTTATTTCTGTTCGATTCACATATGTAGAGTGAATCGAACAGAAATAAAAAGGAGCATTCGTTGGTTGAAGAAATTTAAAGTTAAACTCAATTTTATTTCACATTTCAGAAAACACATTTTTAGTATTTATGCACTGACCCGAACAAGGTCAGCCTATACCCCCTTTCTGTCACGTACCACGGTTTTTGAACGTCCTATTTTACGCGCAGACAATATTTATGTTTAACAGGTGGTGGTAATGAGACACGATCTCGTGCCTTCCTCTACACACAAATCCACACACACACTGCTTACCTGTGTGACTGTCGCAGTCTGTTTGTCAATTGCAACACTTGCTGTGCAGGTGTATGTTCCAGTGTGGCCAGATGTAACTTGATGCAGTGTAACCACATTCAAACCATTTCGACTTGTATTAGTTAGAGGGCGAAGTTTGCTGCTTGGAACGCGTGGCAGAAATGTCCACGTCAGCTCCGGAATTGGTGGCCCCGTAGCTGCACAGTCTAATGTCACATTTTCACCTGATCGAGCCTCAATCACTGCACTAGTCACTGATATGAACTCAGGCAAACGACGAAATGGAGATTTGGGTAAAACTTCCAGGTGGCCCTCTGGGCTGTACCTTGATTTCTTTGTGAGCAAGTTTGTGGCTATACACCTGTCAAAGAAATGGACACAGAATGTTTGACTGAAAAATGAGAGTTTTTCACAATATGACCATGGACAGTAGGTACAACACCACATAACAATCCTCATTTCACTCACACAGATATACAATACACCAGTGACATGTTATGACATACATGTTTCTGCTCTAATGAACCATCATCAGCAACACTTGTAAACACAAGATTCAACCTTGTGTATCAAATCTACGTTAGTGATACGAAGCCACACAGAACGCTGAAGTATAAAACTTCCTCCTTTCAGCCTACGAACCTCCAGCCACCTGTCGCTAAGCCAACCACACTCAATACAAACATTCCTGTGAACAAAATTGGTGACCGTGACCTTTACCTTCTACTCTAAGATCAAAGCTTCATTATGTGCGCACAAAAACCTGACACCGGATCCTACCCTGTGCCAAATACACCTGGTCCAAACCCTCCACCCTATTGCTCTAATATCTACATGGAGGCTGCCACATTTGTAATTCACACACTGCAGACTGTCCACGTATTTTCTTCTTTAACTGAAATGGTCAAGGTGTAATGAAATCAAAAGAAGGCTGTGTGTGGGCCTTACTTACCTAAAAGTACCAGCATCACTAAGCTGCACCTTGGTGATGTAAAGAACTCCTGAGTCTAAGGTAAAATACCTGAAAACAAAACATCAGCTCAGCCTTCAGTGCATAAACATCCCTCTTCCTTGCTAGACCTGTGAAATGCAGTAACCTAGCAATTTTAAACACCTACATAAGGAAGACCTAAACAAACAAACAACCAGATGACACGATGCACGCATGACAATGTAATGTGACAAATACACAGTAATCTTTAAAATCAATTACATTAATAAAGAAAACTTAATCTGATATCAATTACGTACATAACGATATAGACACACACACATACCTGCTATTATGAGGTAGAGGTTTTCCATTTCTTTCCCAAGAAATCATAGCTTTCGGAACAGATTCGATTTGGCACATGAAGCGAACAATGTTGTCCTCCTCCGTGGTTGTATTGTCCGGTATTTCGGAGAAGTCATGGGCTAACGCTGCAAACAGTAGCCACATTTCAGCTCTTGCACTAAGTATGTGCAACTGCACAATACAGTATGCTACTGCAGTGAACACACACAAGTGCACAATACGGTATGCTATTGCAGTGAACACACACAAGTGCACAATACGGTATGCTATTGCAGTGAACACACACAAGTGCACAATACGGTATGCTATTGCAGTGAACACACACAACTGCACAATACAGTATGCTACTGCAGTGAACACACACAACTGCACAATACAGTATGCTATTGCAGTGAACACACACAAGTGCACAATACAGTATGCTACTGCAGTGAACACACACAACTGCACAATACAGTATGCTATTGCAGTGAACACACACAACTGCACAATACAGTATGCTACTGCAGTGAACACACACAAGTGCACAATACAGTATGCTACTGCAGTGAACACACACAATTGCACAATACAGTATGCTACTGCAGTGAACACACACAACTGCACAATACAGTATGCTACTGCAGTGAAACACACACAACTGCACAATACAGTATGCTATTGCAGTGAACACACACAATCTGCACAATACAGTATGCTATTGCAGTGAACACACACAACTGCACAATACAGTATGCTATTGCAGTGAACACACACAACTGCACAATACAGTATGCTATTGCAGTGAACACACACAACTGCACAATACAGTATGCTATTGCAGTGAACACACACAACTGCACAATACAGTATGCTATTGCAGTGAACACACACAATTGCACAATACAGTATGCTACTGCAGTGAACACACACAACTGCACAATACAGTATGCTACTGCAGTGAACACACAAAAGTGTCACAGGACAGTATGCTACTGCAGTGAACACACAACTGCACAATACCATATGCTACTGCAGTGAACACACAAGTGTCACAGGACAGTATGCTACTGCAGTGCACACACACAACTGCACAATACAGTATGCTACTGCAGTGAACACACACAACTGCACAATACAGTATGCTACTGCAGTGAACACACAAAAGTGTCACAATACAGTATGCTATTGCAGTGAACACACACAACTGCACAATACAGTATGCTACTGCAGTGAACACACAAAAGTGTCACAGGACAGTATGCTACTGCAGTGAACACACAAAAGTGTCACATGACAGTATGCTACTGCAGTGAACACACAAGTGTCACAGGACAGTATGCTACTGCAGTGAACACACAAAAGTGTCACAGGACAGTATGCTACTGCAGTGAACACACAAAAGTGTCACAGGACAGTTACAAGTACAAAATATTCTGTCTAAACACATTTTATTTCTCAAGAAATTAGCTACATGTTTCGGCTAAAAGGGACAACAGAGTGCGAGTGCTTGGATTGGACTCATCTGGCACACGGCATGGTCTAGTGAACACCGTACTGAACCTTCAGGGTCCCACACAAAGCCAGGAATCTGACCAGCTAAGCGCCTATTGGCTACTCAATCATTCTGTTCCATGACGTCAGTACCATAACATCTGTCGCCAAACACAGGGTTACGTGCTTCAAAACTAGTGCGGCTGGCAACACCCGAGTCGATACCAGCTGTGTGCCCATGGCACGAATATAAAATTGCGCCCCCCCCCCACCATTCTCCCACAGCATTTGCTTTGGCGGAAAGGTGTAAAGATGCAAATAATAATATTTTACAATTATAATAATATATTATTAATATTAGTATTACTGTAACACAACGTTTAGTCGTGCGCTAGCGATCCGGATAACACACGCACATTTTACACATTTGTTTCGCCCCCCCCCCCCCCCCAGTTCCACACGTGACCCACTCGCCTCGCCCTTCTGACACCTGAGAGCGAGATTCGTGTCTGACGATAAGTGCTGTTTGGACCGCTGTCGGTGCTCAGGCAACCTGACGGGATCACTCAGAGTCCCTGGTGCAAATGTGGGGAAAATATTACAATCATCTTACGTACTTTGGCCTTAAGGACGTGGCCCGCTGTCAGCTGTCCACTGCAGCTCAGCAAATGTGCTGTGCGCAAGAAAACGATGTGCCGTGTGTATAAAACGAACAAAACAAACCAAGGACACATTAAGGCAAAAAAGGGTAACATGTAAAGCTGTACCTGAACACGCCATCAAAGCATATAGGGGAGTGGAGGTACAGCTCCACTAATTAACCTCGGCACTGGATGTACGTGAGTGGTCAACTTCACGCCCCGGCCACTTTACTCCCAGGAGAGAACCCCTTTACCCATTGAAGAGGAGGCTGGGTGGGCCCCAGAAACGATCAGGACGTTTTGGAAGAAAATCTTGCCTCCATCTGGATTCGCACCAAGGATCAACGAGCTGCATAAAAATACTGAAACTGCATACAAATGGAAACCGGTGGTTGTCGAGGTATTGCTGTGGAGGCAGGCAGCTTGCTTGTACACAACAGTGGGCCTGTGTTGTGCGGACAGCACAGTCAAGGCAGGATAAGCATGGACTTGTTACGTCACTGTCACCCCCTCGTTCCCTCGCAAAAAACCAGCCGGTGGACCATTTTCCACACCCCACACTGAGCCCCCACATTCACGTCCTTCCGCCCTCCTAGCGCCATACACCCGAATTTGTCGACAGTCGCCCACAAGCTTGTCAGCTCCTCCCTCCAGACCAGGCTTCCCGAAAGGACCCCAAGGACATATGCCAAAACTTGGAACTATTTTCTTTGGCGAAATAGCTCTGTTTTTATCAAGTTTTACCCTACCCCTCGACCAAGCACGGAGAAGGATAAGAAAACAGTAAGAGATGAAACGTAAGGGGGTCGATGAGCGGGAGGAAGCGCGGAGCAGCTGGAGCGAGCTGATCCGACAATTGTCACCACCCCCCAACATGTAGCCGCGGAAGGAAACTGCGTCTTTTCTGCTTCATCAGCCGGTTCCGATGCTCATTCTGGGGCCTCAACGGACTGCCGGGCCCGGGCCGCCACAGAAAGTGGCCGGAATTTACCGAGTCTCCGAGTTTCGGCGATGTTCATCGAATGCCACTGCCAGTGTACACAACTAATGGCACACCGCGTGGCAATGATTACGAATGGCGCTGGAACACCATCCCTGGGCCGAGCGGACAGAGTGATGACGGCAGATCGTCTGCACACACAGCACGCTTTATTCATGAGGCAGGAGGGGCGGGGAGGGGGCCACGTGTTTTCAAAAACAAGGTAATTACAAGAGTCCGTGTTTGAATCTCGCATCTGAGATTTCAGTTAGTGTGATGCTGTTAGGCAAACAATTAAACGCGAAACGATGTGTTGTGTGTGTGTGTGTCAGTGCAGTGGTTACTATATGTACCACTTCTTACAACAACACTTATAGAAGCTCTGCATTTTGCTGTTTGTTTATACGTTTAACATTTCTGAATAAACAAACCATTTCAAGACCACAATTAGTCTATATCATACACAAATATTCGACTCGTACCACGCAGAACGTAAATGCATCCAACAGCAAGACCAGTCGGTTAATGTTGTGTAGGGATACGCTTGTTTACTATGACAAACACCGTACACACACACAAACGTGTGGGCAGAACGCAGCGTTCTTGGCGCTAAACGTGGCGGTACATATACTGACCACTAGGCTTTGATCACTGAAGTTTAATGGGTTAAAAAGCATTATCGACTGGTCTTTGTAATGGAAAGGCGTCTTCTGTTAAGAACTGAACAGGCTTCAAGGTCGTGACATGGTTCAGGCAGACGACCGCCGACTTCTCACGCGGAGGTCCGGGTGCGATCTCGGGCGGCACTATGTGAAATTTGTGGTGGACAACGTGGCATTGTGAGAGGCGTTGCACCTGGTGCTTCATCTACACACTACTGCTATCAGAAGGCGAACGGGCGAAGCATGAGAACTTTCAAAACAGCGACGCTCTTTCTGAAATCGGTCAGCATGATGAGACAGGGAAGTTCTTTCACTTTTTCGGGCTTCAACGGATGCTGACATGGGGCAGTTCTCCATCGCGGTTCTGAATCTTCCCGAAACTGCAGATGAACAGTAGGTGTCTCCCTCCCCTTCACCTGAGGACGGAAGCAGATCCAGCTTCCGAAACGTCGTGATTTTAGATTTCCGGACGATGGACAAAGTCCAGAAACCAATTAGTTCTCAATGTTACGTACCGTCGTCTGAACGTTTTAGAATTTATCATTTCATCACAGTTAACAAATACATTTTTTCCTATGCCCACGATTCGTTTCGAAGCCCTGTCATCCACCCTGATAGTCATCAAATGTGAAGCAAGTGTCTGGTAACGCAGCACCAACAGTAATAAATCGTAATCTGGCATTACGGGGCAAATTTGATACAGATGGTAGGGAGACACCAGCAAACATGTCCATCAACCCTGCTATAAGTTGTTCAGTAAGGCCAGACGCATTCGAAACGGGAAAAAACACCGGCAAACGAAGTAACGCGAAGTTCAACGAAGGTCCTCCTGCTTTTGTTCGCAGTCCAACAAAATGAACAAGATAAGCTGACAGACTGACGCATTACATAACCGACAGAGCACGCTACTCTGCAAACTCGTAACATTCAAAAGCCACAATTACCAATTGCTGCCGCACGTACCGGTCAAACACAGAAGGTCACCACACATTTCGCTGTGACGTTCTTTCAAAACCGAAGACGACGGCGAAACGTTTCATGACAAAGCCACTTGCGATCTGTCCGCAGAACATCAACTGACAGCATGCCTCAACACACACACAGCGACTGAAGGCACAAGACACAACCGCACTTTCCACGCCTTATGACCTCTGGCCAGTCCTTTTGCCGAACGCAATGACAGGTACACTTTGTACCGACATATATTTTGATACCGCAGTTCGCGCGGGACGTCTGGGATCGAGTTTCCATAGAAATGAATTCTCAGAGTTGACCCTATCACTTGGCCACCTCGTTCTTCTGGCTTCACACCACTTGATTTCTTCGTCTGGTGTTCCACCACTTCCCACCTCTTTGCCGGAACTTGCTATAAGCACGAGAACTCCAGCGGCTACAGCTACACTCGCCACGTTTAGGAATGTGTTGGCTGAACTAGACGCAGCTACGATATGTGCCCGACTACTGACAGTCATCACTGAATATCTGTAACTGTTAGGCATAAATCGCAAAAACGTGATCATATAACCTGCCAAAATATGTTTAGTTTTCACTAATATGCCTCTTACTTCTACAGCAACATTACATTACAACTGCCTACAGTTCACAGCACTGTGCTACAAGCCGGAAGGTCGCGGGTTCGATTCTCGATGGTGTCATTGGAATTTTTCATTGACATAATCTTTCCGGTCGCACTATGGCCCTGGGGTCGACTCAGCCTCTAACAGAAATAAGTACCAAGAATATTTCCTTTGGGGGGGGGGGGGTAAAGGCGGCCGGTTCGTAAGGCTGACAACCTATCACCCTCATGTGCCGATTGTCTATAAATCTGGGAGCCTCAACCTCCTGGAACCCTAAGGGCCTGTCCAGGCCTGTAATGGGATTGCTTTACCTACATTCATAAGTTCACACTGTGTAATAATGTACAGACATAACATTGTGTCAGTGTCAGAATGTCACGAAACACACACAGTGCTAATAAAAGTATGAAACTGAATACATGAGAAAGTCCGCACACTTATTTACAAAAAAGGAAGACGACCTGCTAGATGGATAGCAGCATGAGGGCAATAATATGCTATTTGACTTGAAATGGAAAACACAGAGGACAGTCTGTTACATACAGCAAGGCTAGGATGAACATGAACATAACGTGACACTGACAGTACACATGAACACAACGTGACACTGACAGTACACATGAACATAACGTGACACTGACAGTACACATGAACACAACGTGACACTGACAGTACACATGAACATAACGTGACACTGACAGTACACATGAACATAACGTGACACTGACAGTACACATGAACATAACGTGACACTGACAGTACACATGAACATAACGTGACACTGACAGTACACATGAACATAACGTGACACTGACAGTACACATGAACATAACGTGACACTGACAGTACACATGAACATAACGTGACACTGACAGTACACATGAACATAACGTGACACTGACAGTACACATGAACATAACGTGACACTGACAGTACACATGAACATAACGTGACACTGACAGTACACATGAACATAACGTGACACTGACAGTACACATGAACATAACGTGACACTGACGTACATGACTACGTACATGACGTAACATGAACATAACGTGACACTGACATTACACATGAACATAACGTGACACTGACAGTAACATGAACATAACGTGACACTGACAGTACACATGAACATAACGTGACACTGACAGTACACATGAACATAACGTGACACTGACAGTACACATGAACATAACGTGACACTGACAGTACACCTGCAGCAGCGCGCAACGCAAAACCCGAGGCAAACAAATGAAACACGTTATGACACTCAAAACCGTGACATTACAGATCTATACTGACGTCATTACAGCTTCATAACGCAGACATAAAAATGAAAATTTGTCCCTGTGCAGGTCATGAAAGGTATGGGGGACTGGTGGTATAGCTCCACTCACCCTTAACCTCGGCACTCTAGGAAGGTGCGTGTAGTCATCTTTTTGCCCCCCCCACCCAGCTTTCCTCCGTTACCAGAGACAATCTGCAAGCTTCTGGACAGGGAGATCTGTAACCCCCTCACGAGATTCGAACTCTGATCTGTGTGGTCCAGCCATGGGCCAGACACCTCAGCGGCTACTGTCATTACAGTGACATGTCACACTGTGTGTTGCTGACACACTGACAGCTGTTCGCTTATAGTGCCAATGGACACGCGCGGTGTATGTAGGTCTGTCTACACAGAAGTGCCTTTGATAACGCGACAGGCACTTGAACTACCTGTCAGGTAATGTACCAACAGTGACGTCACACCACGCACCGTACGGCTGGCGTTTAATAAATTAACTGATGACTGGTTTAATGTGGTTTAAAGTAGGTGAGACGTTTATCGACATTTCGCTTGCTGTTTTGTATGGGTGTCAAACATGTCTCTGAAAGAGCGGGAGGAACACAAGCTGAGGCTGTTAGCACAGTGCTGAGGAAGACAGCAACTGTGTAATGAGGAGCGTACGTGACTTGTACTGTTAGTGAGAGATCAGGCAGAACGTGTATGAGGAGCGTCGTGACTTGTACTGTTAGTGAGCAGAGTGCTGAGGAAGGCAGCAACTGTGATTAATGAGGACGTCGTCGGTGACTTGTACTGTTAGTGAGCAGAGTGCTGAGGAAGACAGCAACTGTGTAATGAGGAGCGTCGTGACTTGTACTGTTAGTGAGCAGAGTGCTGAGGAAGACAGCAACTGTGTAATGAGGAGCGTCGTGACTTGTACTGTTAGTGAGCAGAGTGCTGAGGAAGACAGCAACTGTGTAATGAGGAGCGTCGTGACTTGTACTGTTGGGCAATGTGAGAACAGCATGTGAATGAGGAGCGTCGTGACTTGTACTGTATGAGTGAGGCAGAAGCAGAACTTGAATGGAGCGTCGTGACTTGTACTGTTAGTGAGCAGAGTGCTGAGGAAGAGCAGCACTGTAGTAATGAGGAGCGTCGTGACTTGTACTGTTAGTGAGCAGAGTGCTGAGGAAGACAGCAACTGTGTAATGAGGAGCGTCGTGACTTGTACTGTTAGTGAGCAGAGTGCTGAGGAAGACAGCAACTGTGTAATGAGGAGCGTCGTGACTTGTACTGTTAGTGAGCAGAGTGCTGAGGAAGACAGCAACTGTGTAATGAGGAGCGTCGTGACTTGTACTGTTAGTGGAGCAGACGTGCTGTTTAGGCAGCGACTTCGTGACTTGTACTGTTAGTGAGCAGAGTGCTGAGAGAGCGTGTATGAGACTCGTGACTTGTACTGTTAGTGAGCAGAGTGCTGAAGCACACTGTGAAGGGACGTCGTGACTTGTACTGTTAGTGAGCAGAGTGCTGAGGAAGACAGCAACTGTGTAATGAGAGCGTCGTGACTTGTACTGTAGTGAGCAGCAGTGTGAGGAGCGTCGTGACTTGTACTGTTAGTGAGCACAGTGCTGAGGAAGACAGCAACTGTGTAATGAGGAGCGTCGTGACTTGTACTGTTAGTGAGCAAGTGCTGAGGAAGACAGCACTGTGTAATGAGGAGCGTCGTGACTTGTACTGTTAGTGAGCAAGTGCTGAGGAAGACAGCAATGTGTAATGAGGAGCGTCGTGACTTGTACTGTTAGTGAGCAGAGTGCTGAGGAAGCGCAACGTAAGGCGTCGTGACTTGTACTGTTAGTGAGCAGAGTGCTGAGGAAGACAGCAACTGTGTAATGAGGAGCGTCGTGACTTGTACTGTTAGTGAGCAAGTGTGAGGAGCGCGTGTTATGTAGGTCGACGCAAGAGTGCTGAGGAAGACAGCAACTGTGTAATGAGGAGCGTCGTGACTTGTACTGTTAGTGAGCAAGTGCTGAGGAAGACAGCAACTGTGTAATGAGGAGCGTCGTGACAGTGTACTGTTAGTGAGCACAGTGCTGAGGAAGACAGCAACTGTGTAATGAGGAGCGTCGTGACTTGTACTGTTAGTGAGCACAGTGCTGAGGAAGACAGCAACTGTGTAATGAGGAGCGTCGTGACTTGTACTGTTAGTGAGCAGAGTGCTGAGGAGCGTCGTGACTTGTACTGTTAGTGAGCAGAGTGCTGAGGAAGACAGCAACTGTGTAATGAGGAGCGTCGTGACTTGTACTGTTTAATGATGTTATGTGGCTGACCAAATGAGGAAGAATGAGATGGGCAGGGCATGTGGCATGTATGGGGACAAGAGAGGTGCATACAGGGTGTATTAGTGGGGAAACCTGAGGGAAAGAACCACTTGTAAGACCTAGGCGTAGATGGGACGAGAATGTTTAAATGTATGTTAATGGAACAGGACAGGACGGCGTGGACTGGATTAATCTGGCTCAGGTTAGGGACCAGTATCGGGCTGTTGTGAATATGGCAATGAACCTTCGAGTTACAAACAACGCGGGGAATTACTTGACTAGCTGAGGAACTATCATTTGCTCACCTATCTATCTATCTATCCACCAGATACTTCGGCGGTAGACTGTATTTACAGGCGGTCGGCTGCTAACAGTACTAATACGTTGTCAATAATAATAATAATAATAATAATTTGTTTTAATCTGTTCAGAATGCATTACTTCAGTACAATGCATACTTCAGTACAAATGCATTACTTCAGTACAAATGCATTACTTCAGTACAAGCATTACTTCAGTACAAATGCATTACTCAGTACAAATGCATATTCAGTACAAATGCATTACTTCAGTACAAATGCATTACTTCAGTACAAATGCATTACTTCAGTACAAATGCTTACATCAGTATCATAATGCATTACTTCAGTACAAATGCATTACTTCAGTACAAATGCATTACTTCGTACAAATGCTTACTTCATAAATGCATTACTTCAGTACAAATGCATTACTTCAGTACAAATGCATTACTTCAGTACAAATGCATTACTTCAGTACAATGCATTATTCAGTACAAATGCATTACTTCAGTACAATGCATTACTTCAGTACAATGCATTACTTCATACAATGCATTACTTCAGTACAAATGCATTACTTCAGTACAAATGCATTACTTCAGTACAAACTCCGTATAACTCGATCACACATTTATCAAACCAACAAAATGCACACTTCTTATTTATTATATAAAATAAATTCTTTTTACAATAAAATCAGTCCGACATGTTTCGGTTCTCTGTGGAACCTTCATCAGGGATCTATATCTTGAGTTACACAAAATTACATCGCAACACGTAGTGGCACATATTACAGGCTACAGTTGTTATTTGTGGGTCCGCTGCGTGTCAGAAGTTGTGTTTGTCTATGGAAGGCTATGACAGTGCGTGTCTATGGAAGGCTATGACAGTGCGTGTCTATGGAAGGCTATGACAGTGCGTGTCTATGGAAGGCTATGACAGTGCGTGTCTAAGGAAGGCTATGACAGTGCGTGTCTAGGAAGGCTATGACAGTGCGTGTCTATGGAAGGCTATGACAGTGCGTGTCTAAGGAAGGCTATGACAGTGCGTGTCTATGGAAGGCTATGACAGTGCGTGTCTATGGAAGGCTATGACAGTGCGTGTCTATGGAAGGCTATGACAGTGCGTGTCTATGGAAGGCTATGACAGTGCGTGTCTATGGAAGGCTATGACAGTGCACGTCTATGGAAGGCTATGACAGTGCACGTCTATGGAAGGCTATGACAGTGCGTGTCTATGGAAGGCTATGACAGTGCGTGTCTATGGAAGGCTATGACAGTGCGTGTCTATGGAAGGCTATGACAGTGCGTGTCTATGGAAGGCTATGACAGTGCAGTCTATGGAAGGCTATGACAGTGCGTGTCTAAGGAAGGCTATGACAGTGCGTGCCTATGGAAGGCTATGACAGTGCGTGTCTATGGAAGGCTATGACAGTGCGTGTCTATGGAAGGCTATGACAGTGCGTGTCTATGGAAGGCTATGACAGTGCGTGTCTATGGAAGGCTATGACAGTGCACGTCTATGGAAGGCTATGACAGTGCGTGTCTATGGAAGGCTATGACAGTGCGTGTCTATGGAAGGCTATGACAGTGCGTGTCTATGGAAGGCTATGACAGTGCACGTCTATGGAAGGCTATGACAGTGCGTGTCTAAGGAAGGCTATGACAGTGCGTGTCTATGGAAGGCTATGACAGTGCGTGTCTATGGAAGGCTATGACAGTGCGTGTCTATGGAAGGCTATGACAGTGCGTGTCTATGGAAGGCTATGACAGTGCGTGTCTATGGAAGGCTATGACAGTGCACGTCTATGGAAGGCTATGACAGTGCACGTCTATGGAAGGCTATGACAGTGCGTGTCTATGGAAGGCTATGACAGTGCGTGTCTATGGAAGGCTATGACAGTGCGTGTCTATGGAAGGCTATGACAGTGCGTGTCTATGGAAGGCTATGACAGTGCACGTCTATGGAAGGCTATGACAGTGCGTGTCTAAGGAAGGCTATGACAGTGCGTGCCTATGGAAGGCTATGACAGTGCGTGTCTATGGAAGCTATGACAGTGCGTGTCTATGGAAGCTATGACAGTGCGTGTCTATGGAAGGCTATGACAGTGCGTGTCTATGAAGGCTATGACAGTGCACGTCTATGGAAGGCTATGACAGTGCGTGTCTATGGAAGGCTATGACAGTGCGTGTCTATGGAAGGCTATGACAGTGCGTGTCTATGGAGGCTATGACAGTGCACGTCTATGGAAGGCTATGACAGTGCGTGTCTAAGGAAGGCTATGACAGTGCGTGTCTATGAAGGCTATGACAGTGCGTGTCTATGGAAGCTATGACAGTGCGTGTCTATGGAAGGCTATGACAGTGCGTGTCTATGGAAGGCTATGACAGTGCGTGTCTATGGAAGGCTATGACAGTGCACGTCTATGGAAGGCTATGACAGTGCACGTCTATGGAAGGCTATGACAGTGCGTGTCTAAGGAAGGCTATGACAGTGCGTGTCTATGGAAGGCTATGACAGTGCGTGTCTATGGAAGGCTATGACAGTGCGTGTCTATGGAAGGCTATGACAGTGCGTGTCTATGGAAGGCTATGACAGTGCGTGTCTATGGAAGGCTATGACAGTGCACGTCTATGGAAGGCTATGACAGTGCACGTCTATGGAAGGCTATGACAGTGCGTGTCGCACTGATGTTATTGTAGAAAGAAGTTATTTTATACAACAAATAATTGTGCGTTTTGTTGGTTTGATAAATGTGTGATCAAACGAAAATGCACGGTGTGAACAGTATGAAGTTTATCCGTATAACTTGTTAATTCTGGCGGTGAAAATCTCGGAAGTTGCATCGTCGCCATGTTTGTAACCCAAGCAGTATTTCGTGTATAATATAAACAATGCAGCTCCGTAGCAAACTTCACATGCCTTACTCCATAGGCACATTAGTTACCGCTATAAAACCGAAAGGTAAATAAATGTGTAATTTCATTACCGCAGGCCGCCATGTTCATACTTTACGATCTACAGAACTACAGCCTTAGCAATCTGGCGTTTGTCAACATCTATTATCACAAATCACTCCTGTCGCTCTCACGCCGCAAGTTCGCGCACCCGCCATGTTGCCATTATTGGCTGTAGGAAGTTAGAAAATTTGGTGTTGCGGTGTTCCGCGTTGGTAAAACTTTCAAACGATGTTTCATGAAAATCGATTAACATATTTCGAAAGCACAAGTGCGGCCACACAGACAGCTGAGTTACCACATTATACTAATTTATACGTGTCGGTTATGTCCACGTAAAAGGAAAAGGTCTCCCTATAACAGGGCATCAAGGCCCAGAGGGGCAGCAGAGGATAGCTGTACTGCTTCTTCAACCCTGGCACTAGATGGGGGTGTGGTCACGTCACACCCCGGCCGCTTTACCCCGGGAATGACCCGGTACCCATTGTACAGGAGGCTGGGTGGACCCTAGGGCCGGTCTGGATGTGTGCTGAAAATCTCGCCCCCACCGGGATTCGATCCCCGGAACGTCCAGCCCGTAGCGAGTCGCTATACCGACTGAGCTATCGCGGCCCACTTGTACCAGTCTGCACTGTACACAAGATATTTACCAATGCAATTCCCCTCGACAGGGAAGCGGCTAAAGGATAAGAATGGAATGCAAGAGAAGCAGCACAAGTGTACATAGGTTTGTAACAACGCACCTTGCAAGTGCTGTCATCTGCCGACATTACGCTGCAGCAACCTGCACGTTGTCATCGCATCTGCACTCGCTACAGAGCCAGCCACACCTCCTGTCCACGCGCTTGCGCCCAATACAAAAACGCCGCACGCCCGTGTGCAGACAGACTGCCTCCCCTGCACGCCCGCGCAAAACGCACTCGCGTCGCAGCAAATGCAGCCGGCCGCGGTGCATCCTTCCGGCGCGCTGCAGTCGCCAGCCAATCAATGGTACTACGGCGTACTACTCGTTACTCCACCCCCCCCCCCCCCCACACTTCAAGCACTACTACGAACGATCCATTCGCTACGCTGACCGACTGCAGCAGCAAGCTGCACTGTTACAGCCACGGCAAGCAATGAATGACATGTCGCGGTTGCTGTTACTGCGAACTGCGACATGAAATTACGGCAAATATCGTACGAGCGTTCTACAAGATGACTTTTTGTCAGCAGCAAACTGAACTTAAATTTAAGGAAGAAACTAGTAAAGTGCTACATTTGGAGCGTAGCTTTGTGTGGTGCTGAAACGTGGACACTTCGGAAAGTAGATCGGAAGTATCTGGAAAGTTTTGAAATGTGGTGCTGGAGAAGAATGGAGAAGATCAGTTGGACCGATCGTGTGAGAAATGAAGAAGTATTACACAGAGTGAAGGAGGAGAGGAATATCGTACATACAATAAAAAGAAGAAAGGCTAACTGGATTGGTCACATCTTGCGTAGAAACTGCCTTCTGAAACACGTGATTGAAGGAAAGTTAGAGGGAAGGATAGAAATGGCGGGAAGACGAGGGAAAATGCGTAAGCAGCTACTGGATGACCTTAAGGAAAAGAGAAGATACTGGAAATTGAAAGAGGAAGCACTAGATCGCACTGTGGAGAACTCGCTTTGGAAGAGGCTACGGACCTGTCGTAAGACAGACTGCAGAATGAAGAGGCTACGACCTGTCGTAAGACAGACTGCAGAATGAAGAGGCTACGGACCTGTCGTAAGACAGACTGCAGAATGAAGAGGCTACGGACCTGTCGTAAGACAGACTGCAGAATGAAGAGGCTACGGACCTGTCGTAAGACAGACTGCAGAATGAAGAGGCTACGGACTGTCGTAAGACAGACTGCAGAATGAAGAGGCTACGGACCTGTCGTAAGACAGACTGCAGAATGAAGAGGCTACGGACCTGTCGTAAGACAGACTGCAGAATGAAGAGGCTACGGACCTGTCGTAAGACAGACTGCAGAATGAAGAGGCTACGGACCTGTCGTAAGACAGACTGCAGAATGAAGAGGCTACGGACCTGTCGTAAGACAGACTGCAGAATGAAGAGGCTACGGACCTGTCGTAAGGCAGACTGCAGAATGAAGAGGCTACGGACCTGTCGTAAGACAGACTGCAGAATGAAGAGGCTACGGACCTGTCGTAAGACACACTGCAGAATGAAGAGGCTACGGACCTGTCGTAAGACAGCACTGCAGAATGAAGAGGCTACGGACCTGTCGTAAGACAACTACAGAATGAAGAGGCTACGGACCTGTCGTAAGACACACTGCAGAATGAAGAGGCTACGGACCTGTCGTAAGACACACTGCATGAAATCGTACAGTTCTAAGGACTACGCGTCTCACACTGCCAATGTAAGACATCGATCGTTCTAAGAAGCAGGCTTCACGCAGATCCTCGTTCGTTCCAAGGAACACGCAGTCCTGTCACTGACATGAAGAGCTACGTATCATTCCTAGGAACACGCAAGACTTCACACTGCACAATGTATACATCGTATCAGTTTCGTAAGGAATACGCAGTCCTTTCACACTGCACAATGTATACATCGTATCAGTTTCCTAAGGAACACGCAGTCCTTTCACACTGCACAATGTATACATCGTATCAGTTTCCTAAGCAACACGCAGTCCTTTCGGTGCAACGTATAAAGACAAAAACTTACAAATCAACAATCTACTGGGACAGGCGTTTCTCCCAGTACTGCAGTTTCCATACTCATTCAGCAACTGGCAGCGTCGTGAAATGGCACACTTCTCACACCATCCCTGTTCTCAAACAACCTCAAACGACACACTTCTCAATATCCTGTTCTCAAACAACCTCAAACGACACACTTCTCAATATCCTGTTCTCAAACAACCCAGTCTACTTTACGCTATATTCACCGTGCATCTTAGCTATAAACTTCAATTGTTTAACCAACAAACGCACCTTTTATTCTCTCACTTCCATCCACCCTACATATGTTTCGACCGTATTTTGGTCATCATCAGGGTATACCGATATAGTCGCTTCACTGTTCACTCATTCATTCGGTATTATATATATATATATTATATAATTATACACACACCACGAGGTCTGACACAAAAAAAACGAGACTAACCCTATAGCTCTGGAACCAAGAGTGGGGGGATGAAACAAATATACGGCTATGGAACATGATCTGTCCTGTCACAGTGTTACAAGTTTCAGCTCGATCGCTTCACTCAGTACAAGTTGACGCATCTTCAAATATAGGCGTGTTTTTACCCTCGGACGGAAAATGTCGGACTGCAAAAGTGAACAACGAGTTAACATCAAGTTTCTTGTTGTTAAACTGAAGAAATCCGCGACGGAAACTTTTCAATTATTGACTGAGGCTTATGGTGAAGCTTGCATATCTCGTGCACGCGTTTTTGAGTGGCACAAACGATTTTCGGAAGGCAGAGAAAGCGTGAAAGATGATGATCGCCCAGGCCGGCCACGCACAGCTGTTAACGATGACAACATTGAAAAAGTGCGACATGTGATTCGAAAAGACAGAAGGTTGGGTGTTCGAGCAGTAGCTGAGAAAGTTAATTTGGATAGGGAAAGTGTTCGACGAATTCTAACGGAAGAATTGAACATGACAAAGGTTTGTGCAAAAATGGTTCCAAAAATTCTGTCAGATGAACAAAAAGATCACCGCCAGGAATTGTGTTCGGACCTTTAGCAACGCATTGAGGATGAACCAGATTTGTTGAATTCGGTCATTACTTGTGATGAAACTTGGATATTTACGTATGATCCGGAAACCAAGCGACAATCAATGCAGTGGAAGTCAACATCATCTCCAAGACCAAAAAAAGCACGCATGAGTCGTTCGAGGTTCAAGGCCATGTTGATTGTTTTCTTCGATATCCAGGGTATTGTGATGGCAGAGCGGGTACCTAGCGGCCAGACGGTAAATCAACACTATTACATTGAAGTGTTGACGAAATTACGGGAATGTGTGAGAAGGAAACGACCGGAATTGTGGCAAAAACGGGTGGATTTTGCATCAGGATAACGCGCCAGCCCACAACGCTTTGTCTGTGAAGCAGTTTTTAGCCAATAAAAACATCACTGTGATGGAGCACCCACCTTATTCGCCAGACCTCGCTCCCTGTGACTTCTACCTCTTCCCAAAGATCAAGTCGGTGCTCAAAGGGACCCATTTTTTATCGGTAGAAGATGTGAAAGTAAAAACGACGGAGATCCTCAACAGTCTGACAGAAAATGACATGCAGAATTGCTTTGAACGTTGGCAGCATCGTATGCAGCTGTGTGTTAACTCAGAAGGGAACTACATTGAAGGCGATCGTAGTTAATTTGCTGAATTTGTCAAACAGAAATAGTTACAGACACAGTCTCGTTTCTTTTTTTGTGTCAGACCTCGTATATACCGAGACAATTCAAAACTTGAAGAAACTGTGATTGTGTTTTTAGCTATTGGTGACTGCCAATTACTGTAAACAGCATAATGTTGTACGTTAATACATAATGAATGAGTGAACAGTGACGTGACTATATCGGTATACCCTGATGATGACCAAAATGCAGTCGAAACATATGTAGGGTGGATGGAAGTGAGAGAATAAAAGGTGCATTTGTTGGTTAAAGATTGAAACCCAGTCTACGTTCTTCCCCCACCACGACGTACTTCCAACTTCGCCCCTCACTCACTCTTCTCATCAGCTGATCCCGCGGTTTGCCCAACACTTCTGCTGCGACTTACCGTCTGTGGAGCCTAGCCTCGCAATCCCAGTACGCCGTGGTGCACACACCGGTGGCAGGCAAGTGCCTAAGGCAAAGTCTGCACTCGCACACAACGCACGTAACTCAACACGCGCTCGCTCGGAACGTAACCACCGCCGCATGACCTGCAAACTGGTTTGAAGACCAAATCGTGCAATGTAAATTAAACACACCGTTCTAGGGGAGACCACTCACCTGCTGTGCAACATGTTTCGACCCAGCTGGAACTTTATCAAGGAGTCCAACTCAATCCAACAAGAAGTACCACAGGTTTCACTACCCAGCTGGACCGAAGCATGTTGGATACATTACAAGCAGCTACGTGTTTTTAATATGCACTGACTGAATAAGGTGGGCCGCGATAGCTCAGTCGGTATAGCGACCGAGCTACGAGCTGGACGGTGCGGGGATCGAATCCCGGTGGGGGCGAGATTTTCAGCACCTGTCGAGACCGGCCCTGAGGCCTACCCAGTCTCCTGTACAATGGGTACCGGGTCTCTTTCCCGGGAGTAAAGCGGCCGGGGCGTGGAGTTGACCACCCAGCCCCATCTAGCGCCGAGGTTAAAGAAATAATAGAGCTATACCTCTACTCCCCCTCTGGTTTTCATGGCCTGTTCTAGGGTGAACTTTACCTTACCTTACTGACTCAATAAGGCACACACGGTGAACACAACCCCTAAAAACAACCCTTAAAATCCAACGCCACGACATTCAGTTACCCTCGTCCTCAACACAACTCTTGTCCGAAATACCCTGACCGGCTTCAGGACCTACCCAACCGGGATGTGAAGCTGCCCCTCGCCTCCATCCACGTCGAGGTTAAGAATGACGCCAGACATGCCTTCCCTATTTGATGCGTATTACGCACAGGAGACACTTTATGTTTGGCTTTTAAACCCCGAATACAACGAACGAGCTAACTGCGAAGCAAGTGAGATGAGATGCTTAGAGTGGTGAATATAAATACCGGTGTTGTAGCATGTGACGCCGTGTACCCACCGACAGTACCAAAATACACACACGACATTAACACTCAACAATCTGAAATCTCGCCATATCTGAAGTGTCCACTGCACACTAGTAACTTATTTAAAATCCCAGTCCATGCTGAACACAATTTCGCGCGCACAGAACTGCACAACTTGCAAAGAACTGCACTAAACTTGCACAGAATGCACTACTGCACAGACTCACTAAACTTGCACAGAACTGCACTAAACTTGCACAGAATTCAGACGAACGAAGGTTCAGAAACTTTTAACAGAATTTCATGTCACATGTATCGAGGAAGTAAGTGAGGTATCTGAAGACGGCTGTACGAAGAGGACGGAACGGGTCAACGATGACCTGACCTGACCGACCGCTATGTGATGATTACAATGACTGCTAAAATGACTGCAATGCATTACGCCAACTATGTAGCAGCAGGCGGTCAGTCGCCGGCACCTCACCGCGGAGGCTCGGGTTCAACCGCACGTCTATCCATGTGTGACTTGAGGTGGACAAAGTGGCACTCGGAAAGGTCTTCCTAAAGTACTTCAGTTTTCCCCTGTCAGTATCATTCCACCAATGCTCCATACTCATTCATACATCTACCACCAACGATGTATAATGTTTCTCTCCCAGTACTTCAGTTTCCCCTGTCAGTATCATTCCACCAATGCTCCATACTCATTCATACATCTACCACCAACGATGTATAATGTTTCTCTCCCAGTACTTCAGTTTATCCCCTGTCAGTATCATTCCACCAATGCTCCATACTCATTCATACATCTACCACCAACGATGTATAATGTTTCTCTCCCAGTACTTCAGTTTTCCCCTGTCAGTATCATTCCACCAATGCTCCATACTCATTCATACATCTACCACCAACGCTGTATAATGTTTCTGTCCCAGTACTTCAGTTTTCCCCTGTCAGTATCATTCCACCAATGCTCCATACTCATCATCATCTACCACCAACGCTGTATAATGTTTCTGTCCCAGTACTTCAGTTTTCCCCTGTCAGTATCATTCCACCAATGCTCCATACTCATTCATACATCTACCACCAACGCTGTATAATGTTTCTCTCCCAGTACTTCAGTTTCCCCTGTCAGTATCATTCCACCAATGCTCCATACTCATTCATACATCTACCACCAACGCTGTATAATGTTTCTCTCCCAGTACTTCAGTTTTCCCCTGTCAGTATCATTCCACCAATGCTCCATACTCATTCATACATCTACCACCAACGTGTATAATGTTTCTCTCCCAGTGCTTCAGTTTTCCCCTGTCAGTGTCATTCCACCAATGCTCCATACTCATTCATCATCTACCACCAACGCTGTATAATGTTTCTCTCCCAGTACTTCAGTTTCCCCTGTCAGTATCATTCCACCAATGCTCCATACTCATTCATACATCTACCACCAACGCTGTATAATGTTTCTCTCCCAGTACTTCAGTTTCCCCTGTCAGTATCATTCCACCAATGCTCCATACTCATTCATACATCTACCACCAATGCTGTATAATGTTTCTCTCCCAGTACTTCAGTTCCCCTGTCAGTATCATTCCACCAATGCTCCATATTCATATTTTATTAATCTACAACCGACGCCATATAATCTTAGCAACTGACAGCGTCAGTAAATAACGCACCTCGAAACACTTGGCAAGTTGCACAACTGCAGACGAACTCCGTGGCTGATGTGTCACGGAAGCAGCAGATCCGTTTCGTGATAATGAGCTACATTCATTATACATGAGAGCAGTCATAAAGGAAGCATTCGTTACATCACGACGCGTTTCGAAGTTCAATGAATCCGCCGGTAAAGACACACGACGTAGAACGAAGTTACGCCGGGCCGTCTCCTGTGGCATCTGACATAAAAGTGCGTCCACACTGCACTTGCATTGCAAAACTTGTTCCAAAGGTTATCGGCACAGTTTTGTGCAAAATCAGTGACGACAGTGCAGCACAAGTTACGCTGCACTGTCGCTACGCTTGCTTTCTCCTCCTGTTGAACTCCACGCAATTTGTCCGCACTGTCGCACACGTGTATCTGGCTCATCGTGCTGCGTGTTGTTCTAGCAGCGGCCCTCAGCGGTCTCAACATTTCCGAACACGATTTACATCTCCGCATTTTGTTTAAAACCATTACCATTCTTAGAACTGTTATCGCTTCCCTCCGTTTCCTCTGACTCCGTGCAGAGCACCGACCTGTACGTGCTGCGCCTCCAGACAATTCTCGCAACAATCTGACCGATCTTGAATGCTTGTCCGGAACCTCCCGCAACAACCCAGTTTCGGCAGAATCTGGTAGGGACACGAAGGACTCAACTCTCACACTGGTCGTCATATCGAACTTTGGGTTCGAGGCTTCCTGGTGACTAGGCAGTCAACGTTCCTTACCAACATCATTAACGCTGGAAGTAGGCGAAGAATCGATACCGGCCGCCGCCTTAAAACAACTGGCGCCTCAAATGTCAAAGTGCACTGCTATGTTACACCTCTGGCTCGCCCGTCTTGTCCTTTCCCAGCAGCATATGTCCGCCCCACGACGTCCTACCTGCTACACACTGTACAGGGTATACACAAAAGAATGGTGCGGTTTCAATAGTGAAAACTATTGAAACCGCACCATTCTTTTGTGTATACCCTGTATATTCGCACTGAAGCAGCTCGCTACGCGCAGTTCGGGTACAGTTCTTGTTGCCTTCCAAGGTGTGGCACTTCACTGCCCACAGCGACACACACACACACACACTATAAGTTACATACAGTTATCCAACAACATCTGTAATTATTTATTCATATATTTCTCACTTACAACACAAACAACACAACACCCGCACAGCACGAGCGGGATTTTTGGCACATAATACAGCGTGTTTCATAAGTCCATCCCGAATTTAGAGGCTTGGCCGTGCAGTAGCAAACCCACATATAAGAGATAAAAGCATGCCAACGGATAGAGGAATGACAGATGCGATGGCGTATTTACCCGTTTCTCCGCTAGGAGGCAGTGGTGTGCAAACATGGCGTTTTCAGGTGAACAGAAAGCTTTTTGTGTCCTGCAATTTGCTAAAACCCAGTCAATTGTAACAGTGCAACGTGGTTTTCGAACAAAGTATCGTACAGAACCACCAACGGACAAAACAGTAAGAGACTGGTATAGAAAATTCGGGAAACTGGCTGTTTGTGTGTCGCAAAACGAACAGGTAGGCCGGGACCATCGCCTGGGACTGTGGACCTCGTACGAGTCTGTACGTCTGTCGAGTCACCAAAGGGGGACATATTGAACATTTGTAAGGTAGGTTCAAAACTTGGATATGTACTCTTTTCACTGACATGCTCTCATCCCCCGTGTGTGATTGGGCTCCTAAAGCTACAGACCTCCGAAATCCCGGAGGGATTTATGAAACACCCTGTACATATTCAATAGGCTATGCGATCCCTGTGCCGATCCCAGCGGCCGCGCGGTCTAAGGCGTGGGTCTACGGCCGCTCGCTTACTGGGATTGCGGGTTCGAATCCCGCCGGGGGCATGGATGTCTGTCTCTTGTGAGTGTTGTGTGTTGTCAGGTAGAGGTCTCTGCGTCGGGCTGATCACTCGTGCAGAGGAGTCCTACCGAGTGTGATCGTGAAGCCTCGACAGTGAGGAGGCCGTGGCCCACTAGAGGCTGTTGCGCCAATGGAATAAAAAATGTGATCACTGTGCAGCCAACACCGTGTCAGATACAAACTGTCAAGTTGAGATCTGCGCTCTTCTAGAATATTACGCAGCATCGAGTAGTAGTTCTATACCGACGTTTCGGGACAACCTACCAGTCCCATGTTCAAGGGTCAGGAAGAAAGCCTTTCTTCTTGGCCTTCTTGACCCTTGAAGATGTGACCGATAGGCTGTCCCGAAACGTCGGTATAGAACTACTACTTGACGCTGGTAATATCCCAGAAGAGCACAGATCTCGTCTAAATCGCGGCGGAAGCCTCAAATCACGCAAACTTTCAAGTTTTCCATAATTGCAACCAGTGCTTGTTTAGTCGCACTGCTTCACACAGCAGTATTGATTCCCACCTTACATTCTTCAATCTGCCAAGGCACAAAACCAATCTCCGTCACGTGCTGCATGACCCTGTGCACGTGACTAAACGTGAACACTGACCCTCTGTCACACACAACAGACTGCAAAACGCCTTATTGAACTGGCACTGCTTTTGTTTGCCAAATGCCCGTTTATTTTACATTTCTGGCGACTGTACGAGGCGAGACAGAGACAGAGACAGAACGCACTGAAGAGTGGTTAGGAATGTAACCTTGCTAAACTTGGGCTGTTGCTGCCGGCTGCCTGGCGAAAACAGGCGACCGCTCTGTCCCTGCTGCTCCAGCTTCCAGATGAAGCTAAACTTTGCGATAGGTCACGGTCTGGCATTGAAAGAGCTTCTCTCTCGCTGTCGACAGACAGACAGACAGACCGTACACAAAGCCACCCACAGGACAGCCGCGCAAGCAACACACAACATAACAGACGATACGTCACGCGAAGTAACACGGGGGCCTGACGGACTAAGCAAGGCATCTGGGGTCACGAGTTCAGACAACGACGAACTTCCAACACAAAGGTAAAGGTAAAGGTAAAGTTCACCTACAACAGGCCATGAAGACCCAGAGGGGGAGTAGAGGTATAGCTGTACTCTTTCTTTAACATCGGCGCTAGAAGGGGGTGGGTGGTCAACGCCACGCCCCGGCCGCTTTACCCCCGGGAATGACCCGGTACCCATTGTACAGGAAGCTGGGTAGGCCTCAGGGCCGGTCTGGACGGGTGCTGAAAATCTCGCCCCCACCGGGATTCGATCCCGGACCGTCCAGCCCGTAGCGAGTCGCTATACCGACTGAGCTAGGCCTCAGCAACTACGACGCGCTGCCCTGTGTCAGCCAGTAACTCAGCAACTACGACGCACTGCCCTATGTCAGCCAGTAACTCAGCAACTACGACGCACTGCCCTATGTCAGCCAGTAACTCAGCAACTACGACGCACTGCCCTGTGTCAGCCAGTAACTCAGCAACTACGACGCGCTGCCCTGTGTCAGCCAGTAACTCAGCAACTACGACGCACTGCCCTGTGTCAGCCAGTAACTCAGCAACTACGACGCGCTGCCCTGTGTCAGCCAGTAACTCAGCAACTACGACGCACTGCCCTGTGTCAGCCAGTAACTCAGCAACTACGACGCGCTGCCCTGTGTCAGCCAGTAACTCAGCAACTACGACGCGCTGCCCTGTGTCAGCCAATAACTCAGCAACTACGACGAACTGCCCTGTGTCAGCCAGTAACTCAGCAACTACGACGCACTGCCCTGTGTCAGCCAGTAACTCAGCAACTACGACGCGCTGCCTGTGTCAGCCAGTAACTCAGCAACTACGACGCGCTGCCCTGTGTCAGCCAGTAACTCAGCAACTACGACGCGCTGCCCTGTGTCAGCCAGTAACTCAACAACTACGACGCACTGCCCTGTCAGCCAGTAACTCAGCAACTACGACGCGCTGCCCTGTGTCAGCCAGTAACTCAGCAACTACGACGAACTGCCCTGTGTCAGCCAGTAACTCAGCAACTACGACGCACTGCCCTGTGCTAGCCAGTAACTCAGCAACTACGACGCACTACCTGTGTCAGCCAGTATCACAGCAACTACGACGCACTGCCCTGTGTCAGCCAATAACTCAGCAACTACGACGAACTGCCCTGTGTCAGCCAGTAACTCAGCAACTACGACGCACTGCCCTGTGTCAGCCAGTAACTCAGCAACTACGACGCGCTGCCCTGTGTCAGCCAGTAACTCAGCAACTACGACGCGCTGCCCTGTGTCAGCCAGTAACTCAGCAACTACGACGCGCTGCCCTGTGTCAGCCAGTAACTCAACAACTACGACGCACTGCCCTGTCAGCCAGTAACTCAGCAACTACGACGCGCTGCCCTGTGTCAACCAGTAACTCAGCAACTACGACGCACTGCCCTGTGCTAGCCAGTAACTCAGCAACTACGACGCACTACCCTGTGTCAGCCAGTAACACAGCAACTACGACGCACTGCCCTGTGTCAGCCAGTAACTCAGCAACTACGACGCACTGCCCTGTGTCAGCCAGTAACTCAGCAACTACGACGCACTGCCCTATGTCAGCCAGTAACTCTGCAACTACGACGCACTGCCCTATGTCAGCCAGTAACTCAGCAAATACGACGAACTGCCCTGTGTCAGCCAGTAACTCAGCAACTACGACGCACTGCCCTGTGTCAGCCAGTAACTCAGCAACTACGACGCACTGCCCTGTGTCAGCCAGTAACTCAACAACTACGACGCACTGCCCTGTCAGCCAGTAACTCAGCAACTACGACGCCCTGCCCTGTGTCAGCCAGTAACTCAGCAACTACGACGCACTGCCCTGTGTCAGCCAGTAACTCAGCAACTACGACGCACTGCCCTGTGTCAGCCAGTAACTCAACAACTACGACGCACTGCCCTGTCAGCCAGTAACTCAGCAACTACGACGCACTGCCCTGTGTCAGCCAGTAACTCAGCAACTACGACGCACTGCCCTGTGTCAGCCAGTAACTCAGCAACTACGACGCACTGCCCTGTGTCAGCCAGTAACTCAGCAACTACGACGCACTGCCCTGTGTCAGCCAGTAACTCGGTGATGCGCTTCGCCGCCCCCCGAACGGCCGTTGTTACGTCACGCCCAAACACAAAATCATAACAAATGAAACACTGCGTTCAGCTGCGTGCCTGCAGTGCGTAACTTGCTGCACTGACACCTGCGGGGCGCACCAAGTGCAATTGTCCATCACACACTGGACATGAGCTTGCAAGGGAAAGGTGAAGTCAGGCGAAGTTGTTCTGTGTTCGCCATGAAGGCGCATGGCAGTGGAGCTACAGCTCCACACACTCCCAACCCCGACACTACATCAAGGGCAGTGACCAGTTCCACGCTTTGCCACCGCAGAAAGAGACATCCGTAGTCATTTGATAGGGGCTGGGTTGGCTGAATAGTCGGTCTCAGCGCTCTGCCCCACGCAGTCGGTCTCAGCGCTCTGCCCCACGCAGTCGGTCTCAGCGCTCTGCCCACGCAGTCGGTCTCAGCGCTCTGCCCCACGCAGTCGGTCTCAGCGCTCTGCCCACGCAGTCGGTCTCAGCGCTCTGCCCCACACAGTCGCGAATCGATTGATGATTCCCTTGATATCCGGCCCGTAGCCTAGTCACTATATCTACTGAGCTACCGATGCTAATTGGATTTGCCAACCATAAGCCAGTATCCTACAATTAATCAATTCGTACAAATTACAACACGAAATCATGCATTTTCTTTAACTTTTCAGGGAATTTTGGAATGCAATTGTAAAACTGCAGGTATAAAGAATAACAGATGTAACAGCATGTTCGAAAACCTGTAGGAAAGAGACCACCTGACAGGTCTAGGGCGAAGATTAGAGAATAATATTAAAACGAATCTCATAAAAACACGATTTGACAGCGAGGGCTGGATTCATTGGGAAGACTTGTGAATGGGGTAAAGAACCTTTGGATTGCATAAAAATGCAGGAAATTGCTCGACTAGCTGAGGAACTGTTAGCGTCTCAAGAAGGACTTGGTGCATGCAGTCAGATGTTTTACATAAATCCGGGATCCACAGATCACACACAGAGCAGTA
Source organism: Reticulitermes speratus (assembly GCA_021186555.1). NCBI lineage: Eukaryota > Metazoa > Arthropoda > Insecta > Blattodea > Rhinotermitidae > Reticulitermes > Reticulitermes speratus. Next base: position 56,871,436 of record JAJKFL010000003.1, read on the forward strand.
AATAATGTTATGCGGGGTGTGTATAGTCACAGGAGACATGTAGGAGAGCACCACAGCAGGACACAATACGGAGAGTACAGTCACAGACTGTTGTGGTTCATGGAGGGCGCGGAGACAGATGAGTAATTTAGTAGTGTAACAGCTGAAAGTAATGGCCACACAGGGTGAGAACATTAACATCATTTTAACTTTCTAAAGACTCAGTTGACCGTGGATTGTACTTAAGTCCGTACCGCGCAGTAAACACACTCCGTCTCAGTTACACAAACCAGTCAGTTAATGTTGTACAGTGAAATAATCGCTGTTTGTTCTGAGATCCACACAAAACACATAAATACAGTCCGTACCGCGCAGTAAACACACTCCGTCTCAGTTATACAAACCAATCAGTTAATGTTGTACAGTGAAATAATCGCTGTTTGTTCTGAGATCCACACAAAACACATAAATACAGCCCGTACCGCGCAGTAAACACACTCCGTCTCAGTTATACAAACCAGTCAGTTAATGTTGTACAGTGAAATAATCGCTGTTTGTTCTGAGATCCACACAAAACACATAAATACAGTCCGTACCGCGCAGTAAACACACTCCGTCTCAGTTATACAAACCAATCAGTTAATGTTGTACAGTGAAATAATCGCTGTTTGTTCTGAGATCCACACAAAACACATAAATACAGTCCGTACCGCGCAGTAAACACACTCCGTCTCAGTTATACAAACCAGTCAGTTAATGCTGTATAGTGAAATAATCGCTGTTTGTTCTGAGATCCACACAAAACACATAAATACAGTCCGTACCGCGCAGTAAACACACTCCGTCTCAGTTATACAAACCAGTCAGTTAATGCTGTACAGTGAAATAATCGCTGTTTGTTCTGAGATCCACACAAAACACATAAATACAGTCCGTACCGCGCAGTAAACACACTCCGTCTCAGTTATACAAACCAGTCAGTTAATGCTGTACAGTGAAATAATCGCTGTTTGTTCTGAGATCCACACAAAACACATAAATACACTGTGTGGGCAGAACGTAGAATTTGTGAATGTTAAACGTGGCGGTACATATAGTAACCACTGGGGTTTGGAGGATTAGGTCAATTTTAACATCTTGCTGTGCGTTATGACTGCCCCTAGACAGGATGCTGACAGGCCCAAACGTACTTGCATACAGTTGTTGCTTTGCTCGGTTCACATGCACAATGGCATGAACCCATGAGGGCCGCACAGCACAGTTGACAGTCTACGAAGCCTATCATCCGAGGTTCACGCACGACGCAGCTACTGCGTGATGACACAACGATGCGTAATGCGTCCGCTCCGCAGGCAAGCCAAGTCACTTCTCACACATTCCGTCATGATTTTATGCAACTGCAGTGGAAATTTCCAGCGGACAGAAGTCGCATTCGACAGACAGACAGACAGACTGACGGTAATCTCTGCTCACTTACAGACACGGGCTGTCTCGCTGTATTCTGCAGACGCACAAAACACTGAGCCACGTTTCGTGTCGCAGTTCACGACCTCAGCACTCACACTTCTCGTAAAGGTATTCTGCGCTACAACACGCAGTAGTCTGGCACGTAGTCACCGACGTTTCGTAAGGAACCAACTAAACTTCGTCCAACTTCACCTGTAGCCATTCACAGACGCCAGTTCACATCATAAAGCAGAATACTGCAGCACAAACACAAAAAAAAGCTAATCATGTCACGAATCCTACTTGACACACATTAAACAGACGACACTTGTATTACGAAACGTCGCACGTAAAACTATTACCGGGTTTACACGCCACACCCGCTGTGTAAGCGTAACAGTGAGACCGGCCACTGTACTCTCTCCAGCTGACTGTCGTGACATGAATGACTGCGTTCCAATTCTGACTGCGTTGGTCCGTGTGCGTGCTTACCTTGGCCGAGCGGACTGAGATTTCGTCTGCGGCCGCTCGGTTGCAGATTCGCCCCCAGACAGAAGGCAAAGTATGTCACAATTAATAAACACTTACTGGCGACGCGAAGACGAGCAGATCTGGAGATCAGGGCGCCCACAGAGTTGCGCGCCACGCAGCGATACAGTCCCTGGTCACTGCCACCGTCGTGCCCCGGACCGCTGCGTTTCCACAAAACCTGCAACATGGCAACAAAACGATGCGTCGCGTACAGGCACAGACAGACGTCGGCAGTGCTTCCACCGCCAACAGACACAACCACCACCTCCACCACTTCTCACTGTCCGCATTTACCACCCTCCCGCCTTCTTCAACCTCACCTTTATCTTATTTATCTCTTTTATTCTCCTCATCTACCCACTGACTGACTGAATGGTCCACTCACGCTTCGAAACCCTGCTGGCTGAAGGCAGTGCGAGGCTGTAGCAATGTAACATTATGTCTGTCTTGTAGCCGAACATTATTGGAGCATTTATATACTAGTATTATTGGAGCAGTTCGGCTCTCCCTCCCCACTCTTCTATATATAGTATGCAGAATAAAGGACCAGGTGTCCCGCGCCAGTTGGCGTCCAGTAAAGGAAAGGAGTAGACGAATGGTATTGTGCTGACGTTTGTATTGTTATAAAACAAAAAAGTTACACCTTTGAAGAGAACAGTCTCGTAATTTGGTGTGTATCAAATTAATAAAAAGTAACCAGCAAAGTTCGGTTATAGTCTGTCTGTCTGTGTGCATGCATTTCGCTGTTACTGGCATAATCATTTTTCTTCACTGTACGTTCATGGCCCACAAATCCAGCACACATCTGCCTGTGCACACGGTCAGATATCGAATATGTCAGTTTGTGAACGCACTGTTACTTGTGCTGCCATGTACAGTGCAGTCTATTGTCACAAACATATATGGTAATATATTATTACTGCAAGTGGGTTTATACCGGTGGCAGTGGTACTACAATGACACATAACACAAATAACTAATAGGAGAGGAAAGTTATTAGAAGAATTCTTAATTACCAATAATCTCTATATCATGAATGAGAACGCAGACGCCCCTACATTTGAGACAGCAAGAGGAAGAAGCTGCATTGACTTGACTGTATGCAACAGCCAATTATTACGATATTTAACAGAATGGCGATGTGGGAATAGGAAAGTTACTCGGACCACAAAACTATAACATTCAAGCTTGAAAATGAAAATCAAAACAATGTCGTAACCCACAGGCGAACAAGATATATAGTCAAAGAGGAAAGCTACGGGAAATTCAAGGACAGTCTCATTACAAAGGTGTTACCAAAGTTCAACTGTACTAACAACAGCGCAGAACTGAAATACGTATAACACAGAATAACATGTGGCAGTGGTACTACAATGACATATAACACAGAATAACATGTGGCAGTGGTACTACAATGACATATAACACAGAATAACATGTGGCAGTGGTAATACATGACATATAACACACAATAACATGTGGCAGTGGTACTACAATGACATATAACACAGAATAACATGTGGAAATGGTACTACAATGACATATAACACAGAATAACATGTGGCAGTGGTAGCTACAATGACATATCAACACAGAATAACATGTGGCAGTGGTACTACAATGACATATAACACACAATAACATGTGGCAGTGGTACTACAATGACATATAACACACAATAACATGTGGCAGTGGTACTACAATGACATATAACACACAATAACATGTGGCAGTGGTACTACAATGACATATAACACACAATAACATGTGGCATGTGGTACTACAATGACATATAACACAGAATAACATGTGGCAGTGGTACTACAATGACAATAACACAGAATAACATGTGGCAGTGGTACTACATGACACATAACACAAATAACATGTGGCAGTGGTACTACATGACATATAACACAGAATAACATGTGGCAGTGGTACTACAATGACATATAACACAGAATAACATGTGGCAGTGGTACTACAATGACATATAACACAAATAACATGTGGCAGTGGTACTACAATGACATATAACACAGAATAACATGTGGCAGTGGTACTACAACGACAATAACACAAATAACATGTGGCAGTGGTACTACAACGACACATAACACCAAATAACATGTGGCAGTGGTACTACAATGACACATAACACAGAATAACATGTGGCAGTGGTACTACAATGACAATAACACAAATAACATGTGGCAGTGGTACTACAAGACACTATAACACACAATAACATGTGGCAGTGGTACTACAAGACATATAACACACAATAACATGTGGCAGTGGTACTACAATGACATATAACACAGAATAACATGTGGCAGTGATACTACAATGACATATAACACAGAATAACATGTGGCAGTGGTACTACAATGACATATAACACAGAATAACATGTGGCAGTGGTACTACAATGACAATAACACAGAATAACATGTGGCAGTGGTACTACAATGACATATAACACACAATAACATGTGGCAGTGGTACTACAATGACATATAACACACAATAACATGTGGCAGTGGTACTACAATGACATATAACACAGAATAACATGTGGCAGTGGTACTACAATGACATATAACACAAATAACATGTGGCAGTGGTACTACAATGACATATAACACAGAATAACATGTGGCAGTGGTACTACAATGACACATAACACAGAATAACATGTGGCAGTGGTACTACAATGACATATAACACAGAATAACATGTGGCAGTGGTACTACAATGACATATAACACAGAATAACATGTGGCAGTGGTACTACAATGACAATAACACAGAATAACATGTGGCAGTGGTACTACGACGACACATAACACAGAATAACATGTGGCAGTGGTACTACAATGACATATAACACAGAATAACATGTGGCAGTGGTACTACAATGACACATAACACACAGTAACATGTGGCAGTGTTACTACAATGACACATAACACACAATAACATGTGGCAGTGTTACTACAATGACACATAACACAGAATAACATGTGGCAGTGTAATACTACGACATATAACACACAATAACATGTGGCAGTGTTACTACAATGACACATAACACAGAATAACATGTGGCAGTGTAATACTACGACATATAACACACAATAACATGTGGCAGTGGTACTACAATGACACATAACACAGAATAACATGTGGCAGTGTAATACTACGACATATAACACACAATAACATGTGGCAGTGTAATACTACGACATATAACACACAATAACATGTGGCAGTGGTACTACAATGACATATAACACAGAATAACATGTCGCAGTGGTACTACAATGACACATAACACACAATAACATGTGGCAGTGTTACTACAATGACACATAACACAGAATAACATGTGGCAGTGTAATACTACGACATATAACACACAATAACATGTGGCAGTGGTACTACAATGACATATAACACAGAATAACATGTGGCAGTGTAATACTAACGACATATAACACACAATAACATGTGGCAGTGGTACTACAATGACATATAACACAGAATAACATGTGGCAGTGGTACTACAATGACATATAACACAATAACATGTGGCAGTGGTACTACAATGACATATAACACAGAATAACATGTGGCAGTGGTAGTACAACGACACATAACACAGAATAACATGTGGCAGTGGTACTACAATGACATATACACACAATAACATGTGGCAGTGGTACTACAATGACATATAACACAGAATAACATGTGGCAGTGGTACTACAATGACATATAACACAGAATAACATGTGGCAGTGGTACTACAATGACATATAACACAGAATAACATGTGGCAGTGGTACTACAATGATATATAACACACAATAACATGTGGCAGTGGTACTACTACGACATACAACACACAATAACATGTGGCAGTAGTACTACAATGACACATAACACACAATAACATGTGGCAGTGTTACTACAATGACATATAACACACAAATAACATGTGGCAGTGGTACTACTACGACATATAACACAGAATAACATGTGGCAGTAGTACTACAATGACACATAACACACAATAACATGTGGCAGTGGTACTACAATGACATATAACACAGAATAACATGTGGCAGTGATACTACAATGACACATAACACAGAATAACATGTGGCAGTGGTACTACAATGACACATAACACAGAATAACATGTGGCAGTGGTACTACAATGACACATAACACAGAATAACACGTGGCAGTGGTACTACAATGACATATAACACACAATAACATGTGGCAGTGGTACTACAATGACATATAACACAGAATAACATGTGGCAGTGGTAGTACAACGACACATAACACAGAATAACATGTGGCAGTGTTACTACAATGACATATAACACAGAATAACATGTGGCAGTGGTACAATGACACATAACACACAATAACATGTGGCAGTGGTACTACAATGACACATAACACAGAATAACATGTGGCAGTGGTACTACAATGACACATAACACAGAATAACATGTGGCAGTGGTACTACAATGACACATAACACAGAATAACATGTGGCAGTGGTACTACAATGACATATAACACACAATAACATGTGGCAGTGGTACTACAATGACACATAACACAGAATAACATACATCACAAACATTAAACACAACACTCAAAACAATACACAAACACACAAACTTACAAAAACAATAAAACACGCACTGCAAAAAGAAAGAGTAGCTAAACCTAACAAAAAAAAACGTAACGTAGATGAACCAGGGTTAAAAATAATTAGGTATACAAAGCGATCAGTCAAACATACTATACAAAAATAAAATCCCACATCTTGAAGTGATGCCGAAACCTACGATTTTGCGCGAAATACAGACAGCGAGCAGCTGCATTGCGCCTCGCAGCCACAACGTGAACCAAACCCGACCAGACCGACAGAACGGTCATGTCAGTCGGACACATACATGCGACACTGTCCTCATATTTGTCGCGGTTTTCCTCAATGTCTCCAAGCACATATCGGGATAGTACCTCATACAGGGTGTCCATATTAAACCAGAACCAGCACATGGAATGTACATACCTGCCCACAGACAACATGTATTATACAGGGCGTTTCCATTGCGGGACGGCTAGCCGCAGAGCGGACGACATCGTTGCTGCGTAGCGACCCACGACAGCGCCCGTTCTGCAGAGCTCTGTCGCGTTTTGTCCCGCGTTTAACAACTCCCTGTATCACATTCAAGTCGTGTGGCAGTGGCGAATATTACTACAACATATATGCGCCTTCCAGCTGCAACGCTTAAAGCACACATCCTCACCTTCTTAAAGTAAAGCGAGCCGTTGGGGAGGAGATACCGGCGGGCGTCGTTGACTAGCAGCAGTATCCTGTCGTCCTGAGTCCAACTGATGTTCACCGGGCCTGGCACCGAACTGGAGACGGCACACTGCAGGACTACAGGCTTGCTGCGGACCGCCACGACATCCTGGGGCTCCCGTGTGAACTCCAGAGTTACTTCTTGTCCCGCTATACCTGCAACATTGGCCAGACACAGACATTAGCCAGACACAGTCATTGGCCAGACCCAGACATTAGCCAGGCACAGACATTGGCCAGACCCAGACATTAGCCAGGCACAGGCTACAGTCCCGCATCACTGTACTGTAACGAGTGATGTCTAACAGTAAATGGTTGTAGACACCCCACCCCCATCTAGCGGCGAGGTTAAAGAAAGAGTACAGCTATACCTCTACTCCTCCTGTGGGCCTTCATGGCCTGTTCTAGTGTAACTTGACGTTACCAGACTATTCACAAAATTCCAGTACTGCACGCGTAGCCTCCTTTTACAAATCACGTGACGATAACTGGACGATTGGCCGTGTTTTTGTAGCCTTGATCCCGCTGCTGTTCTACATTCAGTCGTAATACATGAACAACGATACGACGGCTACACCTAGTTTCTTCAAAATTGTACAGCAACGCTAAGAAAAAATAAAACGTACTTCGAGTTGTATTAATGCAGGAAGGGTCCATGTCGACAGGCACAGTGTTCAGTACAGTTCATGTCGACAGGCACAGTGTTCAGTACAGTCCATGTCGACAGGCAAAGTGTTCAGTACAGTTCATGTCGACAGGCACAGTGTTCAGTACAGTTCATGTCGACAGGCACAGTGTTCAGTACAGTCCATGTCGACAGGCAAAGTGTTCAGTACAGTTCATGTCGACAGGCACAGTGTTCAGTACAGTTCATGTCGACAGGCACAGTGTTCAGTACAGTTCATGTCGACAGGCACAGTGTTCAGTACAGTTCATGTCGACAGGCACAGTGTTCAGTACAGTTCATGTCGACAGGCACAGTGTTCAGTACAGTTCATGTCGACAGGCACAGTGTTCAGTACAGTTCATGTCGACAGGCACAGTGTTCAGTACAGTTCATGTCGACAGGCACAGTGTTCAGTACAGTTCATGTCGACAGGCAGTGTTCAGTACAGTTCATGTCGACAGGCACAGTGTTCAGTACAGTTCATGTCGACAGGCACAGTGTTCAGTACAGTTCATGTCGACAGGCACAGTGTTCAGTACAGTTCATGTCGACAGGCACAGTGTTCAGTACAGTTCATCTCGTTGGCCTACGTACTGATTGACAGTCCGAGAACTCTTTTCACAAGACGTTGTACGCTATATCCTAAACGCAATGCTATGTTGCCACATTGCTTGCAGCACGTTAAAGCCCACACACTGCCACTTTCTCTCACACGTCAACACACTTCTGCACATGCAACACGTTTCCTTAACAAGTCAACAGCAGTCACAGTCACAGTCACAGTTACAGTTACAGTTCATCGGCTGTTCTTGCTTGCCATCGACACACTTCCTCTTCGGCCCAGCCCCACAAAAAACACGCGTACGCCAGACTGTTGGTCCTCCACGCCCAATCCACCCACCAGTAAAATGGCTGTCAAGCCACGCACTAACAGGAAGCGCGAAACGTGGCGATGCTCCGTCTTGCACGAACTGTCGTCTTCATAACTGTGACGTCAAAAAGCAACGGCATTCGCCAATACTTCAGTTCGTGCCACCTTACCTTGCCTCTAGCCTACATTTACCACAAGGACGAGCGGGCATAGCCTGGGAACCTTCACAGCAGTAAATTTTCTTGGTATTTATAGAATGTATTTGTGACCCCTACATACGTTTCAGCAAACGAACTGCCATCTTCAGGGGGGTTTTAGCAGAGAACTGCAAGAACTTTCTACTTCCTAGTACACAGTATCGTTACACATTACAACTTTTTACAGATCATGCATAGGTCACGGTCACGATTCACAAACGTATAAAAGTACAAGATTCTAAGTTCATCATGACCGTGACCTATGCATGATCTGTAAAAAGTTGTAATGTGTAACAATACTGTGTACCAGGGTGTAAAAGGTTCTTGTAGTTCTCTGCTAAAAACCACCTGAAGATGGCAACTCGTTTGCTGAAACGTATGTAGGGGTCACAAATACATTCTATACACATCAATAATCTTGTGCATTTGTTGGCTGGTACCAGACTTTTTGACCTCCTGGTTTCAAAATCGGCGTTATTCTGAATCGGCGCAAATCGAGGGATACCTGTACACTGCCATGTTAGATGAAATACTCCTTCAGTCAGCGTGTCCAAACACAGCGCTATGTTCCAGACGCCACAAGCCGCACTAATTCGCAGAACATACGAGTATGTTAGGTTCCGACCGGGACAGCGAAGTCAAATGACTCAATATGGACTGCAGGACACAAGTTTGAGTCCCTGTTGAGTCCCGACAGGAGGACTAAACTTCTGCCGCCATGTTTACACTCTTGTGGGGACCACCCTGCGTCTACGGATTAAATGGCCGGATCTAAAATCTGACCAGTCATTTTCTAACCTACCGTGTGGATCAATAATGCGTGGAGTTTTGCCTCCACACCCCACATTTCTTCACAGCGACAGCCGTGATTGGGCAGACATCGCAAGCGTGTTCAGTGTCTTCCCACACGCGATGACGTCTGTGGCGGCTTCGGTAACGCTGTTCTTCAGTTCGCTGACACTTTGCGACGGGCGGCCGGAACAGCACATAAGGAACTGCATAGCAGCAAGGGCGCTGAAGACACATGACCACATAGCGAACTGCATAGCAGCAAGGGCGTGAAGACAATGACCAAGCGCTGATAGCAGCAAGGGCGCTGAAGACACATGACACACATAGCGAACTGCATAGCAGCAAGGGCGCTGAAGACACATGACACACATAGAGAACTGCATAGCAGCAAGGGCGCTGAAGACACATGACACACATAGCGAACTGCATAGCAGCAAGGGCGCTGAAGACACATGACACACATAGCGAACTGCATAGCAGCAAGGGCGCTGAAGACACATGACACACATAGCGAACTGCATTACAGCAAGGGCGCTGAAGACACATGACACACATAGCGAACTGCATTACAGCAAGGGCGCTGAAGACACATGACACACATAGAGAACTGCATAGCAGCAAGGGCGCTGAAGACACATGACACACATAGCGAACTGCATAGCAGCAAGGGCGCTGAAGACACATGACACACATAGCGAACTGCATAGCAGCAAGGGCGCTGAAGACACATGACACACATAGCGAACTGCATAGCAGCAAGGGCGCTGAAGACACATGACACACATAGCGAACTGCATTCAGCAAGGGCGCTGAAGACACATGACACACATAGCGAACTGCATTGCAGCAAGGGCGCTGAAGACACATGACACACATAGCGAACTGCATGCAGCAAGGGCGCTGAAGACACATGACACACATAGCGAACTGCATATGCAGCAAGGGCGCTGAAGACACATGACACACATAGCGAACTGCATAGCAGCAAGGGCGCTGAAGACACATGACACACATAGAGAACTGCATAGCAGCAAGGGCGCTGAAGACACATGACACACATAGAGAACTGCATAGCAGCAAGGGCGCTGAAGACACATGACACACATAGCGAACTGCATAGCAGCAAGGGCGCTGAAGACACATGACACACATAGCGAACTGCATAGCAGCAAGGGCGCTGAACTTGCGACGAGGCAGGCCTGGACACAGCATAGCGAACTGCATAGCAGCAAGGGCGCTGAAGACACATGACACACATAGCGAACTGCATTACAGCAAGGGCGCTGAAGACACATGACACACATAGCGAACTGCATAGCAGCAAGGGCGCTGAAGACACATGACACACATAGCGAACTGCATAGCAGCAAGGGCGCTGAAGACACATGACACACATAGCGAACTGCATTACAGCAAGGGCGCTGAAGACACATGACACACATAGCGAACTGCATTACAGCAAGGGCGCTGAAGACACATGACACACATAGCGAACTGCATAGCAGCAAGGGCGCTGAAGACACATGACACACATAGCGAACTGCATAGCAGCAAGGGCGCTGAAGACACATGACACACATAGCGAACTGCATAGCAGCAAGGGCGCTGAAGACACATGACACACATAGCGAACTGCATTACAGCAAGGGCGCTGAAGACACATGACACACATAGAGAACTGCATAGCAGCAAGGGCGCTGAAGACACATGACACACATAGCGAACTGCATAGCAGCAAGGGCGCTGAAGACACATGACACACATAGCGAACTGCATAGCAGCAAGGGCGCTGAAGACACATGACACACATAGCGAACTGCATTACAGCAAGGGCGCTGAAGACACATGACACACATAGAGAACTGCATAGCAGCAAGGGCGCTGAAGACACATGACACACATAGCGAACTGCATTGCAGCAAGGGCGCTGAAGACACATGACACACATAGCGAACTGCATAGCAGCAAGGGCGCTGAAGACACATGACACACATAGCGAACTGCATTACAGCAAGGGCGCTGAAGACACATGACACACATAGAGAACTGCATAGCAGCAAGGGCGCTGAAGACACATGACACACATAGCGAACTGCATAGCAGCAAGGGCGCTGAAGACACATGACACACATAGCGAACTGCATAGCAGCAAGGGCGCTGAAGACACATGACACACATAGCGAACTGCATAGCAGCAAGGGCGCTGAAGACACATGACACACATAGCGAACTGCATAGCAGCAAGGGCGCTGAAGACACATGACACACATAGCGAACTGCATAGCAGCAAGGGCGCTGAAGACACATGACACACATAGCGAACTGCATAGCAGCAAGGGCGCTGAAGACACATGACACACATAGCGAACTGCATAGCAGCAAGGGCGCTGAAGACACATGACACACATAGCGAACTGCATTGCAGCAAGGGCGCTGAAGACACATGACACAAATAGCGAACTGCATTGCAGCAAGGGCGCTGAAGACACATGACACACATAGCGAACTGCATAGCAGCAAGGGCGCTGAAGACACATGACACACATAGCGAACTGCATAGCAGCAAGGGCGCTGAAGACACATGACACACATAGCGAACTGCATTACAGCAAGGGCGCTGAAGACACATGACACACATAGCGAACTGCATAGCAGCAAGGGCGCTGAAGACACATGACACACATAGCGAACTGCATTACAGCAAGGGCGCTGAAGACACATGACACACATAGCGAACTGCATAGCAGCAAGGGCGCTGAAGACACATGACACACATAGCGAACTGCATTACAGCAAGGGCGCTGAAGACACATGACACACATAGCGAACTGCATAGCAGCAAGGGCGCTGAAGACACATGACACACATAGCGAACTGCATAGCAGCAAGGGCGCTGAAGACACATGACACACATAGCGAACTGCATAGCAGCAAGGGCGCTGAAGACACATGACACACATAGCGAACTGCATTACAGCAAGGGCGCTGAAGACACATGACACACATAGCGAACTGCATAGCAGCAAGGGCGCTGAAGACACATGACACACATAGCGAACTGCATAGCAGCAAGGGCGCTGAAGACACATGACACACATAGCGAACTGCATAGCAGCAAGGGCGCTGAAGACACATGACACACCTTGACCAAATAAAGTTCCTGGCAACTCATAATGCAACAATTATTGTGTGACACATTTGGCGGGTGCAGCCCTGTCTGCGTGTAGCCCTGTCTGCGTGCAGCCCTGTCTGCGTGCGTTCTTGCGTGTCCCTTTCAACTTCCCAACTAGTTCACGGATTTTCGCAAAATTTGGTATTCACTCTTTCCCGCCGCATCCCACCCGAAAGCCGTACTTTTTTATTTTCCATAATTAGTACCAACATGACGGAAGCAAAAAAAGGTGGCATGCAGGAGAGGCGAGGAGAGGCGTGACAGTGTGAAACCCTGACAAGTCCTTCGATCGACTCCCGGATCCCACAGTTTCACCCTTATTGTTAGAATTATATGAACCTCTGGTCGGTCTCAAGGCTATACACTCGCGTCAGTGTTCAAAATGCGCCCCCAGTCTTGTTACATATGCCAACCCCTATTCGAAGCCACAATACCAGCGCACACAGCTGACCCCACCTTCTTCTGCTGCTGCTGCTGCTGCTGCTGCTGACACTACAACCCTTTGTGTGTTTCGGTCTTCTGCGCCAGTTCACACCAGGCCTTGCTGTCTCTACGAGATATGTCCAGTTCCTCACTCTTTAATCTCTTTAAATCATTCAGCACTTCATCTTTCCATCTATGTTTTGGACGTCCTTATATCTCACTCCTACGGCATTCCATTCCGTAATCTTCCTCACTGTTTTTGTTATTTCCTTCCTGTTAAGACGTCCCCACCACTTTATCCTCTGTGCTCTCATGTATTTAACTGTATCTTCTTCTTAACATCTAGCCCACCAACCCCTGCAACAAACCTAACCAGCAACCCGTTCTGCTCACGTCTTAAGACTTTTGTAGCCTAAAGCCACCCATTATTTCATATTAATTTGCTATCAAATACCACTGCCTTTCACCACGGAGTCACAACGCGTTTCGACGTCTATGCTGACGTCATAAGAGTACCGCACGCCATGCCCTACACACGTCGCGATGCCCCTACCTGCATAAGACAACAGAACACGCATACGTCTAGGTGCCGGAGTAGAATTCGAGCATACGATGCCTGTTGCGCCGGTTCAAGGAACTTCCCGGCTTAGATGCCACGGACAGGGATCAGGAAACCGACAACGCACCCTGAGGAAATCAAAGAAATTTGCATCAAGTCATCCGCGATGTGACACTGTATCGTGGGGTGACTTATTCCCGGAGTTTAGAAGGACCGCAGTGCCTCCATCGTCAGGGCAGAGCCCTACTCGCCCAGCAACACACAGCACGTCGCTACGTTCCCCTCCTCCCAACGCAGTGGCCTCATCACACAAACGCCAGGCCCCATGTTATTCAAATGAAGTATCCGGTGCGCCTCTAGCACAAATTATAATACTTTAATAGCAAATGTCAGGGGAAAAAGGACAAGGAATCCAAAACACGCAAGATAAAGCATTAAGGTCACAAGTGCAGCTCTCGGCCTAACAGAATGCTGAGACTTGAGCAGTGATCAGTGCGGCCATGCAGACATGAGACGTACGAACGTGTCAGAAGACAGCTGCCTGTGAGACAGCAGGCCGTCTGCGCAGTCGCACTCGTGATTACCGCAAGTCTCACAACAATCACGTTTGTTTCCTTGGCGTCTCCTGTTGTCTCCCTTCCTCAGGCTCTGCCCTTTCGTCCTTCCGCCACATTCGACCTCCCACAATGCTCAGCTCGTGCCCCCCTCAGCGACGTACCGTATACCGGTGGACACACGTGACACAGTCGTACACGTACACTACAGCTCACGTGGCTGTCCACTGTCTCGTGAGCTCTGGGAGGGCGCGGCTCTGAGTGGGCCCTTTCACCCGCCAGTCAAATCGTTACGGTGTGGACTGGAGGGGCACTGTTGGCTAACTGTGCTCCCCCCCCCCTCGACCGCCCAGAGCTCAACAGTTGATAAACGACCTGTAAGAAAGGGTAACTGGGCGGTACCGTGCCATCGTGAGCTACGTCCGGTAATTGGGCGGTACCGTGCCATCGTGAGCTACGTCCGGTAATTGGGCGGTACCGTGCCATCGTGAGCTACGTCCGGTAATTGGGCGGTACCGTGCCATCGTGAGCTACGTCCGGTAATTGGGCGGTACCGTGCCATCGTGAGCTACGTCCAGTAACTGCTTGAAGTGAGCGATGCTTTCAAATAGACAACGCTACCGTAATTTGTGGAAATAACTGCAACAAATAAACGATGACCTTGAGAATACATTCCTTTCTGTTTTACAATACAAGGATCAAACGCAGTGGCTCGTATGTCTAATTTAAGTTTATTGATAAAGCAATGTGTTTTTGTTCTGGTTTATATCACAGGTACAAGTTGTGGCTTACGTTTATATCACAGGTACAAGTTGCGGCTTACGTTTATATCACAGGTACAAGTTGCGGCTTACGTTTATATCACAGGTACAAGTTGTGGCTTACGTTTATATCACAGGTACAAGTTGTGGCTTACGTTTATATCACAGGTACAAGTTGCGGCTTACGTTTATATCACAGGTACAAGTTGCGGCTTACGTTTATATCACAGGTACAAGTTGTGGCTTACGTTTATATCACAGGTACAAGTTGTGGCTTACGTTTATATCACAGGTACAAGTTGTGGCTTACGTTTATATCACAGGTACAAGTTGCGGCTTACGTTTATATCACAGGTACAAGTTGTGGCTTACGTTTATATCACAGGTACAAGTTGTGGCTTACGTTTATATCACAGGTACAAGTTGTGGCTTACGTTTATATCACAGGTACAAGTTGCGGCTTACGTTTATATCACAGGTACAAGTTGTGGCTTACGTTTATATCACAGGTACAAGTTGTGGCTTACGTTTATATCACAGGTACAAGTTGTGGCTTACGTTTATATCACAGGTACAAGTTGCGGCTTACGTTTATATCACAGGTACAAGTTGTGGCTTACGTTTATATCACAGGTACAAGTTGTGGCTTACGTTTATATCACAGGTACAAGTTGTGGCTTACGTTTATATCACAGGTACAAGTTGTGGCTTACGTTTATATCACAGGTACAAGTTGTGGCTTACGTTTAGGCGATCATAACGCTAAAGGTATTATTCGGGTCATCAAAGGAAGAATGAGGTGGGCAGGGCATGTAGCACGTATGGGGGAGGGGAGAGGTGGATACAGGATTTTGGTGGGGAGACCTGAAGAAAAGAGACCACTTGGAAGACCCAGGCGTAGATGGGAGGATAATATTAAAATGGATCTTCAAGAAGTGGGATGGGGGGGGGGCATGGACTGGATTGATATGGCTCAGGATAGGGACAGGTGGCGGGCTGTTGTGAACACGGTAATGAACCTTCGGGTTACATAAAATGCGGGGAATTTCTTGACTAGCTGACGAACTGCTAGCTTCTCAAGAAGGACTGTGCTCCATGGAGTTAGTTAGTTAGTTTGTTAGTTAACGCTAACGGTAAAGAATGTGCACAGAAAATACTGCAAAGCTGTCGTTTTTAGGCGCGGTCGCAAAATTGCGAAAAGCGACTATCAGCTTCGTCATGTCCATCCGTCTGTCCTCAGCATGCAACAACTCGGTTCCCACTGGACGGATTTCATGAAATTTTATATTTAACGATTTTTCTTAAATCTGTCGAGAAAATTCAAGTTTCATTGAAATCTGACAAGCATAACGGTACTTTACATAAAGACCTATGTACATTTATGATAATATCTCGCTGAATTCTTCTTAGAATGAGAAATGTTTCAGACACAATTTGTAGAGGAAATCAAAACACACATTTATGTTCAGTAACTTTATCTGAAAATCGTGGAAAAATACGGTAGAGCCAGACAGGCCACACTACAATATAATACGGCGCATGCGCTTTGCATGCTGGATAACTAAGGCTACAGACACACAATCACACTATGTAATACTTATTGATTTTCCACGGCAACAACGGTTACGCGAACGCGCCTCAATGTTACGTTATATATACATTGGTTTCCCCGGGCGTAAAGCCACAGGAAGAAGTCGAATTGCCGGGGTTAAGAAGCGCCGAGCTACATCTCCATTCGTCCAGATGCCTTCATGGAGTGTCGCTTAATTAAACACAAGGTCACAGTCCCGTCCGCCTCATTTCACTCCTCAATTTTTCAGCCAATGTCTACACTACGCATGTAGCACGCACTCCATCTTATTTAACTTATTTGCATGTACAGTCGAACTCGGTTACAACGTCATAAAAGGGCCTGAATATTTTGTGTCGTTATAAACGAGTGTTGTTATAACCGAGTAGTCTAACGTTATGGTTAACAGTAAGGATTCACTTAACAACCAACAGCTGCACTATTGAATTAACATATCACTTAGAGTTACCCTACATATGTTTCGGTCGTTATATGACCATCATCACGGTATCGATATCTTTATGTTTTCACTTCACTGTGCGCTATCCACTTTTTTGTTGTTTAGCGTTGTTTGTTGTTTGGATAGCGCACAGTGAAGTGAAAACATAAAGATATCGATACCGTGATGATGGTCATAAAACGACCGAAACATATGTAGGGTAACTCTAAGTGATATGTTAATTCAACAGTGCAGCTGTTGGTTGTTAAGTGAATTTTAATACCATAATGCAAGGTGAACAAAAAGTAACATTTAACAGTGAGCAATCAGTTGGTACCACAGACTATCTGACGTTATAGGCGAGGTGTCGTATAAACCGATGCCGTTATAACCGGGTTCCACCGCAATTTCATTTTGCAGCCGTGACACCGCACTCGGTACAGTCATTAGGTTACGTCCGAACGGCCGGCCGAGAACTGCGGTTTCATTCCCGGCAAAGTAACAAATTTGTCTCTTCTCCAAAGCGTCCTGACCTCCCGTGGGGCCCACCCCGCCTCCTACGCAATGGATACCAAGGTTGCTGAGGATAAGCAGACCAGTCACCGCCATCTAGTATCGAAGTTAGGAATACGTGACGTTATACCGCCACTCCCCCATACATCTTCCCTGCACACATACGGACAGCTGTACATTACATACGGTACGCTATATAACCGTAGCCTAGTCACTGTACCGACTGCAAGGAGGTACAGTGACTAGGCTACAGGATGAACGACCAAGAAATCGGTGTTCGATTCCCCGACATGCACACAAATATTTGTCGTCTCCACAGCCTCCAGATCGGCTCTGCGATCCGCCGAGGCTCTTAACGAAATGCAATCGTAAGAGGGGAGGAAGAGGCCGGAACGTGGCGCTCACCATTCGCCCAATCCAGCAGCGTTAAGAAAGCGTGCAACTACAGGGCCTACCTCGACTTGCCTGCAGTCTTCAAAGCACGTCGCTTGATCAAGCACGTCGTTACAAAACTGACTACGCATTTGCATCGCACATTGCAAGTCACACGCGCTGTCACCTCGTAGGTTTTCCTAGAACCGGCCTGTGGCCGAAGAGATGGTCTGCCTGGGAACTGAGCACGGGAGACGCAGCAGGGGCAGGAGACAGACGCCTGCATCCTAACGACCGCCAGAGCAGCGACCTCTTGTGCCACGCATACAGATCAGGCCGGTGTGCTTCACTGCCGTGCAATGGTAGCTGTAGCAGCTTCATTACCAATGCCAACATCCTGCGAACGGGCATGGTCAGGCCTACCTACACCCACTGCGTCGCATGGATCTCGCAGTTGCGGTAGGACACGTCTTGTGTCGTCTGTCTCTGTCTTGCGTCCACAGGCGGGCCAGTCCAACCTCAACTTGCTTCAGTGTGTGGCGTGGCGGTTCCAGAGCGCAGGGCGCGACCTTCCTTGTCCCAATCCGAACCACATCTGCAGACATCCTAGGAACCAGCAGCAGGCACGTCTCGGTGCCTCTCAGCACCTTCGCGTACACGAATCGTACACCTCGCTGGATCTCAGATTTAACAGTAAATGGATTGACGTTCATCTGAGGTTCATTTAACGACGCTCTTCATAGATCAGTCTACATAGCGTCGAATTATAGGATGGTTAGTACAATAATTGAATGGAAAGGATAACACGAAGCAATCGCGGTCTCAATTTGAGGTATCCCGGATAGATTTAGGAAAACCGACGAAAACCTGTGTGGATAGCCGACGTATCGGACGACGGTCGAACGGTCGAAGCTTTTACCTGTTGAGCCAATGTGGGCGGTAGAACTGCACAGCCCGGGTTCCAAAGGTAGGCCCATTAGGTGTCGCTGCCAAACAAATAGAAATTAAACCCCCTGCAGTGCAGTAGACTCGTCTTACATTCGACAAGAACTTGGGTCTACCTGAACAAATACTACATGTTTTTCGAAGATCTATAAACAAACAAACAAACAAACAATTCGTGACCGCAAGATGCCGAGTCACGTGGCGCTACTGTCGGTTCTCCACAGCTGTTCAACGACAGCAGACATCGTACACATGGCAATATAAAAACTGATTGTAAAGAACTGCGTCAATCTTGCTGAGAATAATAACTGACGGCGCCTCACGTAAATACGGATATAACTGTGCTGGTCCGTAGAAGGCTGACAACTTACAACAGCCAGCGACACGTCTCGTCCGAAGGAACTGCTACACTTACAACAGCCAGCGACACGTCTCGTCCGAAGGAACTGCTAAACTTACAACAGCCAGCGACACGTCTCGTCCGAAGGAACTGCTAAACTTACAACAGCCAGCGACACGTCTCGTCCGAAGGAACTGCTAAACTTACAACAGCCAGCGACACGTCTCGTCCGAAGGAACTGCTAAACTTACAACAGCCAGCAACACGTCTCGTCCGAAGGAACTGCTAAACTTACAACAGCCAGCGACACGTCTCGTCCGAAGGAACTGCTAAACTTACAACAGCCAGCGACACGTCTCGTCCGAAGGAACTGCTAAACTTACAACAGCCAGCGACACGTCTCGTCCGAAGGAACTGCTAAACTTACAACAGCCAGCGACACGTCTCGTCCGAAGGAACTGCTAAACTTACAACAGCCAGCAACACGTCTCGTCCGAAGGAACTGCTAAACTTACAACAGCCAGCGACACGTCTCGTCCGAAGGAACTGCTAAACTTACAACAGCCAGCGACACGTCTCGTCCGAAGGAACTGCTAAACTTACAACAGCCAGCGACACGTCTCGTCCGAAGGAACTGCTAAACTTACAACAGCCAGCGACACGTCTCGTCCGAAGGAACTGCTAAACTTACAACAGCCAGCGACACGTAATATCCCAGAAGAACGCAGATCTCATCAACATTGCCGCGGAAGCCTGCCATCAAAGAATCAAGGGGCATCGGCAGGCCTCTGATCAAAGTTGGTTTTCTGGTTCGATGTATAAACTCGGGGAGTATCAGCATCTCAAAATTTAAAATTTTGTGCCATATTCGTACGTCACAATTGTGACAGGCGCCATGACGTCACAGACGGCGCCTCTCTGCACGGCTATGCAGGTCTAAACTTGCAGCTATGTATTTAAATTGCAGCATTATCACTGATGTGTACACGTGAGAGCTGGAGTGGAAATGTAATCGGCAGGTGCACACAAAGCCAATAGGACACTCGATGTAGTCGGCAGGTGCACACAAAGCCAATAGGACACTCGATGTAGTCGGCAGGTGCACACAAAGCCAATAGGACACTCGATGTAGTCGGCAAGTGCACACAAAGCCAATAGGACACTCGATGTAATCGGCAGGTGCACACAAAGCCAATAGGACACTCGATGTAATCGGCAGGTGCACACAAAGCCAATAGGACACTCGATGTAGTCGGCAAGTGCACACAAAGCCAATAGGACACTCGATGTAATCGGCAGGTGCACACAAAGCCAATAGGACACTCGATGTAATCGGCAGGTGCACACAAAGCCAATAGGACACTCGATGTAATCGGCAGGTGCACACAAAGCCAATAGGACACTCGATGTAGTCGGCAGGTGCACACAAAGCCAATAGGACACTCGATGTAATCGGCAGGTGCACACAAAGCCAATAGGACACTCGATGTAGTCGGCAGGTGCACACAAAGCCAATAGGACACTCGATGTAATCGGCAGGTGCACACAAAGCCAATAGGACACTCGATGTAATCGGCAGGTGCACACAAAGCCAATAGGACACTCGATGTATCGGCAGGTGCACACAAAGCCAATAGGACACTCGATGTAATCGGCAGGTGCACACAAAGCCAATAGGACACTCGATGTAGTCGGCAGGTGCACACAAAGCCAATAGGACACTCGATGTAATCGGCAGGTGCACACAAAGCCAATAGGACACTCGATGTAATCGGCAGGTGCACACAAAGCCAATAGGACACTCGATGTAATCGGCAGGTGCACACAAAGCCAATAGGACACTCGATGTAATCGGCAGGTGCACACAAAGCCAATAGGACACTCGATGTAATCGGCAGGTGCACACAAAGCCAATAGGACACTCGATGTAATCGGCAGGTGCACACAAAGCCAATAGGACACTCGATGTAATCGGCAGGTGCACACAAAGCCAATAGGACACTCGATTCAGTTCTCTGTCAACAACGAAAAAAAACCAGCAAAATGTGAAGTGTTTATAGCATGAACACATCTTACTCCGTCACCTCATTCTGATTACATATCTCGCTTTTAGCGACAACTTGTGACCGAAACACCCTCGCATGTCAGTCCTATCGTATTTATCAGCTGCGTCAAGCTGTACAGAGTATTGAGTCCGCTAACACAACTTCATTCTGTCCAACATTCTTCTGTCAAGGTTAACTCCATATACAGAGGAAATTATTGGGGAGCATCAGTGTGCATTTAGACGTAAACAGGTCGACTGCTGATCGTATATTGTGCATTTGTCAAATACTTGAGAAAAAATGGGAATACAATGAGGCAATTATTACAACCAACAACTCATACACTGAATAAAATACATTCATGAGCTATTATAAAAAATCCCTACATGTTTCGGCACCGAGGTGCCATCATCAGGGGCCGTTCAATACAAAGTAATGTAGCTCCAACACACCAATCCAGTTATTATGTCGCCTTTATAGAAGTCATCAGAATATCGAACACTAAAATTCTAAAATACATAAAATTAATAAAGGTAAAGGTCTCCCTAGAACAGACCACGAAGGCCCAGAGGGGGAGTAGAGGTATAGCTCTACTCTTTCTTTAACCTCGGCGCTAGATGGGGGTGGGGTGTCAACGCCACGCCCCGGCCGCTTTACCCTCGGGCATGACCCGGTACCCATTGTATAGGATGCTGGATAGGCCCCAGGCCGGTCTGGACTGGTGCTGAAAATCTCGCCCCCACCAGGATTCGATCCCCGGACGTCCAGCTCGTAGCGAGTCGCTATACCGACTGAGCTATCGCGGCCCACTACATAAAATTAATAACCATAAATGTACAGTGTTGCAATATTAATAGTATTAAAAGTATTAACAACACGCCGGTCCAAGTGTTGCAGCTGTTTGCAGCTGTATCACGCATACAAACATGTATGTCGATCGTATGTAGAGATGTGCGGTGTGTTCGTGTGCGGTGTGTCGTGTCGAGTTGTGCGGTGTGTCGTGTCGAGTTGTGCGGTGTGTCGTGTCGAGTTGTGCGGTGTGTCGTGTCGAGTTGTGCGGTGGTCGTGTCGGTGTGCGGTGTGTCGGTCGAGTTGTGCGGTGTGTCGTGTCGAGTTGTGCGGTGTGTCGTGTCGAGTTGTGCGGTGTGTCGTGTCGAGTTGTGCGGTGTGTCGTGTCGAGTTGTGCGGTGTGTCGTGTCGAGTTGTGCGGTGTGTCGTGTCGAGTTGTGCGGTGTGTCGTGTCGAGTTGTGCGGTGTGTCGTGTCGAGTTGTGCGGTGTGTCGTGTCGAGTTGTGCGGTGTGTCGTGTCGAGTTGTGCGGTGTGTCGTGTCGAGTTGTGCGGTGTGTCGTGTCGAGTTGTGCGGTGTGTCGTGTCGAGTTGTGCGGTGTGTCGTGTCGAGTTGTGCGGTGTGTCGTGTCGAGTTGTGCGGTGTGGTGCGTGTCGATTGTGCGGTGTGTCGTGTCGAGTTGTGCGGTGTGTCGTGTCGAGTTGTGCGGTGTGTCGTGTCGAGTTGTGCGGTGTGTCGTGTCGAGTTGTGCGGTGTGTCGTGTCGAGTTGTGCGGTGTGTCGTGTCGAGTTGTGCGGTGTGTCGTGTCGAGTTGTGCGGTGTGTCGTGTCGAGTTGTGCGGTGTGTGTGTCGGTGGCGGTGTGGTTGTGTGTCGTGTCGAGTTGTGCGGTGTGTCGTGTCGAGTTGGCGGTGTGTCGTGTCGTGTCGTGTGAGTTGTGCGGTGTGTCGTGTCGAGTTGTGCGGTGTGTCGTGTCGAGTTGTGCGGTGTGTCGTGTCGAGTTGTGCGGTGTGTCGTGTCGAGTTGTGCGGTGTGTCGTGTCGAGTTGTGCGGTGTGTCGTGTCGAGTTGTGCGGTGTGTCGTGTCGAGTTGTGCGGTGTGTGTCGTGTCGAGTTGTGCGGTGGTTGTGGTCGTGTGTCGTGTCGAGTTGTGTCGGTGTGGTGTGTCGTGTCGAGTTGTGCGGTGTGTCGTGTCGAGTTGTGCGGTGTGTCGGTGTCGAGTTGGTGCGGTGTGTCGTGTCGAGTTGTGCGGTGTGTCGTGTCGAGTTGTGCGGTGTGTCGTGTCGAGTTGTGCGTGTGTGTCGTGTCGAGTTGTGCGGTGTGTTGTCGTGTCGAGTTGTGCGGTGTGTCGTGTCGAGTTGTGCGGTGTGTCGTGTCGAGTTGTGCGGTTCTGTCGATGTCGTAACGGCTGGTGTCTGCTGACGACGCTCAGCACCTCAGCTCCAATACTACAGCACATCAAACAGTGACGTACAGATATCTCGTGAACGAATTATCTGGTTACTCCGTGCCTGCTGCCTTCTGGGTAATACGTCACATGATTCGGTAAATAAATGGATACCGACATTTCAGAGTAATTTTCTGCCTAGTTCTGAACCATCTACACGGCGTCACGTCCAACGAGGTCGTTATACTGGTGTGTCGCGTGCGGACCCTCGAATTTCACGATTCGTATCGAACGTATCGGATTGTATGGAACAACAGAAGGCAGTACGGTGACGTATTTCGTTGTACGAATGGAATGACGCTGACAGTAGCGACCTCTGCATGATCAATACGGAGGTGCTGTCAAAGGACAGTGACAACGCATGCGAACAGTCGGGGGGGGGGGGGTGCTGGGCTGTACAGACAGATCAATAACCAGCCGAAGCTCATCCCTCCTGTTGGTGCGAGGTCTAGGGCGTGGTCCAGCAATGGGCCAGGATTCTGTCGTACGCACGAGCGTACGTAGCGTAGTACGGTGGTGTGGCTGTCGTAGCACGTGTCGTAACAACGGACAGGAATCCTCAGTCACTCCACAGCGTTTATCGGCATTCAGTGCGTCACAGCACTGCCACAATCAGCAGCAACCACTACACACCCTGCGGACTCCATTTATGAATGAACAAGTTAGGAAATACAAGCATACGTAACAATTATGACACGTTCGCGCCCTTTCGTTTAACCCTCTAAAGCCCAGTGGCTACTATATGTACCACCATGTTTAACATTCACAAATTCTACGTTCTGCCCACACAGTGTATTTATGTGTTTTGTGTGGATCTGAGAACAAACAGCGATTATTTCACTGTACAACATTAACTGACTGGTTTGTATAACTGAGACGGAGTGTGTTTACTGCGCGGTACGGACTGTATTTATGTGTTTTGTGTGGATCTGAGAACAAACAGCGATTATTTCACTGTACAACATTAACTGACTGGTTTGTGTAACTGAGACGGAGTGTGTTTACTGCGCGGTACGAGCTGAGTCTTTAAATACATACCCCTACTAAAGCCCCACTAGTTACTATAATATGTACCACCATGTTTAACATTCACAAATTCTACGTTCTGCCCACACAGTGTATTTATGTGTTTTGTGTGGATCTCAGAACAAACAGCGATTATTTCACTGTACAACATTAACTGACTGGTTTGTATAACTGAGACGGAGTGTGTTTACTGCGCGGTACGGACTGTATTTATGTGTTTTGTGTGGATCTCAGAACAAACAGCGATTATTTCACTGTACAACATTAACTGACTGGTTTGTGATAACTGAGACGGAGTGTGTTTACTGCGCGGTACGGGACTGATATTTATGTGGTGTTTTTGTGTGGATCTCAGAACAAACAGCGATTATTTCACTGTACAACATTAACTGACTGGTTTGTATAACTGAGACGGAGTGTGTTTACTGCGCGGTACGGACTGTATTTATGTGTTTTGTGTGGATCTCAGAACAAACAGCGATTATTTCACTGTACAACATTAACTGACTGGTTTGTATAACTGAGACGGAGTGTGTTTACTGCGCGGTACGGACTGTATTTATGTGTTTTGTGTGGATCTCAGAACAAACAGCGATTATTTCACTGTACAACATTAACTGACTTCGTGTGTTTGTATAATGAGGACGACGGGTAGTGTTGTTTAACTGCTGCGCGGTACGGACTGTATTTATGTGTTTTGTGTGGATCTCAGAACAAACAGCGATTATTTCACTGTACAACATTAACTGACTGGTTTGTATAACTGAGACGGAGTGTGTTTACTGCGCGGTACGGACTGTATTTATGTGTTTTGTGTGGATCTGAGAACAAATAGCGATTATTTCACTGTACAACATTAACTGACTGGTTTGTATAACTGAGACGGAGTGTGTTTACTGCGCGGTACGGACTGTATTTATGTGTTTTGTGTGGATCTGAGAACAAACAGCGATTATTTCACTGTACAACATTAACTGACTGGTTTGTATAACTGAGACGGAGTGTGTTTACTGCGCGGTACGGACTGGGTCTTTAAATACAACTCAGCGTAATCTAGTTTTTAAAGAGTTACAGCAAGGCTTACAAAGTGTAGCGGACACAGAACGTCTTCCATTTTTAGGCGCGTTCGGAAAATTGCGAAAAGCGTCTGTCAGCTTCGTCACGTCTGTTTGTCTGTCTGTCTGTCCGTCCGCATGAACACTTCTGCTCCCACTGGGCGGATTTGCATGTAATTTTATATGACGATTTTTCGGAAATCTGTCGAGACAATTCAAGTTTGGTTACAATCTGACAACAATAACGGTACTTTACATGAAGACCTATGTACATTTGTGATAATATCTGGCTGAGTTCTTCTTAGAATGAGAAATGTTGAACACACAAGTTGTTGAGAAATCAAAACACGTTTTATGCTCAATAACTTTTTCCCCCCGAAAATCCTGCCGTTTATAAGATAATGTGGAAAAATATGGTACAGCCGGACAGGCCACAGATGACAATATAACACGGCGCATGCGATTTGCATGCCGGATAACTACGGCAAGAATACCGACACACACACATAATATGCAATATTTATTGCTTCATAATTGATTAATTCCGTCTGATTGCGTAAAATGTTTTACAGCAACGCTTACAAAAACCTACAAACTGCGCGCAGACATATCTGTCATTGCGATCTGTTTAGCCAAACTGCACGTCTAAAGAAGGCTATGAGCAAACGAACATTATTGTGTTTCAATGCAGCGTCTATACTTAACGTGTCAAAAGAATGCAAATTAGTTTGAATTTCTTTCAAAAACTGGTACGTAAAATTTGCATTGTTGCCGGTGACATAAACTTACCATAAATGCATTGTTGTGCAACACTCAATATTTTTATATAGTTGACAGTGACACGCAACTCGACAACACACAGAATGCATGGTTGTGTTTTCCACTGCAAAGCGGTTACGCGAACGCGCCACAATGTTACGTTATACGTATATTGCCTGTCTTGTTCATTACAAGTTCTGTTCGATGCAATTTTCGCTCCGACAATTATTCAGATACTTACTCGCACGTTAAAGTTATGCGACCTGCGCTCTTCTGGGGTATTAGGCGGCGTAGTGTGGTAACTGTTTATCGACGTTTCGGAACTATCGGTCCCATCTTCAAGGGTCGAGAGTAAACAATTGCCACAGGACGCTGCGTAATATCCCTGAAATCAAAGTTGATATGCGCTCAGAAAAGCGCGTAACTTCCGGTGAAAGCCATCAGTTACATATCCGCTAAACTTGCTACATTTCAACGAAAACTGTGGCAGGTCAACAACTGTTTGTTAAACTTGTACCGCATTTTATGAACATATCTTCGGCTAATTA